>JARYHS010008074.1:74243342-74276708 GCA_031002005.1 Vandiemenella viatica
ATGTGCTTTCCTACGATGTTTGAGACTATCTGGCTCAAGTCACACGCATACATATTATTAATCACGTTTAGCTTAGATTTAACATTACAAACAGTCTTTCATTTGAATGTGGACGAATAAAACTATCGGGAGTCGTATGTGGAGAACACTAATAGCAGTAATAGCTCTCTAAGAACGCATTGGCGTCACTTTCAGGGGTCTAGTAGGACTGGTCAATCTGGATCACGCTCTATGATCAGAATCAACGATCGCTATTCCATATTGATGCTGTTGAAGTAGATTGATGGACTGATACATCTGGTCACAAAATGTATAAATATTTTGAATTGCATCCGCTGATTGTGGTCGAGGTTGAAACGTGTGGTCGCAGATCGCGCAGTCTAACAAGGTATGATACGCCAAACGCATTTTTGCAATTTTGCACTTATCGCACTGAAAGATCAGCCATCGAACAAAAGTGCCCCAATGGCAGCCATTTCGATGTTGTTGTTGTTGTTGTTATTTGGGTTTTAGGGCGCGTCGACAACGGGGTCATTAGCGCCCTAGCAACAACCAGGCGTGACAACGTGGCAAAATTGCCGTCTGTGTGGCCGACTGTAAAGGGGTCGGCCACAGAGACAGCACAATAAAATACTAAACTACTAACTAAAATACCGTCCTGCGTGGCCGACTGTAAAGAGATCGGCCACACAGACCGGCTACATGAGATATAAAACTGAAACAACGCAATAAAAATATAAAAATTCATACATTAACTGGTTGGCTGTAAAAGGGCCAACCAGTTAAAAAATAAGTTAGCTGGCTGGCAGTAAAAGGGCCAGCCATATAAACAGTGTCACAACTAAAAACTGTACTTGGATTGGTGGTTGTAAATGGCCACCAATCCAATTACAAAATCTAGGCCGATCTGCCCAAAATTTTTGGGACAAGACCGGCCAAGCAACAAAAACTTTAAAACCTTAGCCACGTTGTCAACGTCATCGTTTAAAATAAGGGACAGATCGTTGGCTAAGCCAACGTCTGCCCTTAGATCTAAGAACAATACACATTCAGTTAAAATGTGGCGTACCGTCAAGGTACGCCACAAGCATCACATTCCGGAGGGTCCTCCCGGCGGAGAAGAAAGCTGTGCGTCAGAGGACAGTGCCCTATACGGAGGCGAGTAAGGAGAACTTCATCCCTCCTCGCCCGCTGGAGGGAGCTGCTCCACGGCTGAACTGTCGGTTTGACCAGCCGGAGCTTATTATGCTCAACTCCAGCCACTGCCTCTGCCAAACGTCGAAAACCAATCTTTTCCCCGCCGAGGCAAGGTCGACTTTGGGACCGGATCAAAGTCAATTCTGACCTTGCTGCAGGCTAACTTGCAGCTCATCAGCTGCCTCGTTCCCCCTGATTCCCACATGACCAGGTACCCAGCAGAATACGACCTCCTTCCCACAGGACTGGAGGAGAGGAGGGCGTCCTGGATGTCCTGGACTAGACGGTCTGCTGGGTACAATAGGTGCTAACGCCTGAATACAACTCAGGGAATCACAAGCATATGAGGTACTTCATATGACGGCGACCCTTCAGATGCTGGAGCGACTTTAGTAGGGCATAGCACTCTGCAGTGGAGTACACGCTGCGACCTGCCTATCCAGCTTGTATTTGTAAGTCGCTCGAGGGAACACTACGGAGCAGCCTACTCCGTTAGCCTGCTTAGACCCATCCGTAATATACCGGGGTAAACTCCTGATACTGGTTTAAAATATCAGTAAAAATATTAATAAAACACTGTCAGCGGTTAACAGTTTATTATGCCGGGACAAATCTAAAATTGTTCTGGGCCTCTTTAAAAGCCAGGGTGGAGATTTACTCCAACCCTGGTGATAAAGGAGGGAAGCTCGAATCCGTATTGTTCTAAAATAGCCCTTGTACGGTAGCTGGAACGGTTTACTGGCTCTATGCCGGTTGGTATAGAGCCGCTCGTAGTTGGGATGGAGCACTACGTCGTGCATGGGACTGCCAGGTGTTATGGCAACCTGCAGGTAGTGTCGCACCATGAGGAGTTGCCGGCGGATGGTGAGCGGCGGCTCGCCCGAGTCAGCACAAATGCTGACAATAGGGCTGGTGCGATATGCCACCCGTGGCGAGCCGAAGTTCCTACATGGTGGACACTATCCCAGTATACGAAGATAACTGTCCCGTGCCGAACCATAGACAATACAACCGTACTCCAACCGCGACCGTACAAAGGCTCTGTAAAACTGTAGCAGGCAGGAGCGGTCAGGCGCCCCACTGACCTGCCACACAGAGCATTTTTAAAACGATTAAGAGCTTTCAGAGGCTCTGGCTTTCACATCTTTGAGATGTGGCAGCCAGCTTAGCCTAGTGCGTCTAGAATGAGCCCAGAAATCGAACAGTATCAGTAAAATGTAAAACGGTGTTCCTCAGGCTAAGGTGATGGCTTCTAGGCTAAAAGACGTCCTACTACGACTAAAAAGTACACACCGGGTTTTCTCGGCAGAGAATCGAAAACCGGTAGTGCACTGACCATTCATCCAGCATGTTCAGCGTGAGTTGCAAGCTGCCGCTCAGGCGCTTCTCAGGCTGGACGATGCAATAAAAATTAAAAAATCAGTCCACATATATGGAGTACCTATTGGACTCCTTATACCTAGAGATACTGCTATTTATAGCGAATAGCAAAATAGGGTCACACTTAAAACTGATCCCTGATGAACACCAGTTTTCCTGAATAAAAAGATCAGACACTTCACTACCGACTCGGTACCGGAAGCAACGACCAGATAAAAATGATTTTAAAAAACGGGGCAGGTTTACCCCTAAAACCCCATTCATGTAACTGTTTTAAAATAACATGCCGCCAGGTAGTATCGTAGGCCTTTCAAGATCGAAAAAAACACCCACAAGGTGTTGGCTGCGGATGAACGCATCCTGTATTGCCGCCTCCAGGAGGATCAGGTTGTCCAAGGTTGGAACGGAACTTCCTGAATCCACACTGAAAGCGGCTCAGCAAGATTACGGGATTCAAGACACCAGACGAGGCGGCGGTTAACCATCCTCTCCAGTGTCTTCCCCACGCAGCTAGTCAAGGCATACTACGATAACTACCTGGCAACAATTTGTCTTGTCCCAAGGTTTTAAAATGGGAATTAATGTTTGCTTCTTTCCACGAGTCGGGGAAGTGTCCTCCGGTCCATATATCGTTTAAAATATCCAGAAGGTACTCCTTAGCATCTTTTACTTAGATGCCTCAGCATCTGGTACTGGATCAAATCAGGCCCTGGAGCAGTGTCGTTAGCGCTGTTTAACGCTGACTCCAGCTCCCAAAATGTGAATGGGCAGTTGTAGGCCTCTGTATTCGACGAATCGAAGCACAGCGCGCGCCTCTCGGCAGCAATCTTGCGTGGCTGGAACCGAGGGTCAAAATTGGTGGATGAAGTGATGGCGGCGAAGGTTCTCCGCCATCAAGCTGCGCTATGCTTCGTTTCATCGGTGACTATATCGTCCGCGATCCAGTAAACCAGATACTGGAGGGCGGGAGTACCTTCCAGATATACGGCGGATAGACTCCCATACTTTCGACGAAAGGTGTGGAACGATTTATAGTGCTCACAAAGATCTGCCATGACCTTTTCTTGCTCTCCTTAATAACACGACGCGCCTCAGCTCGGCTATACGGAACGCTGCCAGGTTGTCGGATGTAGGGTGCAACCTGAAACGCCGCAACGCTCGTCTGCGACCCTGAATAGCAGAACGACATTCATCGTTCCACCAGGGGGACGCGCGTCCTTCGCAGCGTTCCGGAGCTTTTCGCGGCATGGAAACGTCAGCTGCCTGGTGAACTCGCTGTGTAAGGTGATTCACCTTCTCGTAAAGACTGTTATACTCCTTTAGAATTATAGAGCGGCGGTAGAGTTGACAGTCGGCTTTGCTGACGTTCCATTTGCGTCGGTTATTCCCTCCTCCACGCTCAAACTCTACGTGCATCCATATTGGGAAGTGGTCGCTTCCATGAAGGTAACGATCCACCTCCCAATGCACGGAGTCCGCGATTGAGGGGGAGCACAGTGAAAGGTCAATGGCAGAGGACGATCCGGAAGCAGTGGTAAAATGTGTTCATTGCACCAGTGTGAGGAAACATATTTCCTCTTGCTCTATTAATCTACCAACCATTCGGCCTCGGGGGCAATCGGCGTTTGAGCCCCCACTGCGCATTATGTGCGTTGAAATCTCTAAAAGGAGGAATGGCCGAGTGAGTTGCCGCAAGATGTTAGACATATCGTCATAACTGATGGGCGTGTTAGGTGGTAGATAAATAGAGCATACTGTGAGATGAGTGGGACCATAAATCCTCACTGCCACTGCTTGTAAATCAGAGGTGAGAGCTACGGGTTCGGAGTGGACAGTGTTTCGGACAAACACCGCCACTCCACCCTTCGCTCGATCACCCTCGGTATCGTCCTTACGGTACACGTCATACCCTCTTAGCACAGGTTGGTGTGATGGTCTGAAATGTGGTCTCTTGTAGACAGAGACACAAAGGTTCAGACCGTGCTAAGAGGTGTAACTCCTCTTTGTGAGCTGTAAATCCATTGATGTTCCACTGAAGTATGGGAGCCATCCTTACCTATTTAGCCTCACCCGCCCCGGTTCGGGTGGGTCTTCGGCCACTTCCTGCTGAGGAACGGGACCAGACTCGTCCACCAGCATTTCCGATTCTTCTTGCCCGGAGGCGGAGACAGACATCTCCGACCCAGAAGACTCTTCAAAATCTTCCCCATCCTTTTTCTTCTTCTTCCTCTGCTTCTTCTGCTTACTCTCCCTGCCGGGTGGCGGTCTGGGAGGAGAAGAAGAGGGGGACTTAACAAACTGGGTCGGATCAGTCTGTCTAAACTTTATACCTCGGATCTTTTGGTCACCTCTATTTCCACCGCTAGCTAATGGTATCGCTACCATTTCAATAGCCCGCGGTGGAATAGGAGGTGCCGTTAATCTGATGCTGGTGGAGACTTTGTTTCTGCTGCTGGGATGGTCGAGGTTGCAGATGTGTTGCTAGCGACATCCGCGGTCCTAGGTGTCATGACCTTGGTGGATTTTGCACCACACTTGCACTGACATGAGCACGTAGTGCTTGTGCCCATGTCTGCAAAGGATGTCTGTGTAGCAACACTTTCTTTCCTGACGGGAGTCGAGACCGTCTTGGCAAAGCTTGTTCCAAATATTGGAGCGGCGAGCGCTTTCGCCTTCTTCTTTGCCTCTATATAAGGTATCCGCTCTTTGGTCTTCAACTCCTGTATCTTGCGCTCTTCAAGATACACTTGACACTCCCTGCTCCAGGCCGGGTGCGACCCGGAGCAGTTGACACACACCTGTGGGAGCGTGCAATTGGCACCAGGCTCATGTGCCCCCTTGCCGCATCTACCACAGGTGGGGTTGCCCTTGCATGACGCCGTCGTATGTCCGAACCTCTGGCACTGGAAACAGCGCATTGGGTCCGGAACATACGGACGGACGTTCAAGTTGATATAGCCAGCTTTTATACACTTGGGCAACACTGGAGTGTCAAACGTCAGGATGAAGGTGGCAGTCTTTTCAAGACTGCCATTTACCCTCCGTGTAATCTGACGCACCTCGACCACTTGCTGATCTTCCCACTCCTTAACCAGTTCCTCAGTCCCTAAATCCATAATGTCCCGGCAGGTGACAACGCCTTTACTAGAGTTTAGGGTTCTGTGGAGTTCGCAACTGACTGCGAACTCCCCGAGCTTCTCGCAATTAAGGAGCTGGGAAGCCTGCCTACTGGTGGTTGTTTCCAGCAGCAGCGTCCCGTTCCTCAGCTTTTTAATTGATTTTAACGTTCCAACCAAACCTTCTAAGCCTTTATTGATGTAAAAAGGGGACACCTTTTCAAATGTCCCCTCTGCCCTCTGCATTATTACGAAAGCGTTCGGTATTGAACACACTTTCCTGTTACTTTGACTCTCCAAAGCGGGTGGGCTATCAACCCTGGCCCGCTTCTTGGTGCTGGGTGTATTGGGTTTAGCCTGCGGCACACCCGGACCGCAGGTTTTTGGGTTTTTGGATTTGTGAGGTTGAATTTTGATCCCACGAGTAAATCCAAAATAAAAAGAAATGCTCTTACAACAGGGGTGCGCAGGTGCCCCTGAGGTTGCACGTTAACGTGTGATCCACCTCTCACACATGCACCTCCTCGGCACGTGGCTGACCTTGAGGTTGAGGGGTTTTTTATAGAGGTTTTTTACCGTCCTCGCGATCCGGGCGATGAAGCCAAGATCCCCGTTCTCCTAGGCACACAACGTTCCACCGCCACGCCCTACGGTGGTCGTTGAAGCATGGTAGGAGTTTACGGTGTGGGAAACTTGCGGCGCTCACAAGTTTCCAGCTCGGGCACCGCGGGTTCGCCAAACCCGTACCTGGCACTTGCGTACCAGGCCCCTGCGGGGCATTTTCGATAAAATCGACTTTGAAATATTACGAGCGAATTATGAGAACTGGGTGTGATGTGATTTTTCAATAGGCCGCGTTTAGTTTTTGTTTTGCGAAATAACTTGCAACAG
Organism: Vandiemenella viatica; assembly: GCA_031002005.1. Classification (NCBI taxonomy): domain Eukaryota; kingdom Metazoa; phylum Arthropoda; class Insecta; order Orthoptera; family Morabidae; genus Vandiemenella; species Vandiemenella viatica. Next base: position 74,249,927 of record JARYHS010008074.1, read on the forward strand.
CGAAAACAAGTAGAAGAACTTGATCGTTCTAGACAATTAGCGTTGATATCTTCGGATATTAATGATAATGTTCATGAAGCGCTCAATAATGAAAAAAAAATTACTCCACTTCCAACATGCAGTGCGTTTTTTCGAAAGAAAAAAAAAAAAAACAGGGAAACTGGATTAGGGCAGAAACGACAACGGGATGTTTCTCCTACAGAATCTGATGATGAATACCTCGAAACAAAAATTAACCGAACAATAAAATACTTCGGTAATTCGGAATGACCTTGACACAACAGATATACATCATGAAATAGAAAACATCCTATTACCATCCATCTCTAACGTCACTACAGAACAACATAGGTAAAATATGATGCAGGTGGCGACATTGATTAACAACTATAAATGAGAGTACACTAGGAAAAAAAGATGCAATATTGCAGAAAAAATTATCAGATAGGGAAAATAGACATTAAGCACTCCAAACACTGTGGGAATTCAGAAATCACCAGTGACGAAGAATCAAATACTTGCGCTGACGAAACGGACATTGGTACTGTGCCGATATTATCCGCACAGAACAAAAATACCAGAAGGCGAAATAAGAAAAAAGCGCAACAAACCTTAGAGCTGCACGGAATATGGAAATACGTTTGGCGGATGCTGAAACAGAATTGCCTCCAATTGAAACCAACACTCCATATTGTAACAATGAATTCACATTTCATATGAAGAGGTTAATGGAATCGCCGTTGCAAAGGCGCTGCGTTAGCATTAGTCAATATTAAAAGAATATGGTTATATTCAGAAAATATTGGTGAACTCAGTCTAAAATACAGTAGGGATCCAATTGGAGAAAATACATGATAAGCGCGTTTTGGTGCGACGAGTAGTCACTTGGATAATTTAATCATTCTACGTGGAAAACTCCTTCATCGCTAGAACAAACTCTAGATGACTGAAATACTTTATTATCATCATCATCATAATCATCAACGACAATAACAGTTTCGACCTACTGCCTGGGTCTGCTTGTTGCTCTCTTTATTTTCTTCCTTCTTTCAAATGACTCCGTTTCACCACGTCAGTCGAATCTTCTCTTCACACTCCTGTCAGCCAACTATCCGTGATATTCCTCTTGTTCGTTTACCTTGAATCTTCGTTTCGTGAATTTTCCTCGGTATTCTATGCTTCCTCATCATATTAACATGCCCGTACCATCCTAATTGTACCTCCTATTTAATGTGAAGAAAAGTTAGTATGTGGTAACACCTAGAAAGAAGAATAGGTTATACAAAGGAATTGTGATGGCTTGAAATCAAATGAAGAATAGTTTCATACACCTGGTAAGTGTTGTAGAGCAAGGCGTAAGGAACGATGGTTAGAATAGCGAAAGAGGGAGGCAGGCAGAGACATGAGTTAAGAGGCCTGTCATGGAACACGCATGTGCCACAGAAGTAAGGGTGCAATGTGTGGCGTATACAATGTTCCAATTCTAACGTATGGTGCTGAAACCTGGTCGCTGAATAAGCGGGATGTTAGCAAGATGCCAGGATGTGAAATGAAATAGGTGTTACAAGAATGCACAGTATAAGGAACTAATCTAAAATTAATAACTTTTTCAAACATTTTTATAATGTTTATTATTTATAACACAAACTAAAAATTCAAGAATGAATTGAAATGCGATCAAGAATAATATTATCATATTTTTTGCCTCGGGTCTGAAACGTAATATAACCTAGTTTTTGTTTCAGCTTTCCGCGTCGATGGGAGCCATCACCTCTGGACCAACACTGGCTGTCTTCACGTCAGGACTTTTTCTACCTTGGGTCAACACCAAGGTAAATACCCCACTATCCGGCAAAGTCAGATACGATATCAGTCTAATTTCTAGATATGCGAGGGTGTAGCGTAAATATTACACGAATAACGATACAGCGGATAACGGAACTATAAACTCATATAAAATATTAGATTCTGTGCAAGTACATAGACTTCAAATAATTTAAGTAATGACTATCAAATTAATGAAACTTATTAATAAGCATTTCGAGAGTGCAATTAATTAGTTTTACTAAAGATACCCATTTAATTTTTTATCGAAAAATATCTGGTTTAGCAATTTCCGCTTCATGCCGCCATTTCATTCGGAGCTATTGTAAACCGTTTTAGCTCCTCCAAAGCTATCGATTATGACTAACGACTGTCTGTTCATCTTCTGTTTCATTTATCATCCTAGAATCTGTTTCTTCTACGTCTCAAAAGTGAGTTATAACGCATATTTGTAATTATCCTGTTACTTAAAATTTCTGGTCATAAAATATAATCTTGTCTGTTTCGCTGCCAGATGATGTTGATAAAAGACGAGCTTTCGATAGCCTACTCTGCTGCAGTCTTCAGGTAATATCACTTCTAACCACATTTTTATGCCAAAAAATATTTATTGTATCATCTTATCAATTGCGTCCATCATATCGAAGAGAAATTTGTGATGTCACAAATTTTCCAGCTTTGTATCTATCTGTGAATCCTGACTGATCCTCCATGTTTTTAGTACAATCTTGCAGATTTTAATGCATAACACCTACATACAACTTATCCATTTAGCCTTAACCTTATAACAGAGTTATTGGTGAGGTAGGGTTTGATAATAAAAGCAAGATTTCAACATTCAGCGCATCCAGATTCTTTTTCTAGCAGTTGCGGCTCTAGACGTAATGAAAATGTGACTTGTCACCGCTTCATAATCAAGAATAAATAAATAAATAAAAAATAAATTTATTGATAGAGAAATAAATATTTAAAAATTCAACATTTTCTACTATATTATTACTTATGACAGATGGGGAAACATTGAACTCCCTCTGTTGGCCACAACGGTGAACTCGTGGAGACAGATACCAAATGCCTCCAATAGCGCATGCGCACTAAAAAGCTTTATGGAAACTCGGGATGGAAATGGACCCAAGGCCGGCGTCAAGGAATGTTAAGCGGGGCAAAGGTACCCCGGGCCACCAAAGGGAGGCCAGCCAGCCTGGGTGCCTAAATAAATAGAAATCAAAAACAAATTTTAAAATCCGCACCAATAATTTTGAACGTTTTTATATTAGAATTTTCTGAGCTTATCAAAAAAACCAAAGTATAATTTAAAAATTTGTTTGGGGAGGGGGGGCATGGAGAGAAGGGGGTGTGGAAAGAGGGGGGACGTGGAAAGAGGGGGGGTGGAAAGAGGGGGCGTGAAAGAGGGGGGGTGTGGAAAGAGGGGGGGCGTGGAAAGAGGGGGGGCCTAAAATCGCTACCCGTTGCAAATACGAATTTGTGACAACTGTGTTCTGTCTCAAGGAGCTCGAAAAAGTTAGTAACACCGTAGATAGAGTGCAGAAGTAGATGCTTTTTATTATCAGATGCAAAACATAAAGTTGCTGGATTATTCCTAGACCTCTCAAAAGTATTTTATTGTGTTGATAACCACCTACTACTTCGCAAATTAGAAAATTATGGAATTAGAGGACTAGCTAATAAACTAATGTCATCCTACATCCAAAATAGACCTAAATACACAGAAATTTATTTTAAAAATGGCGAATCAGTAAGTAAGGTAAAATCAAAAATGGGTGTAGTTAGATGTGGTGTCCCTCAGGGATCTGTACTTGGTCCTTTACTACTTGTTTTGTATATAAATGATATGGATATACCAAATAAAAGTAGAATTATAACATATGCAGATGACACTACAGCAATTTGCTGATATAGCAATGATTCCACATTAGAGACAACTGCTACTAAGACCTCAAATGAGTTATCAGAATACTTTGATGTAATTGGATTAATTTGTAATAAGAAAAACACATGTTTAATACAGTTTGAATTAAGAAATCATGATATAGACAATAAATTAGTGAAATTCATAAATATAACACTCGTACCAAGACAGACCTTCATATCAAAAGACATAACTCTAAGGCAGCAGGCAAGAGTGCCTATGAAATGGGAGCCAGGCTATATAATAAGCTTCCAGCTCATCTAAAGATATTGACTGGGCATGAATTCAAAATTGGAATAAAATCTTATCTATGTAATAAGGTCTTGTACAAACTTGATCAATTTTAAAAAATATATGTATGAATGTACCTTTTGTATTGACTTTGCTAGAAACTTGTATCACAAGCATATTGGCAATAAAAAATTATTATTATTATATTAAGATCCGATGACAAATGGTCACACGATGATAGTGCTTACATCGCAATCAACGAACTGTCAAGAATTTTGCGTGCTTCGTGGCATCAAACTAATGGAGACGTATTCACAATTGGGTTTGCAGATGTGCAATGCTGTGCTATGGTATTGACAAAAAATATAAGAGCCTGGTATTTTTTTTTTTTTTTTTTTTTTTTTTTTTTTTTGCCACAACATTGGTCAACAAACACTCTCAATTTAAATATGATAGTAGGCTATGAAGTCTACAAAAAATTTGATTGTTAACGAAACGAAATCTTGCTGTGTATCCTATTCCAAATAATGGATACTTGCTTGTGCGGAATTTTACCATTGTTAAAGATGACTTAATCATGTTCAACAAAAGATGTCTCATTAACTTTGAAGAAGAATCAAGCCTCTTCGGAAGTTTAAATGATTCAATAAATCTATCAAACTTTGGACCAACACTTCAACAGTCTTGACAACTGTTCTTGAGTAATCACACAGGAGTACTAATATCAGATGGAAAATCATACAGAGTAATGCATTATAGCAATAAATATTACTTAAGTGATTTTCATTCATGTGGTTCTAAGGGTGTAAAGGCAAAGGACAGAGGAAGATTTTGTATTATTGAATGCGATAATTTAGACAAGTTCGTGCGGATTTATAACCATGCAGCGAGTAGCAGAAATGTACAGTTTACACTGGATTACATCGATTTCAAACCTTTCGGTACTATTGGAATCGACTCGTCAGTAACCTACACACCACAGGTTACTGAGACATCATCATTTCCAATAATCCCTGTTCCTCGGCAATCTATGCATCAAATAATTCGTCAGCAGAAATCGGTAATGGCACCTATTGATGTTATACAACCAAATGTCAAGGATGAACAGGAGGTTTCGCGAAACCTTAACCAAATCGTTCGCAAAACAACTGATAATATCGTGAATGAAGCACACAAGCAGAAAGAAGAAGTATTTGCTTGGTATTTTTTATTTCCGTACATAAAGAATGGACTAAAAGAGCCAAGACCTGTGAATATTACCCCACTAGATTACTTTCAATAGAGAATTTTGGACAGTGACACTAGATTTCAATGTAATGATTATCTTTTTATGCTTTATCGTTCTTCGAGTATTATCGAGTAAAAAGTACCACATCAGCATGTTGTAAAATAATCTGTAATCAAAACATGTGAGAAATTGGGGAGGATCTGCAGCTTATTGAAGAACAGCCTTGAATGAATTACTTGCCCAGATCAGGTGTTTAAGACCACCGACATATTTTGAAACTTTTAGCTCCAAAGATCTTAATTGGTTAGATCAACGAAAAGCTTTATCACTGGCTGATGGTACACCTGATATAGATCCTAATACTCTTGATATTCATGAGACACAACGTCTTATAGAAAAGTAGCCAGTAATGTTAAGTCAATGGGATGATGAAATATATTAAAAATGATAATGATATTTTCAGCGGAAATGTGAAGGATTATTGGTGGCGTATTGAATTCCAGAATCACCTTCATATGGTAATTTGGATAGAAGACCACCCGGATTTTAATAATAATAACAACTTTGTGTGCTCGTGCTATCAGAGTCCTCCCAAACAACAACAGCTCCTCTGAACTCGGAAGATGGGAACATGTCTACCAATACAAACTAGGCACAAGGCAACCTCCTGGTCTCAATTTGAGATAATACCCAGTTAGTACTTTTCCTTCCCCCTATCCTCTACTTGCCTCCATGCTCACTGTCTACAGTATATTGATCCACCACATACCAGAGGTGATGTTTAACTACATAGATTATTTTATTATTATCATCATTATATTTTTCAATTTTATTTTGTTCACTTATTAACTTTTAGTTTATCAAATTTATCTTATGAACATTTTAATATATTTTTCTGCACTTTTTGTAACATTTTGCATTGTCAGGTACTAGCTCCAATTCACTGTCCCCCCCTCCCTGTCCTCTGTATGAATTTACCTCCACCATGTTTCTGACTAACAGTCATTCTGTGAAACGGTCTCCAACTCCACCCTCCCTTCTCGACTTTCTCCTGCTGATGAAGAGCCAAATCTCGAAATATTGTTTTTCCAGTGTTTTGTGCTTATTTATGTATGCACCCCATTATACCATCATCTAAGGTAAGTGGTGGTTCATTTCGCTATCCCTTTTTTTGTAAAACTATATATATATACCAAATGTGTGTATATATATATATATATATATACACCAAACGTTCCCTCCCCTACTGTCTTGGCATTCGTGGTAGCAAGATGTGTGACATACACCATCCCTCCATCACTTTCACCAACCTTGTCACAGGGGAAAGCTTCCCTATCATAGGACACGCCACTTGTGAAACCTCCCATGTAATTTACCAGTTAACATGCAACCACTACCTGGCTTCATATATAAGTTGACCACAAATCCACTTTCGATAAGAATAAATGGCCACCGACAGACAGTGTTTACATGGAACCCAAAGCACCCGATTGCTGCCCATGCCATTACGCATGATTGGAATAATTTCAACTCTTGTTTCATGGTCTGAGCTATCAGAGCAGCTCCTCTGAACGGTGAAGGTGGAAACTTGCCTTCCAGTACAAACTGGGCACAGGCAACCACCTGGTCTCAACTTTAGATAATACCCAGTCATTATTATTATTATTATTATTTTTACTTATGTTTACCGTTTTTTAATCCTCTCCTCTCTTTACCTCCATCCCTACTACCTATATTGAACCACCACTCACCAAAGATGATGTTTACTTCATAGAGTTTTTGGTAAAAAAAATTAAAATTATTTTTTATATATTTTTTAATATTTTAAATTAATCTACACATTTTAATTTTTCATATTTAAATTTAATTACATTTTGCTCTTCTCACCGACCAGAGATTAGTTTTGATATTTATCTATGCTCTGGTTTTAGCTCTGAATCACTGCCCCTCTGCTTTTCCGCTGTTTGAATTTACTCTCCACCATTTTCCTGGCCAACAGTCGCTCTGTGAGGCAATCTCCCACATCACCCATCGCCCACAATGTTCTCCTGTTGACAAAGGGCGTGTCCCAAAACTTTCTTTATCAGCTGTATTTTTGTCTTTATAAGTGATGTATATAGATTAATACTATCCAGTGTCTCAACATCTTCAAATTTCGTTGAGAAAGTTGAAAAGAAATTATGAAAAAAGATTGCGAGACATTGTAGTATTCTTATAATCTCACAGTTTAAACTCCAGAAATGGTGCTCCACAGACATTACTTTGTAATCGTTTGTGTGCAACACATTCAGGCACTTTTTATTGTGATCTTGCTGAAGAATTCAAATTACTTAATCATTTATTGTTTATTGCTGATAAACTGGAGTATTGTGTAATACACGAATTTGCAGATAAATCGCATTAACTGATGCATGGTATCAAATACAAAAAGTTTCTTCGTAATTTGGTATAACACCACGTTGATTTATAAACTGTTGAAATTATTAGTGTACACCAGTTTACAGTTCTGTAAACTGCAAAGTATTTGTTGCAATGTGTGTAACTGTTGATATATGCAGCAGAATAAATCTGTTGCTTGTTGTAACATGTACGTATCATGCATCGTTAATAATAACCTCCACTGTAGTATATAATCACATACAAAATTATGTCAGAAACAAAGAGTATAAAAATGTTTTGGGTTCATATGGATAAGTGTGAATGACAAGAACACATTACTATTGAACAAGTTAAGTGCTACAACCTATGGAAAGTTGACATTTTCATTAACAGCAGAACTGCAACTTATCAAGCAGGTGTACCATTGTCATGGTTATTTTGTCCTAGGACAAAAATAGTTGGTTTCTTTTTTTTTTTTTGGAAAATAAAGTGGTGGGGGCAAACCTTCTTAGTATACATACCAGTTATTAGTATCCTGTATAGGGTAAAACCAAGAGTTTCGTGCACTCCATCACAATTATATTCGATTAAATGTAAGAATATTGATATCCATCAATATCATTAACATAAACAGGAGTCAATGAAGTAAATGTATCTCAGAATAATGAAATTCATTTTTTATGGAACAAATATTTGTTATTATTAAAAGTCTATTACACCAGTTTTTCTCAATCTGTGGTGTGTTAACCACAAGAGGTCTGTGAAGATGGTTCACATGCTCCACAGGCAGAATCTTATTAATTTAGATACTTTATTGACACTGCATAATACTATAAGCAAATATAAACTAAAAGCCTCCATGAATATTTGAATGACCTGGCAAAGTCTGACATTTCCAGGATGGCACTGCCCTGCAATAGTATACTTATTTCCAGTTAGCATCAAAAAGAGCACAGTTCATCTAAGGATTCATTAACTGACTGTTTTCTGATGGTCTTGCAGTAGGGGTGAGGTACTGCAGTACATGTAAAGATTGGTTACATAAGAGTGGTGAATAAACAAAAAGTATAAGGTCTAGTGTACTTTATTTTATTTCTTGTAAGTCAGTGACGAAGTGTAGCAATCAGCCAAATATTAAAAGTTTGGCTAGTTAGTATGTAATTAACTTTTAATAGTTCACTTCCAGTTTCATAACTGTTTCTATGTCGGAATTAAAAACATGCTTTTAGATTTATTATTTTATTAAAAGATGTCCCAGATGTTAATAATGTAGATACAGGTGAAAAATTGGCCCATATATGTTAGCAGTTCACAGCATTATTTTTGACAGTTTACTGGTACTCAGTCTGAAAAAGATTGAGAAATGCTGTTCTACACCATCTTAGAATTTATACTTAACATTTCATTGGAACTGTTGTGAATCCTGGGAACTTTTCAATAAGGCAACCATAAATTTTAATGAGTAAATTGGAGTTTTTATAACTTACAGTAATTTTCCACATCATATATGGATTTGTTAACTATAATGTATATTTGGCTTAGAAGAGATTCTGGAGCAAGTATGGAAACTATTCTTCATCCTCAATGTGCATTACGGGTGCTCTGTTCTGAAGCTGCAACAGTGCTGCCATTTCTATGGATTTATCCGTAGATCTATGGATTTTTTGACACTTTTTATCATTTGATTTTTCCTTATATTGGTGTTTTGTTAAACTTTAAGCGTATAGTGTTAATGCATTACAGAACTGTCAATAACTGTGAACCGTTTCCTTGCAACCGCTCGTGTGAGCCAACGATTTAAACAAAGCTCATATTTTGTTTGATGACAATTTTTATAGATCTTATAAGGCCGTAATACAAAACTATCGGCGCACTCTTTATGCACGGTGACAGGGTCGCTGGCACGGCTTACAAAACAGTGGCGTCCGAGAAGTCCTAACCAATATCAGAGAATCAAAGGGGTCGCAGTTTTTAATATTTCCTGTTATAGAAGATATACTAAATGTAATGTCAACAAAGAAAATGTATTGTCACTAGGGAAAAATAAGAAAAGTACTAGGCATTGCAGCAGAAGTGATGAAAGTGATGATGTATAAAATATGTTCAGAGATATTTCTTACTTTCAATTTAGAATATTATTTCTGTAATTTTAAAAACCTGGAAATAAAAAGTATTCTTAATTTTGACTCTCTCTTCAATAATTATTGTTTCACTCTTTCATTTAGCGAGTCTCCAGATTTTTTTACCTAATCTACGGAACTTTTAGCGGCCATCTACGTATATTCAAAGCCAAGTGGCTGGCAGCACTGAGCCGCAATTTATTAATATTTTGTGCGTCTCTGGTTCCCTTATTATGTACTCTACCTTGACTTTTACACAATAATGTACTATCTGAAATTTCCTGACATTTTTTTTTTCCTCGATATTCTTACTTAAACATAACAATTTCAGAAGTATTTTTCATTTTAAGAAATGAAAGTTTTTATAGGGGACTGTGTGAGATGCGGAAACAAGTCAATTTACAGCAAAATAATTACATAACAAAATAGATGTATACACCGGAAGATACACTGTCACTGAATAATATTTACATTATCATCAATTTTACATTTATAAAAGATATCATTTAAAGAAATTCTTCTATGGAGTAGGAGTTGTTAATTAAAAATTATTTTAATTTTTAACCTTAATTTAATCTTATTCTCTGCCAGACCTTTAATACATGTTGGGAGCTTGTTGAAGATAGCAAATCCCTGAATACCTAACTCCTTTTTGAACCAATGACAGTGACTTGTAATACTTGTGATTATCATTTTTATTTCTGATGCTTAAGTTGTGTATTTTAATATTTCTTTTAAATATAGCATAGTTGTGATCATAAAGGACATTAATGTGTATCTATACTAGGCCAGCTCTTAAAATTCTTAGCTTCTTGAACAGATCTCTGCAGGATATTCTGTTATTAACTCTACACAACATTCATATTTCTTGCTTCTGGACTCTGGATACTTTATGAGTTGAATCACCCAAAAACTAATGAGTTTTATTATTTTAATATACTAAGATAACCTATGCCTGAAACTGAATATACTGCAAATTTGGATGCACCAAGTCACTTTAGTATGTATCATCAATATATAGACATAGAAATTTCACACACACTCTACCTCTTGAATGGAGTGGCCTGCAAATTTTAGATGTATGTCTGATGTTAATCTCTGTGAAGTACTGAATTGCATGTATTGAGTTTGAAACAAATTTTAAAGGCATTATTTGCAAAATGCTCAGCAGAGAAATCTTTAGTTTCTATGCTTGTGTCATCTGCAGAAAGAACAAAATTTTAGCTTTAACCTATATATTTATATATAGTGGAACCAACATATAGTACTCAATCTATATTAAACCCCAACTCGGGAAACTCTGAACCACAAGATGCAGCATTACAATCTTCCATTGACATTCTCTCTTTCTTGTTCAGAAGTTAAGAGCTAAGCCCTCTCTGCATATCTACATGTTTCTCTCTTTCAGGGTGCAGTGTTCGGTGGTTTCACTGGACTGGGGGTGATGGGGTGGATAGTACTGAGTGCACAAGCACACATTGCAATGGGAGATATCACATTCCAGACCAAACCTGTGTCTGTGGATGGTTGCCTCTACCAGTTCGATCAGTCCAATGTCACTAGCACATTGCATGAACCAGGGTGAGTACCAGAGAGCACTGCTTTGCATACTGACACCACACTAGACAAGCAGAAATGCAAGGAGTTTTAACGTGTATTTCTACAGCTCTTAACACTTTGCTTGGCACTATGTAGATCCTAACAAACTAGGGCATAGTGAGCCTGTGCGGCTACTTTTGATTTACTAATTTTTGTTAGTGGAAACCATCTTCATCTCTGAGATGTACATCATCTTCATCACACCCTTCCAATAAATGGTAAATTTCCTCAATTTCTCAAGGACTTTTTATGGTATTTTTTTGATATTTCCCAGTCTGAAACTGCAATGATGGGGCACAGAGTGCTTGAAAGGATAACAGATAATCATAAAATATGTTATCATACAAAAAGACTAATATACATGATATGAAACTACTAATACAGTATTACAAATAATTATGTTAATGAATCAGGCACAATGAGCCTATTAGATCAAGTGCTCTACCAACAGTTAAAAAAGAAGGGTTCATTGAATGACTTCACCACTATCAGTAGCACCAGGGTAGTGGAAGCTACTGGTACAGGCATAAGTTGTGCCTAACAGAGTAGTTGTATCCAATGAAGAAACTAAGTTCACAACATTATCGTTGTTGTTGTAGTTGTTGTTGTGGCTTTAGGGCGCGTCGGCAGTGGGGTCATTAGTGCCCTAACACTGACCAGCTAATACATTAGCTAAAAAGAATACTATAATGCCATCTGCATGGTCGACTGTAAAAGGGTCGGCCATACAGACAACAAATAAAATAATTCACAAAAATAATACATTGTTTTAAAAGGGGCCACCAGGACCTAAGACCATAAAACGCCTGGATGGCTTTAAAGAAGATGAACAAGTACACAAAATAATTAAAAACACTAGATGTCTCGCTGGCTGTATAGTGGCCAGCGAGACCGCAATTATAAAGATATCTATTACTGTGGCTTAAGAATAAACTAAAATACTGTCTGCATGGTCGACTGTAAAGGGGTCAGCCATACAGACAGCAAATAAAATAGATCATAAAATCTGATGTGGCTTAAAGGGGCCACCAGGACTTAACTGTACAACACCTGGATGGCTGTAAAGGGCCAAACAGGTTAACAAAGGCATTAAAAACACTACATAACTCGCTGGCTGTATAGTGGCCAGTGAGACAGGAAATATAACAAAAATAAAAAATTAAAACAATGCACATGGATAGGTGGCTGTAAAGAGGCCATCCTATCTGTTCAGTTTCACATGGACCGGTTCGGGTGGGTCTTCGGTCATTGCCTGCTGAGGAACGGGACCAGGCTCGTCCACCAGCATTTCTATTTCTTCTGGCTCCGAAGAGACAGACGACTCCGACTCAGCTGACTTTTCTGTCACCTGCCTGTTCTTCTTCTTCGCACCTTTTCCCCTCTTCTCCTTACTACCTGGTAGTCTGGGATGGGACGAAGAGGGGGATTTCACAAAGTGAGTCGGGTCCATCCATCTAAACTTCGGGCCACGGATCTTCTGATTGCCTCCATGCACACTTGTAGCAGTTGGCAATGCTACCACCGTGACAGCACACGGTGGTATTAGAGGTGGAGTTAGTTTCGCAATCACAGCTGGTGGATCCTTTTTGCACTGCTGCTGGTGTGATCGAGGTCGCAGACATGTTGCTACTGACGTCCGAGGTCTTAGGCGTTATGACCTTCACGGGCCTAGCACCGCATTTGCACTGACATGAGCATGTAGTGCTTGTGCCCATATCTGCAACGGAAGTCTGGGGAGCTACATTTTGTTTCCTGTGGGAGCTGAAGCCATCTTAGCAAAACTAGTTGCAAATACTGGGGCGGCAAGTAACTTGGCCTTCTTCTTAGCTTCCCCATAAGGAATCGGCTCTCTGGTCTTCAGCTCCTAAATCTTGCATTCTTCAAGATACACTTGACACTCCCTGCTCCAGGCAGGGTGCAAACTGGAGCAGTTGACGCAAGCCTGTGGGAGTGAACAACTGACACCCGGATCGTGTGTGCCCTTCCCGCAGTTTCCACAGGTGGGGTTGCCATTACATGACGCCGTCGTATGTCCGAACCGCTGACACTGGAAACAGCTCATCGGGTCTGGAACATACGGTCGGACGTTAAGGTATATATATCCGGCCTTAATATTCTTGGGCAAAACTAGAGTGTCAAACATCAGGATGAAGGTGGCAGTCTTTTCAAGATTGCCATTCACCCTTCGTGTGATCTGACGTACCTCAATCACTTTCTCTGATTTCCATTCCTTGAGAAATTCGTCAGTCCCTAAATCCATAACGTCACGGCAGGTGACTACGCCTATACTGGAATTTAGGGACTTGTGGAGTTCGCATTTTACGGCGAACTCCCCGAGCCTCTCACAATTCAGCAGTTGGGTAGCTTGCTTACTGCTGACTGTTTCCGGCAGCAGTGTCCCATTCCTCAGTTTTTTAACAGTGTTAAGGGTACCAAAAAGCCCCTTTGAGATGTAGAAGGGTGACACTTTTTCAAACGTTCCTTCAACTTTTTCCATAATTACAAAAGCGTTCTGTACTGAACAAACTTTTCTGTTACTGTCACTGTCAAATGCGGGAGGACTATCAACCCTCTCCCGTTTCTTTGATCTGGGTGTATTTATATTAGCCTGCGGCACACCTGTACCGCAGGTTGGTTTGGTATTCTTGTGAGTCTTAATTTTGGTCCCACTAGTATTACCAATTTAAAAAGAAATGCTAATACAACAGGGGTGCGCAGGTGCCCCTGAGGTTGCAAGCTAGTGAGTGATTTCCCTCATCACCCATTCGCCTCCTCGGCACATGTCTGACCTTGAGGTTGAGGTTTTTTTTTTTTTAGAGATTGGTTCCGTCCTCGCACGCGATACGGGCGATTAAGCCAAGATCCCCATTCTACTAGGCACACAAGGTTCCACCACCACGCCCTACGGTGGTCGTTGAATCATGGTAGGAGTTTACGGTGTGGGAAACTTGCGGCGCTCACAAGTTTCCAGCTCGGGCACCGCGGGTTCGCCAAACCCGTACCTGGCACTTACGTACCAGGCCCCTGTGGGGAATTTTTAAGACTTCTTTTTGATCTTTGAGCTAGGCCAGGACATTCTGTGATGCAGATTTCATGTTAAACTTGTCAAGTCTTGTTCAACAAAGCTTAAAATAGGTGTGTTGGAAGATTGCCATCAGCGCATGTTGCCTCGCAGTGGCCTGGTATAGTGTTCCAGATACGGGTATGGCGAACCTGCGGTTCCCAAGTGCCGCAAGTTTCCCACACCGTAAACCCCTACTATGCTTCAACTGCCACCGTACAGATCAGTGGTAGAAAATTGTGTGTATAGGAGAATTGGGATCTTGGCTTCATCGCCCGAATCATGAGAACAGTACAAACCTCTATAAAAAAAAAAAAAAAATCCCACAACCTCAAGGTGAGTAATGTGCTGAGCAGGTGGATGGCTTGTAGGACAAACCACCCTAGAGTACAACCTCATGGGCACCAGGCTTACCCCTGTTGTATTTGGCTTCGTGTCGTGATGTGGAGGCTCCACGTCACTAGACATGCAGTAACTCCAAACTCTTGGCACAAAATTTAAAACAAAAACGTAAAATTTTCTTCTTTTTATTCCTCCTGTCATTTGGGCATACTGCAGGGAAAATATCTCTCTAACGCCAAAGAGGTGGTGGTAAGAGGGCAAGGGTTTAAGGCCCTCCTGCTGAAAATGAATTGTGTAGTAGCAAGGATTATCTAATTAATAATGCCTTCATCATAATGACATGGTTGGAGAGATCGTTTGAGAAACTTTCTCCATTTTATATAGAAAGGGCTAGAGGGTATCGAGGGTAACCCAAAATCCGTTAAAAAGCTGAGGAACGGGACACTGATTTTAGAAACATTTGCCAATTAGCAGGCTGTCCTACTCCTTAAGTGTGAGAAGCTTGGCAAGTTTGCAGTTAAGTGCGAAATCTATAAAAATATTAACTCAAATAAAGATGTGGTCACCTGCTGAAACCAAGTTGTTGTTTTTTTTATTTCTGGCTTTAGAGCGGGTTGACAGCGAGGTCATTAGCACCTAACAATGACCAGTTAATACTGTGGCTAAAAAGGATACTAAAATACTGTCTGTATGATCGACTGTAAAGGGGTCAGCCACACAGACAGCAAATAAATTAAATCACAAACAAGACGTGGCTGTAAAGGGGCCACTAGGACCTAAGACTGTAGCACACCTGGATGGCTGTAGAGGGGCCCAACAGGTTCACAGAAGAATTAAAAACATTGCATGTCTCGCTGGCTGTATAATGGCCAGGGAGACATAAATTATAACAATATAAAAAATAAAAACAATGTACATGGATGGGGGGCTGTAGAGAGACCTCACATCCATCTTAAAACTATACCGATCTGCCTAGAATTTTAGGCACTAGACCGGCCAATACACAAAATTTTAAAACACTCACCACCTTGCTGGTCAAATTGTTTAAAATAAGGGACAGATCGTTGGCTGGGACAACATCTGCCCTTAAGTCTAAAAACAATACACAATCAGTTAAAATGTGGCGCACCGAAAGAGGTACGCCACATTCAAACTAAAATACGCAGATAACTGTTCGTGCCGAACCATATACTACACAACCGTATTCAAGCCGTGACTGCACAAAGACTCTATAGAATTGTTGCAGGCAGGAGCGGTCAACACCCCATGACCTGCCACAAAGGCACTTTAAAATGTTGAGTGCTTTTAGGACTCTGGTTCTGAGACCAAATCGATATAGATACCGAGAAACTCCGTGTGAGCTGATGAACCTTCACCACTCCTTAAGAAGGGTAAATGCCAATCTTGAGAAGACTGCCACCTTCGTCCTGACTTATGACACTAAGACATTGCCCAAAGCCATCAGAGCAGGCTATTTGAACCTTAACATTCGTCCATATGTCCAGGACCTCATGCACTGTTTCAAGTTCCAGCGGTTTGAGCATGTGATGGCAATCTGTAAGGGTAAGGCCTCCTGTGGGAAATGTGGAAACACTGCACACGAGCCAGGCAATGTTTGTACGCTCCCACAGGTGTACGTCAACTGCTCCAAGTCTCATTCCGCCCGGAGCAGGGAGTGTCAAGTGTACCTTGCGGAAAAGAAGGTACAGGAGTTGAAGACCAAGGAACGTTTGACACTTTGACATTCAAAAATTCCTCCAGAAAGTATTGTTATTTGTGTTAGAGCTAGTAATTGTTTGTAAGCTAGTTAGTTTGAGTATCCTGATGGAGAGTAAAGGATGCTGGTGCATAAAACCTGTGAACCAATCATGAGTGACAGATCTAATTGCATTTCAGTTTTCAGATATGGGTTGGTTACTTTTTACAGCAAACTCATATGCTAGGCGTTTTACACAGGCTGGGTCCGTCTTGCTGCTTTTAACAAAGTATGCTGATAACTCTTCCTCCATGCAAGGTGTTAAAATTAGGCTTTTTATTTTGTCTAAGGAATATTTAAGGTTTTCTGGATTTATCTTCGATCTTTTTACGTAGTCAAGAAGTATGTATTTTGTAAGCTATTATTTATCAACCATTTTCATAATTCATGTTCCTGTTACCAGGACTTCGATCACTGTTTATTCTATTGTGACATCACAAAAGGTCTTATCTGTCCTATGTATTTAAGCTATATTATCTTTGGGTCCATCCCGTCATTCACCAATGTGATCACTGGAAACTAACTAAAACTGTAAACTGTTGAATGGCAGTATTTTATAGTACATATGGAAACTGGTGGTTTAATTTGCCCAGTCAATGTTATGAGTTTCAATAATAAAGGTTCCAGAATGAGATGCAATATGCATGCACTTTTTAAGTATACACTGTTTCAGGTATGTGATGCCACTGTACCGTGTGTCGTACCAAATGTACACACTCATGGGCTTTGGCGTGACGATTGTCGCTGCTCTCGTGATCAGCTTTGTGACGGGCTTCAGGCGAGCCGACGAGGTCGACCCGAGACTCATCAGCCCCGTCGTCAGGTGGATGCTTCCCCAATACAAGGTGAAGCCCGGGAAGCCACACACAGACTCCGCCAGAGACAAGTACCACGGATACAAGGTACAGAATAGTTTCTTAATTTTTTTCTCAAATATAAGGCAAGATATTCAGGAACACCATTAGAAAAATCAACCACAATGTGGCCACCATGTGTCCTTAGCATACCACAGTTACAGTGGAGTTATCCATTTAAGTTTTGGATCATTTTATGATTTTCAGTTTGATGCAAATAAATAAGGAAACATATTTAAACAGCAAGGACCATGGGAGATGATCAGAGGTAGAGAGGGAGCAGCTAATTTACCGTGAAATGCCCTTTACATTAATTTTCCTACGTGCACTATTTTACAATTTTCAACTCTTATTATCAGAAGATTCCAAGTAAAGAGAAATAAATAACAAAAACAAAGATGCCTTACAAGGGAACTTTTGTAACTGGTAAAAATAGATTCAGATATCTACATACACATTCAAAGGCAATACGTTGTAAGTTAACGAAGATTATTTACATACCAATCAAATTTTTTATTCATGTATTTTTGCCCTATGTTAAAAAACTGTCTCTGGAACAAGGAGTCCACTGTGAAGAAAATCATTACTATTAATAATCTGAATAGAAATAAATGGAGGAGATTATTATGATACTATCATCTAAGTCCGTCAAAAACAACAGGTTAGAAACTGGCAGTTGAGCAGTTCCTTAACTAAACAGAATTGCCATTATATACAGTCGATCATGGATAAGCGACGTTCAAGGGAACACAAACTCTTTTTCCCTAATGGAGGTTTCTCAATATACCAGGTTTTTCGTTTATACTGGTACAGAAGTGACTTTTCTATGGTATACAGGTTTAAAAAATACAGCAAATATCTAGTGATAAATATGTATGTATTGTACAGGTAGCATTCATTAGAATTTGACATAGATGCTTACAAAAATAAAATAAAGAATCTTACATTAATATTTTTTAATTAAGTGTAACACTCGGCAGTATATACATTGCACAGTCTATTCAGCTCGTATGCGTAAGTCACTTGAGGGAAAACAACAGAGTATCCCATTCCGCTAGCCTGCTTAGACCCATCCATATTTACTGTGGGTAAAATTATAATGCTGATTTAAAACATTGCTAAAAACTCTGTCAGCGGTAAACAGCTTGTTGTATCTTGACAGTTCCAAAATCATTCAGGACCTCTTTAAAAGCCAGGGAGGAGATTTACTCCAACCCTGGTGATAAAAAGAGGGCAGCTCAAACCTATACTCTAAAACAGCCCTTGTACGGAAGCTAAATGGTTTGGTTACACTTAGGCGGTTGTTATATAGATGGTGCGAATTACTACGTCGTACACAGGATTGCCATGTGTTGTGGCAGTGTGCAAGTAGTGTCGCACCATGACGAGATGCCAGCGGATGGGAAACGGTGGTAAATTTGACTTAGCACAGATGCTGACGATCGGACTGATGCAGTATGCACCCGTTAGGCGCCAGATTCCTACATGGTGGACACGATTTATGCCAAACTACACTATATAACCATATTCCAACCGTAACCGTACAAAGGATCTATTAAATTGTAGCAGGCAGGAGTGGTCGGCTCCCCACGATTTGTAAAACATTTAGAACATTTGAAGCTCCGGGTTTCATGTCTTACAGATGTGGCAGCCTAGTTAGCCTCCTGTATAAATGAGGCCCAGAAACCAAACAGTTTCAGTAAACGTTCCTACAGGTGAGCTGAGCTTCTGCTAAAAGCCTCCTGCTATGGATAGAAAGTATACACAAGGTTTTTTCGCAGGAGAAACGAAAACCGGTATGCAGTGACCATTTATTTAGCCTGTTTAGCACGAGTTGCAGCTGACACTCAATGCCTTTTAGGCTAGATGATGTGTAAAAATCAAAAAATAATTAACATATAAAGAGCACCTTGTTGTTGTTGTTGGTAGTGGTGGTGTTTTAAGGGCGCGTCGACAGCGGGTCATTAGCTGTTGTTGTTGTTGTTGTTTTAGGGCGCGTCGACAGCGGGGTCATTAGCGCCCTAACAATTACCAGCCTAAACTGTGGCTTCAAAGTACTAAAATACTGACTGCATGGTCGACTGTAAAGGGGTCGACCATACAGACAGCAAATAAAATAATTCAGAAATATAAAACGTGGCTTAGCAAAGGGGCCACCAGAACACAAGACAGTGCATCACCTGAATGGCTGTAAAGTGGCCACACAGGGTCCCAAAATAATTAAAAACACTACATCTCTCGCCGGCTGTATAGTGGCCAGCGAAAGGAATTTAAAAATATAAAAATTAAAAGCAATGAACATGGATGAGTAGCTGTAAAGGGGCCACCCATCCATCTTAAAACTAGGCCGATCTGCCTAAAATTTTAGGCACTAGACCGGCCAATACGCAAAATTTTAAAACACTCGCCACACTGCTGGTCTCATTGTTTAAAATAAGGGCCAGATCGTTCGCCAGGCCAACGTCTGCCCTTAAGTCTAAAAACATAGCACAATCAACTAAAATGTGGCGCACCGTCAGAGGTACGCCACAAGCATCACATTCCGGAGGGTCCTCCCGGCGGAGGAGAAAGCTGTGTGTCAGAGGACAGTGCCCTATACGGAGGCGAGTCAGGAGAACCTCATCCCTCCTCGCCCGCTGGAAGGAGCTGCTCCACGGCTGAACGGTCGGTTTGACCAGCCGGAGCTTATTATGCTCTACCTCCAGCCACTGCCTCTGCCAAACGTCGGAAACAAATCTTTTCACCGCCGAGGCAAGGTCAGACTTTGGGACCGGATCAAAGTCAATTCTGACCTTGTTGCAGGCTAACTTGGCAGCTTCATCAGCTGCCTCGTTCCCCCTGATTCCCACATGACCAGGTACCCAGCAGAATACGACCTCCTTTCCAGAAGATTGGAGGGATCGGAGGGTGTCCTGTATGTCCTGGACAAGACGATCTGCTGGGTACATGCTTCCCATGGCCTGGATGCAGCTGAGGGAATCACAGCATATGATGTACTTCATGCTGCGACTTACTTTCATATGCTGGAGCGACTTTAACAAAGCGTAACACTCTGCAGTGTACACGCTGCAACAGCTATTTAGTTTGTAATTATAAGTCGCTCGAGGGAATACTACAGAGCAGCCAACTCCGTTAGCCTGCTTAGACCCATCCGTGTATACCGGGGTAAAATCGCGAAACTGATTTAAAACATGGCTAAATGTACGGGTAAAAACATTGTCGGCGGTACACAGCTTGTTGTACCGCGACAATTCTAAAACTGTTCTGGGCCTCTTCAAAAGCCAGGGAGGAGATTTACTCCAACCCTGGTGATAAAAAGTGGGCATCTGAAACCCATATTCCTCCAATATAGCCTTTGTACGGTAGCTGAACGGTTTAGTTGCTCTTTGACGGTTGGTATATAAGCCGCTCAAAGTTGGGATGAATAACTACGTCGTACACGGGACTGCCAGGAGTTGTGGCAATATGTATATAGTGTCGCACCATGAGGAGACGCCGGCGGATGGAAAGCGGCGGCTCGCCAGACTCAGCACAAATGCTGGGTATCGGACTGGTGCGGTATGCACCTGTGGCGAGACGAATTCCTGCATGGTGGACACTATCCAGAATACGGAGGTAGCTGTCCCGTGCCGAACCGTAGACAATGCAACCGTACTCCAACCGCGACCGTACAAAGGCTCTATAAAACTGTAGCAGGCAGGAGCGGTCAGCGCCCCACGACCTGCCACACAGACACTTTAGAACATTAAGCGCTTTCAAGGCTCTGGCTTTAACATCTTTAAGATGTGGCAGCCAAGTAAGCCGAGTGTCAAAAATGAGGCCCAGAAACCGAACAGTTTCGCTAAAACTTAAAACGGTGTTCCTCAAGGTGAGATGAGGTTCTGCTAAAAGACTTCTACTGCGGCTAAAAAGCACACACCGGGTTTTCTCGGCAGAGAAACGAAAGCCGGTGTGCACTGACCATTCATCCAGCCTGTTCAGCGTGAGCTGCAGCTGCCGCTCAGCGCTTCTCAGGCTAGACGATGCAATAAAAATTAAAAAGTCGTCAACGTATAAGGAGAACCGGATGGGCCTCCTTATAACAGTTGAGATGCTATTAATTGCTATGGCAAAAAGAGTCACACTTAAAACTGATCCTTGAGGAACACCGTTTTCCTGAATAAAAATGTCGGACACTTCCCTACCGACTCGGTACCGGAAGCAACGTCGCGATAAAAATGATTTTAAAAAACGGGGTAGATTTCCCCTAAATCCCCATTCATGTAACTGTTTTAAAATAACATGTCGCCAGGTAGTATCGTATGCCTTTTCGATGTCAAAAAATATACCAACTAGGTGTTGGCTGCGGATGAAAGCGTCTTGAATTGCCGCTTCCAGTAGGATCAGGTTATCCGTGGTGGAATGGAACTTCCTGAATCCACACTGAAAACGGGTCAGTAGCTTACGGGACTCAAGACACCAAACGAGGCGGCGGTTCACCATCCGCTCTAGTGTCTTCCCAACGCAGCTCGTTAAGGCGATGCTGCGATAACTACCTGGCAACAACTTGTCTTTTCCTGGTTTTAAAATCGGGATTAACGTTGCTTCTTTCCACGAGTCGGGGAAGTGTCCTTCGGTCCAAACATCATTAAAAATACCCAGGAGGTACTCTTTAGCATCTTTGCTAAGATGCCTCAGCATCTGGTACTGGATCTGGTCAGGCCCTGGTGCAGTGTCCTTGGCGCTGTTTAGAGCAGACTCCAGCTCCCAAGATGAAAAATGGGCTGTTGTATTGCTGCAATGTCAGACGAGTCGAAGCAAATGGCTTGCCTTTCAGCAGATATTCTACGTTGCTGGGACTGATGGTCCAATCCAGCAGACGAAGTGATGGCAGCGAAGTATTCTGCCATCAGCTGCGCTATGCTTCGATCGTCGGTGACTACACGCCCTTGATCCAGTAATCCAGATACTGGCGGTCGAGAGTACCTCCCAGATATACGGCGGATTGACTCCCATACTTTTGTTGACGATGTGGAACGATTAATGGTGCTCACAAAGGTCTGCCATGACCTTCTTTTGCTCTCCTTAATAATACGACGCGACTTGGCTCTAGCAATTCGGAACGCTGCGAGGTTGTCAGGTGTCGGATGCAACCTAAACCGACGCAGGGCCCGTCTGCGACCCTGAATAGCGGAACGACATTCGTCGTTCCACCAGGGGACGCGCGTTCTGCGCAGCGTTCCAGAGCCGCCAGGAATGGAGATATCAGCCGCCCGGTGAATCACATCTGTAAGATGTTTCACCTTTTCTTCAATATTCTGGCGATGCTCAAAAATGACTGACCGGCTATAAAGCTGCCAGTCAGCTTTGCTGATATTCCATCTCCGTGTCGTAATGCTTTCGCGACGTTCAGTCTCAACGTGCAACCAAATTGGGAAGTGGTCGCTTCCATGGAGGTCACGATCCACCTCCCAGCGCACGGAGTCCGCAATTGAAGGAGAGCAAAGAGAAAGATCAATGGCAGAGGACGTACCGGTAGCAGTAGTGAAGTGTGTCATTTCTCCGGTGTTTAGGATGCATACATCCTCCAGCTCCAATAATCTACAAATCTCCCGACCTCTGGGGCAGTTGGTGGTCGAACCCCACAACGCATTGTGCGCGTTAAAGTCTCCCAATAGGAGAAAAGGCCGGGAGATTTGCCGTGTAATATCAGCCAGCTGACCATAGTCAACTGGTGATCCCGGCGGTAGGTATATGGAGCATACGGTCAGTTCCACCGGTCCTAATATTTTAACAGCTACTGCTTGTAAAGGAGAGGTGAGAGCTACAGGTTCGGAGTGGACAGTGTTCCGAACAAACACAGCCACTCCCCCCTTCGCTCGATCACCCTCGGTATCGTCCTTACGGTACACGTCATAACCTCTTAGCACGGGTTGGTGAACTGGTCTGAAATGTGTCTCTTGCAGACAGAGACACAATGGATCAGACCGTGCTAAGAGCTGTAACTCTTCTTTGTGAGCCATAAAACCATTAATGTTCCATTGGAGTATGGGAGCCATCCTTACCTATTTAGCCTCACCCGCCCCGGATCGGGTGGGTCATCGGTCACTTCGTGCTGAGGAACGGGACCAAACACGTCCACCAGCATCTCAGTTTCAGTCCTGACCAGGAACGGAGACAGACATCTCCGACCCAGAGGACTCTTCAAATTCCTCCCCATTCTTTTTCTTTTTCTTCCTCTGCCTTTTCCCCTCCTTACTGCTGGGCAGTCTGGGAGGAGACGAAGAGGGGGACTTAACAAATTGGGTCGGGTCTGTCTGTCTAAATTTCCGACCACGGATCTTCTGGTCACCTCCATTGGCGCTGGTAGCAGATGGTATCGCTCCAGCGCGAGGAGGAATAGGAGGTGCCTTTAGGTTGACTGCTACTGTTGATGCTGGTGGAATAGTTGTTACTGCTGCTGGTGTGGTCGAGGTGTCAGACGTGCTGCTACCAACGTCTGCGGTCTTAGACGTAACGACCTTAGCGGATTTAGCACCGCATTTGCATTGACATGAGCACGAAGTACTCGTGCTCATGTCTGCGAAGGACGTCTGGGTAGCAGCACTCTGCTTCCTGACGGGAGCTGAAGCCATCTTTGCAAAACTCGTCCCAAAATTGGAGCGGCGAGCGACTTGGCCTTCTTTTTAGCTTCCCCATAGGGAATCCGCTCTTTGGTCTTCAGCTCCTGTATCTTGCGCTCTTCAAGATACACTTGACACTCCCTACTCCAGGCAGGGTGCGACCCGGAGCAGTTGACACACACCTGTGGTAGCGTGCAACTAACTCCCGGTTCATGTGCCCCCTTGCCACACTTGCCACAGGTGGGATTGCCCTTGCATGACGCCGTCGTATGTCCGAACCGCTGACACTGAAAACAGCGCATCGGGTCCGGAACATACGGACGGACGTTCAGGTTGATGTAGCCTGCTTTGATGTTCTTTGGTAGAACTGGAGTGTCAAACGTCAGGACGAAGGTGGCAGTCTTTTCAATACTGCCATTAACCCTTCGTGTGATCTGACGTACCTCGACCACTTTTTGCTCCTTCCACTCCTTAACGAGTTCCTCGGTCCCTATGTCAATCAAGTCACGGCAGGTGACAACGCCTTTGGAACTATTCAGGGATTTGTGGAGTTCGCAATTGACTGCGAACTCCCCGAGCTTCTCACAGTTAAGGAGTTGGGTAGCTTGCCTACTGGTTGTAGTTTCC
The DNA here is from genome assembly GCA_031002005.1 of Vandiemenella viatica. Lineage (NCBI taxonomy): Eukaryota > Metazoa > Arthropoda > Insecta > Orthoptera > Morabidae > Vandiemenella > Vandiemenella viatica. The sequence goes on from JARYHS010008074.1 coordinate 74,274,480, forward strand.
AGCAGCAGCGTCCCGTTCCTCAGTTTTTTCACCGAATTCAGGGTCCCTACCAGACCCTCCAACCCCTTTGAAATGTAAAAGGGTGAAACTTTTTCGAAGGTCCCTTCCATCCTTTGCATTACAATAAAAGCGTTCGGGAGTGAACAAACTTTTCCGTTACTGTTATTTTCCGAAGCGGGGGGGCTATCTACCCTCACCCGCTTCTTAGAACTGGGTGTATTTATTTTAGCCTGCGGCACACCCGTACCGCAGGGTTTGGTGGTTTTTGTGAAAGACTTAATTTTGGTCCCACGAGTAAAACCAGTTTAAAAAGAAGCGCTAATACAACAGGGGTGCGCAGGTGCCCCTGAGGTTGTACGTTAGCGAGTGATCTGCCTCTCACCCATGCACCTCCTCGGCACGTATCCGACCTTGAGGTTAAGGGGTTTTTTATAGAGGTTTGTACCGTCCTCGCGATCCGGGCGATGAAGCCAAGATCCCCGTTCTCCTAGGCACACAACGTTCCACCGCCACGCCCTACGGTGGTCGTTGAAGCATGGTAGGAGTTTACGGTGTGGGAAACTTGCGGCGCTCACAAGTTTCCAGCTCGGGCACCGCGGGTTCGCCAAACCCGTACCTGGCACTTGCGTACCAGGCCCCTGCGGGGGGGTCATTAGCGCTCTAACATAGACCAGCTAATGCTTTGGTTAAACTGTATACTAAAATACTGTCTGCATGGTCGACTGTAAAGGGATCGGCCATACAGACAGCAAATAAAATAATTCACAAATATAAAACATGGCTTAAAAAGGGGCCACCAGAACTCAAGACCGTACACCACCTGAATGGATGTAAAGGTGCCATACAGTGTCACAAAATGATTAAAAACACTACATGTCTCGCCGGCTGTATAGTGGCCAGCGAAAAATGAATTTAAAATATAAAATTAAAAACAATGCCCATGGATGGGTGGCTGTATAGGGTTCAACCGTCCGTCTTAAAACTAGGCCGATTTGCTTAAAATTTTAGGCACAAGACCAGCCAAAACACAATATTTTAAAACAATCGAAACCGTACTGGTCTCGTTGTTTAAAATAAGAGACAGATCGTTGGCAAGGCCAACGTCTGCTCTTAAATCTAATATGTTGTTGTTGTTTTTTGTTGTGGTTTAAGGGCGCGTCGACGACGAGGTCATTAGCGCCCTAACAACGACCGGCTTAGCAATGTGGCTTAAACTCCAAGTTCAACCGTCCGTATGGCCGACTGTAGAGGGGTCGGCCACACAAACGGCAAATAGAGTAAAATGCTAAAATGGCTGTAAAGGGGCCATTAAAAGACTAACATCACAGCTCATGTCCGGCTGGCTGTAAAAGGCCAGCCAGACATAAAAACTTAAATCTAACAGTAAAATGAACACAAATGAGACAAAACAAAACAATAACTATGTACACGGATGAGTGGTTGTAAAATGGCCACTCATCCACCTTAAAAGATTAGGCCGGTCTTCCCAAAATTTTTGGGATCAGACGGCCCAATACACAGAATTTTAAAACTTTAGCCACATTGCTAGCTTCATTACTTAAAATAAGGGACAGATCGTTGGCTAGGCCAACCTCTGCCCTTAAGTCAAAAAATAAAACACACTCTGTTAAAATGTGGCGTACCGTCAAAGGTACGCCACAAGCATCACATTCCGGTGGGTCCTCCCGGCGGAGAAGAAAGCCGTGTGTCAGAGGACAGTGCCCTATACGGAGGCGAGTAAGGAGAACCTCATCCCTCCTCGTCCGCTGGAAGGAGCTGCTCCAAAGCTGAACGGTCGGTTTGACCAGCCGGAGCTTATTATGCTTAACTTCCAGCCACTGCCTCTGCCAAACATCAAAAACAAATCTCTTCGCCGCCGAGGCAAGGTCAGGACTTTGGGGACCGGATCAAAGTCAATTCTGACCTTGTCACAGGCTAACTTGGCAGCTTCATCAGCTGCCTCGTTCCCCCTGATTCCCACATGGCCGGACCCAACAGAATACGACCTCCTTCCCACAGGACTGGAGGGAAAGGAGGCGTCCTGGATGTCCTGGACTAGACGGTCTGCTGGGTACATAGTTGTAACGCCTGAATACACACTGAGGGAATCACAGCATATGAGGTACTTCATATCACGGCGTACCCTCATATGCTGGAGCGACTTTAGCAGGGCATAGCACTCCGCAGTGTAAACACTGCACCTGCTTTCCAGCTTGTATTGTAAGTCGC
>JARYHS010008074.1:74277708-74321706 GCA_031002005.1 Vandiemenella viatica
ACGGATTTTTTACACTTTTATCATTTGATTTTTCCTTATATTGGTGTTTTGTTAATTTGAGCATATAGTGTTAATGCATTACAGAACTGTCAATAACTGTGAATCGTTTCCTTGCAACCGCTCGTGTGAGCCAACGATTTAAACAAAGCTCATATTTTGTTTGATGACAATTTTTATAGATCTTATAAGACCTAATACAAAACTATCGGCCACTCTTTATGCACGGTGACTGGGTCGCTGGCACGGCTTACAAAGCAGTGGCGTCCGAGAAGTCCTAACCAATATCAGAGAATCAAAGAGGTCGCAGTTTTAACATTTCCTGTTATAGAAGATATACTAAATTTAATGTCAACAAAGAAAATGTATTGTCACTAGGGAAAAATAAGAAAAGCACTAGGCATTGCAGCAGAAGTGATGAAAGTGATGATGTATAAAATATGTTCAGAGATATTTCTTACTTTCAATGTAGAATATTATTTCTGTAATTTTAAAAAACCTGGAAACAAAAAGTATTCTTAATTTTGACTCTCTCTTCAATAATTATTGTTTCACTCTTTCATTTAGCGAGTCTCCAGATTTTTTTACCTAATCTACGGAACTTTTAGCGGCCATCTACGTATATTCAAAGCCAAGTGGCTGGCAGCACTGAGCCGCAATTTATTAATATTTTGTGCGTCTCTGGTTCCCTTATTATGTACTCTACCTTGACTTTTACACAATAATGTACTATCTGAAATTTCCTGACATTTTTTTTTCTCGATATTCTTACTTAAACATAACAGTTTCAGAAGTATTTTTCATTTTAAGAAATGAAAGTTTTTATAGGGGACTGTGTGAGATGCGGAAACAAGTCAATTTACAGCAAAATAATTACATAACAAAATAGATGTATACACCGGAAGATACACTGTCACTGAATAATATTTACATTATCATCAATTTTACATTTATAAAAGATATCATTTAAAGAAATTCTTCTATGGAGTAGGAGTTGTTAATTAAAAATTATTTTAATTTTTAACCTTAATTTAATCTTATTCTCTGCCAGACCTTTAATACATGTTGGGAGCTTGTTGAAGATAGCAAATCCCTGAATACCTAACTCCTTTTTGAACCAATGACAGTGACTTGTAATACTTGTGATTATCATTTTTATTTCTGATGCTTAAGTTGTGTATTTTAATATTTCTTTTAAATATAGCATAGTTGTGATCATAAAGGACATTAATGTGTATCTATACTAGGCCAGCTCTTAAAATTCTTAGCTTCTTGAACAGATCTCTGCAGGATATTCTGTTGTTAACTCTACACAAAATTCATATTTCTTGCTTCTGGACTCTGGATACTTTATGAGTTGAATCACCCAAAAACTAATGAGTTTTATTATTTTAATATACTAAGATAACCTATGCCTGAAACTGAATATACTGCAATTTTGGATGCACCAAGTCACTTTAGTACGTATCATCAATATATAGACATAGAAATTTCACACACACTCTACCTCTTGAATGGAGTGGCCTGCAAATTTTAGATGTATGTCTGATGTTAATCTCTGTGAAGTACTGAATTGCATGTATTGAGTTTGAAACAAATTTTAAAGGCATTATTTGCAAAATGCTCAGCAGAGAAATCTTTAGTTTCTATGCTTGTGTCATCTGCAGAAAGAACAAAATTTTAGCTTTAACCTATATATTTATATATAGTGGAACCAACATATAGTACTCAATCTATATTAAACCCCAACTCGGGAAACTCTGAACCACAAGATGCAGCATTACAATCTTCCATTGACATTCTCTCTTTCTTGTTCAGAAGTTAAGAGCTAAGCCCTCTCTGCATATCTACATGTTTCTCTCTTTCAGGGTGCAGTGTTCGGTGGTTTCACTGGACTGGGGGTGATGGGGTGGATAGTACTGAGTGCACAAGCACACATTGCAATGGGAGATATCACATTCCAGACCAAACCTGTGTCTGTGGATGGTTGCCTCTACCAGTTCGATCAGTCCAATGTCACTAGCACATTGCATGAACCAGGGTGAGTACCAGAGAGCACTGCTTTGCATACTGACACCACACTAGACAAGCAGAAATGCAAGGAGTTTTAACGTGTATTTCTACAGCTCTTAACACTTTGCTTGGCACTATGTAGATCCTAACAAACTAGGGCATAGTGAGCCTGTGCGGCTACTTTTGATTTACTAATTTTTGTTAGTGGAAACCATCTTCATCTCTGAGATGTACATCATCTTCATCACACCCTTCCAATAAATGGTAAATTTCCTCAATTTCTCAAGGACTTTTTATGGTATTTTTTTGATATTTCCCAGTCTGAAACTGCAATGATGGGGCACAGAGTGCTTGAAAGGATAACAGATAATCATAAAATATGTTATCATACAAAAAGACTAATATACATGATATGAAACTACTAATACAGTATTACAAATAATTATGTTAATGAATCAGGCACAATGAGCCTATTAGATCAAGTGCTCTACCAACAGTTAAAAAAGAAGGGTTCATTGACTGACTTCACCACTATCAGTAGCACCAGGGTAGTGGAAGCTACTGGTACAGGCATAAGTTGTGCCTAACAGAGTAGTTGTATCCAATGAAGAAACTAAGTTCACAACATTATCGTTGTTGTTGTAGTTGTTGTTGTGGCTTTAGGGCGCGTCGGCAGTGGGGTCATTAGTGCCCTAACACTGACCAGCTAATACATTAGCTAAAAAGAATACTATAATGCCATCTGCATGGTCGACTGTAAAAGGGTCGGCCATACAGACAACAAATAAAATAATTCACAAAAATAATACATTGCTTTAAAAGGGGCCACCAGGACCTAAGACCATAAAATGCCTGGATGGCTTTAAAGAAGATGAACAAGTACACAAAATAATTAAAAACACTAGATGTCTCGCTGGCTGTATAGTGGCCAGCGAGACCGCAATTATAAAGATATCTATTACTGTGGCTTAAGAATAAACTAAAATACTGTCTGCATGGTCGACTGTAAAGGGGTCAGCCATACAGACAGCAAATAAAATAGATCATAAAATCTGATGTGGCTTAAAGGGGCCACCAGGACTTAACTGTACAACACCTGGATGGCTGTAAAGGGCCAAACAGGTTAACAAAGGCATTAAAAACACTACATAACTCGCTGGCTGTATAGTGGCCAGTGAGACAGGAAATATAACAAAAATAAAAAATTAAAACAATGCACATGGATAGGTGGCTGTAAAGAGGCCATCCTATCTGTTCAGTTTCACATGGACCGGTTCGGGTGGGTCTTCGGTCATTGCCTGCTGAGGAACGGGACCAGGCTCGTCCACCAGCATTTCTATTTCTTCTGGCTCCGAAGAGACAGACGACTCCGACTCAGCTGACTTTTCTGTCACCTGCCTGTTCTTCTTCTTCGCACCTTTTCCCCTCTTCTCCTTACTACCTGGTAGTCTGGGATGGGACGAAGAGGGGGATTTCACAAAGTGAGTCGGGTCCATCCATCTAAACTTCGGGCCACGGATCTTCTGATTGCCTCCATGCACACTTGTAGCAGTTGGCAATGCTACCACCGTTGTTGTTGTTGTTGTTAGGGCTTTAGGGCGCGTCAACATCTAGGTTATTAGCGCCCTAACTAAAACCTGGTTTAACAGCGTGATTTAATATCATTTTCGTAGCTGACTGTGACTTGGTCGGCCACGTAGAAGGTAAAGCAAACTAAAATATTAAAACAGCAACAGAAATACCGCCCGCATGGCTGACTGTAAAGGGGTCAGCCACACAGGCGGGGAAAAAAAAACAATACTAAAATACTGGAAGAAATCCCAAATGCATGGCCGGCCACAAAGAGGTCGGACATACAGACAGCTAAAAAGGGTACTAAAACGATCGCTGCAAAATGGTCATAAAAAATTAAAGTAAAAAATAACTGGTTCACTGTAAAATAACCAGGTTAAATGATAAAGGAAACTCGCTGGCTAATTCCTTTAGGGTGCATCGATAGTGGGGTCACTAGCGCCCTATTACCAGCTACCTCTGTGGATTAAAAAAGTACTAAAATACTGTCTGCATGGTCGACTGTAAAGGGGTCGGCCATACAGACAGAAAATAAAATGACTTAAAACCGTACACACCTGTAAGGCTGTAAAGGGGCCAAACAGGTTCAAGAGAGGATTAAAAACACTACATGTCTTGCTGGCTGTATATTGGCCAGACAGACATGAATAATAACAATACAAAAAATAAAAACCATGCATATGTATTGGGTGACTGTAAAGAGGTCACCCATCAGTCTTAAAACTGGACCGATCTGCCTAAAATTGGTTTCACCCGCCTCGGTTCGGGTGGGTCTTCGATCATTGCCTGCTGAGGAACGGGATCGGGCTCGTCCACCAGCATTTCTATTTCTTCTGGCTCCGAAGAGTCAGACGACTCCGACTCAGTTGACTCCTGGCTGTTCTTCTTCTTCTTATGCTTCTTCTTCGCCCCTTTCCCCTTCTTGTCCCTACTACTTGGTAGTCTGGGAGGGGACGAAGAGGGGGATTTCACAAAGTGAGTCGGGTCCGTCAGTCTAAACTTCGGGCCACGGATCTTCTGATTGCCTCCATTCTCACTTGTAGCAGTTGGCAATGCTACCACCGTGATAGCACGTGGTGGTATTGGAGGTGGCGTTGTTTTCGGTATCAGTGCTGGTGGATCCTTCTTCGCTGCTGCTGGTGTGGTCGAGGACGCAGACGTGTTGCTACCAACGTCCGCGGTCTTAGATGTTGTGATCTTAGCGGATTCTGCACCGCATTTGCACTGACATGAGCACGTTGTGCTAGTGCTCATGTCGGCAACTGACGTCTGGGTAGCAACACTCTGCTTCCTGACGGGAGCTGAAGCCATCTTAGCAAAAGTAGTTCCGAAAATTGGAGCGGCGAGCGACTTGGCCTTCTTTTTAGCTTCCCCATAGGGAATCCGCTCTTTGGTCTTCAGCTCCTGTATCTTGCGCTCTTCAAGATACACTTGACACTCCCTACTCCAGGCAGGGTGCGACCCGGAGCAGTTGACGCACACCTGTGGGAGCGTGCAACCAACACCCGGCTCATGTGCGCCCTTCCCGCAATTACCACAGGTTGGTTTTCCTTTACATGACGCCGTCGTATGTCCGAACCGCTGACACTGGAAACAGCGCATCGGGTCCGGAACATACGGACGGACGTTCAAATTAATGTACCCTGCTTTGATGTTCTTTGGCAGTACTGGAGTGTCAAACGTCAGGACGAAGGTGGCAGTCTTTTCAATACTGCCATTTACCCTTCGAGTGATCTGACGTACCTCGACCACTTTCTGTTCCTTCCACTCCTCAACAAGTTCCTCGGTCCCTATGTCAACTAAGTCACGGCAGGTGACAACGCCTTTGCTGCTGTTAAGGGATTTGTGGAGTTCGCAGGTAACGGCGAACTCCCCGAGCTTCTCACAGTTCAGGAGTTGGGTAGCTTGCCTACTGGAAGTTGTTTCCAGCAGCAGCGTCCCGTTCCTCAGCTTTTTTATGGTATTTAGGGTCCCTACCAGACCCTCTAAACCCTTAGAAATATAAAAAGGTGAAACTTTTTCTAAAGATCCTTCCACTCGTTGCATAACTATAAAAGCATTCGCAAGCGAACAAACTTTTCTGTTACTATTACTATTACTTTCAGAAGAGGGGGGGCTATCAACCCTCACCCTCTTCTTAGAATTGGGTGTATTTTGATTATTCTGCGGCACACCCGTACTGCAGGGTTTTTTGTTTTTATTGTGAGTCTTAATTTTGGTCCCACGAGTAAAAACAATATAGAAGGAAATGCTAATACAACAGGGGTGCGCAGGTGCCCCTGAGGTTGCACGTTAGCGGGTGATTTTCCTCATCACTCATTCGCCTCCTCGGCACGTGTCTGACCTTGAGGTTGAGGGGTTTTTTATAGAGGTTTGTTCCGTCCTCGCAATCCGGGCGATGAAGCCAAGATTCCCGTTCTCCTAGGCACACAACGTTCCACCGCCACGCCTTACGGTGGTCGTTGAAGCATGGTAGGAGCTTACGGTGTGGGAAACTTGCGGCGCTCACAAGTTTCCAGCTCGGGCACCGCGGGTTCGCCAAACCCGTACCTGGCACTTGCGTACCAGGCCCCTGCGGGGACTACCACCGTGACAGCACACGGTGGTATTAGAGGTGGAGTTAGTTTCGCAATCACAGCTGGTGGATCCTTTTTGCACTGCTGCTGGTGTGATCGAGGTCGCAGACATGTTGCTACTGACGTCCGAGGTCTTAGGCGTTATGACCTTCACGGGCCTAGCACCGCATTTGCACTGACATGAGCATGTAGTGCTTGTGCCCATATCTGCAACGGAAGTCTGGGGAGCTACATTTTGTTTCCTGTGGGAGCTGAAGCCATCTTAGCAAAACTAGTTGCAAATACTGGGGCGGCAAGTAACTTGGCCTTCTTCTTAGCTTCCCCATAAGGAATCGGCTCTCTGGTCTTCAGCTCCTAAATCTTGCATTCTTCAAGATACACTTGACACTCCCTGCTCCAGGCAGGGTGCAAACTGGAGCAGTTAACGCAAGCCTGTGGGAGTGAACAACTGACACCCGGATCGTGTGTGCCCTTCCCGCAGTTTCCACAGGTGGGGTTGCCATTACATGACGCCGTCGTATGTCCGAACCGCTGACACTGGAAACAGCTCATCGGGTCTGGAACATACGGTCGGACGTTAAGGTATATATATCCGGCCTTAATATTCTTGGGCAAAACTAGAGTGTCAAACATCAGGATGAAGGTGGCAGTCTTTTCAAGATTGCCATTCACCCTTCGTGTGATCTGACGTACCTCAATCACTTTCTCTGATTTCCATTCCTTGAGAAATTCGTCAGTCCCTAAATCCATAACGTCACGGCAGGTGACTACGCCTATACTGGAATTTAGGGACTTGTGGAGTTCGCATTTTACGGCGAACTCCCCGAGCCTCTCACAATTCAGCAGTTGGGTAGCTTGCTTACTGCTGACTGTTTCCGGCAGCAGTGTCCCATTCCTCAGTTTTTTAACAGTGTTAAGGGTACCAAAAAGCCCCTTTGAGATGTAGAAGGGTGACACTTTTTCAAACGTTCCTTCAACTTTTTCCATAATTACAAAAGCGTTCTGTACTGAACAAACTTTTCTGTTACTGTCACTGTCAAATGCGGGAGGACTATCAACCCTCTCCCGTTTCTTTGATCTGGGTGTATTTATATTAGCCTGCGGCACACCCGTACCGCAGGTTGGTTTGGTATTCTTGTGAGTCTTAATTTTGGTCCCACTAGTATTACCAATTTAAAAAGAAATGCTAATACAACAGGGGTGCGCAGGTGCCCCTGAGGTTGCAAGCTAGTGAGTGATTTCCCTCATCACCCATTCGCCTCCTCGGCACATGTCTGACCTTGAGGTTGAGGTTTTTTTTTTTTAGAGATTGGTTCCGTCCTCGCACGCGATACGGGCGATTAAGCCAAGATCCCCATTCTACTAGGCACACAAGGTTCCACCACCACGCCCTACGGTGGTCGTTGAATCATGGTAGGAGTTTACGGTGTGGGAAACTTGCGGCGCTCACAAGTTTCCAGCTCGGGCACCGCGGGTTCGCCAAACCCGTACCTGGCACTTACGTACCAGGCCCCTGTGGGGAATTTTTAAGACTTCTTTTTGATCTTTGAGCTAGGCCAGGACATTCTGTGATGCAGATTTCATGTTAAACTTGTCAAGTCTTGTTGAACAAAGCTTAAAATAGGTGTGTTGGAAGATTGCCATCAGTGCATGTTGCCTCGCAGTGGCTGGTATAGTGTTCCAGATACGGGTATGGCGAACCTGCGGTTCCCAAGTGCCGCAAGTTTCCCACACCGTAAACCCCTACTATGCTTCAACTGCCACCGTACAGATCAGTGGTAGAAAATTGTGTGTATAGGAGAATTGGGATCTTGGCTTCATCGCCCGAATCATGAGAACAGTACAAACCTCTATAAAAAAAATAAAAAAAATCCCACAACCTCAAGGTGAGTAATGTGCTGAGCAGGTGGATGGCTTGTAGGACAAACCACCCTAGCGTACAACCTCATGGGCACCAGGCTTACCCCTGTTGTATTTGGCTTCGTGTCGTGATGTGGAGGCTCCACGTCACTAGACATGCAGTAACTCCAAACTCTTGGCACAAAATTTAAAACAAAAACGTAAAATTTTCTTCTTTTTATTCCTCCTGTCATTTGGGCATACTGCAGGGAAAATATCTCTCTAACGCCAAAGAGGTGGTGGTAAGAGGGCAAGGGTTTAAGGCCCTCCTGCTGAAAATGAATTGTGTAGTAGCAAGGATTATCTAATTAATAATGCCTTCATCATAATGACATGGTTGGAGAGATCGTTTGAGAAACTTTCTCCATTTTATATAGAAAGGGCTAGAGGGTATCGAGGGTAACCCAAAATCCGTTAAAAAGCTGAGGAACGGGACACTGATTTTAGAAACATTTGCCAATTAGCAGGCTGTCCTACTCCTTAAGTGTGAGAAGCTTGGCAAGTTTGCAGTTAAGTGCGAAATCTATAAAAATATTAACTCAAATAAAGATGTGGTCACCTGCTGAAACCAAGTTGTTGTTTTTTTTATTTCTGGCTTTAGAGCGGGTTGACAGCGAGGTCATTAGCACCTAACAATGACCAGTTAATACTGTGGCTAAAAAGGATACTAAAATACTGTCTGTATGATCGACTGTAAAGGGGTCAGCCACACAGACAGCAAATAAATTAAATCACAAACAAGACGTGGCTGTAAAGGGGCCACTAGGACCTAAGACTGTAGCACACCTGGATGGCTGTAGAGGGGCCCAACAGGTTCACAGAAGAATTAAAAACATTGCATGTCTCGCTGGCTGTATAATGGCCAGGGAGACATAAATTACAACAATATAAAAAATAAAAACAATGTACATGGATGGGGGGCTGTAGAGAGACCACACATCCATCTTAAAACTATACCGATCTGCCTAGAATTTTAGGCACTAGACCGGCCAATACACAAAATTTTAAAACACTCACCACCTTGCTGGTCACATTGTTTAAAATAAGGGACAGATCGTTGGCTGGGACAACATCTCCCCTTAAGTCTAAAAACAATACACAATCAGTTAAAATGTGGCGCACCGAAAGAGGTACGCCACATTCAAACTAAAATACGCAGATAACTGTCCGTGCCGAATCATATACTACACAACCGTATTCAAGTCGTGACTGCACAAAGACTCTATAGAATTGTTGCAGGCAGGAGCGGTCAACACCCCATGACCTGCCACAAAGGCACTTTAAAATGTCAGTGCTTTTAGGACTCTGGTTCTGAGACCAAATCGATATAGATACCGAGGAACTCCGTGCGAGCTGATGATCCTTCACCACTCCTTAAGAAGGGTAAATGCCAATCTTGAGAAGACTGGCACCTTCATCCTGACTCATGACACTAAGACATTGCCCAAAGCCATCAAAGCAGGCTTTTTGAACCTTAACTTTTGTCCATATGTCCAGGACCTCATGCACTGTTTCAAGTTCCAGCGGTTGGAGCATGTGATGGCAATCTGTAAGGGTAAGACCTCCTGTGGGAAATGTGGAAACACTGCACACAAGCCAGGAAATGTTTGTACTCTCCCACAGGTGTACGTCAACTGCTCCAGGTCTCATTCCGCCCGGAGCAGGGAGTGTCAAGTGTACCTTGCGGAAAAGAAGGTACAGGAGTTGAAGACCAAGGAACGTTTGACACTTTGACATTCAAAAATTCCTCCAGAAAGTTTTGTTATTTGTGTTAGAGCTAGTAATTGTTGGTAAGCTAGTTAGTTTGAGTATCCTGATGGCGAGTAAAGGATGCTGGTGCATAAAACCTGTGAACCAATCCTGAGTGACAGATCTAATTGCATTTCAGTTTTCAGATATGGGTTATTTACTTTTTACAGCAAACTCATATGCTAGGCGTTTTACACAGGCTGGGTCCATCTTGCTGCTTTTAACAAAGTATGCTGATAACTCTTCCTCCATGCATGGTGTTAAAATTAGACTTTTTATTTTGTCTAAGGAATATTTAAGGTTTTCTGGATTTATCTTCGATCTTTTTACGTAGTCAATAAGTATGTATTTTGTAAGCTATTATTTATCAACCATTTTTATAATTCGTGTTCCTGTTACCAGGACTTCGGTAATGAGTTTCAATAATAAAGGTTCCAGAATGAGATGCAATGTTCATGCACTTTTTAAGTATACACTGTTTCAGGTATGTGATGCCACTGTACCGTGTGTCGTACCAAATGTACACACTCATGGGCTTTGGCGTGACGATTGTTGCTGCTCTCGTGATCAGCTTTGTGACGGGCTTCAGGCGAGCCGACGAGGTCGACCCGAGACTCATCAGCCCCGTCGTCAGGTGGATGCTTCCCCAATACAAGGTGAAGCCCGGGAAGCCACACACAGACTCCACCAGAGACATGTACCACGGATACAAGGTACAGAAAAGTTTCTTAATTTTTTTCTCAAATTTAAGGCAAGATACTCAGGAACACCATTAGAAAAATCAACTACAATGTGGCCACCATGTGTCCTCAGCATACCACAGTTACAATGGAGTTATCCATTTAAGTTTTGGATCATTTTATGATTTTCAGTATGAGGCAAATAAATAAGGAAACGTATTTAAACAGCAAGGACCATGGTAGATGATCAGAGGTAGAGAGGGAGCAGCTAATTTACCGTGAAATGCCCTTTACATTAATTTTCCTACGTGCACTATTTTACAATCTTCAGCCCTTATTATTAGAAGATTCCAAGTAAAGAGAAATAAATAACAAAAACAAAGATGCCTTACAAGGGAACCTTTGTAACTGGTATAAATAGATTCAGATATCTACATACACATTCAAAGGCAATACGTTGTAAGTTAACGAAGATTATTTACATACCAATCAAATTTTTTATTCATGTATTTTTGCCCTACGTTAAAAAACTGTCTCTGGAACAAGGAGTCCACTGTGAAGAACATCATTACTATTAGTAATCTGAATAGAAATAAATGGAGGAGATTATTATGATACTATCATCTAAGTCCGTCAAAAACAACAGGTTAGAAACTGGCAGTTGAGCAGTTCCTTAACTAAACAGAATTGCTATTATATACAGTTGATCATGGATAAGCGACGTTCAAGGGAACACAATCTCTTTTTCCCCTAATGGAGGTTTTTCAATATACCAGGTTTTTCGTTTATACTGGTACAGAAGTGACTTTTCTATGTTATACAGGTTTAAAAAATACAGCAAATATCTAGCGATAAATATGTATGTATTGTAAAGGTAGTATTCATTAGAATTTGACATAGATGCTTACAAAAATAAAATGAAGAATCTTACATTAATATTTTTTAATTAAGTGTAACACTCGGCAGTATATACATTGCACAGTCTATTCAGCTCGTATGCGTAAGTCACTTGAGGGAAAACAACAGAGTATCCCATTCCGCTAGCCTGCTTAGACCCATCCATGTTTACCGTGGGTAAAATCGTAATGCAGATTTAAAACATTGCTAAAAATTCTGTCAGCGGTAAACAGCTTGTTGTATCTTGACAGTTCCGGACGGTCCTCCCGGCGGAGAAGAAAGCTGTGTGTCAGAGGACAGTGCCCTATACGGAGGCGAGTGAGGAGAACCTCATCCCTCCTCGCCCGCTGGAAGGAGCTGCTCCATGGCTGAACGGTCGGTTTGACCAGCCGGAGCTTATTATGCTCAACCTCCAGTCTCTGCCAGATGTCAAAAACAAATCTTTCCCCTCCAAGGCAAGGTCAGACTTTGGGACCCAATCAAAGTCAACTCTGACCCTGTTGCAGGCTAACTTGGCAGCTTCATCAGCTGCCTCGTTCCCCCTGATTTTCCACATGACCAGGTACCCAGCAGAATACGACCTCCTTTCCAAAAGAATGGAGCGATCGAAGGGTGTCCTGTATGTCTTGGACAAGTCTATCTGCTGGGTACATGCTTTCTATGGCCTGGATGCAACTGAGGGAATCACAGCATATGATATATTTCGTGCCGCGACTTACTTTCATATGCTGGAGCGACTTTGGCAATGATTAACACTCTGCAGTGTACACGCTGCAACAGCTATTCAGTTTCTAGTTATAAGTCGCTCGAGGGAACACCACGGAGCAACCAATTCCGTTAGCCCGCTTAGACTCATCCGTGTATCAAAATCTTGAACATGGCTGCATCAACAGCAACGGTATTTCTTCAATTGTATAATGAAAACACAGCCAAACCTGTTGCAAATATTCAATGAATTTATTGACCGGTTTCGACCCGCCTTAAGGGGGTCTTCTTCAGAAACCTGTAGATATTATACATTATTAGTGCATCTGATATTAAACTTTAAAATATATACATGAAAATTTGTGGATACTCACTAGTTAAAATATATTACATGAATCTAAAACACTTTTCAATAAAATAGTACACTTTCGTACTAAAGTCACACATTAAAATTTATTATCTGGCTAACCATCCGGCAGCCAGCGTGCCTCACAGAGCCAGCGTCTAATCTGGGCGGCAGCTTACTGCCGACTGGCGTGTACATAGTGGCGGTAACTAGCTCAAATGGCAGATGGTGCCACCTGCGACACACGTATGGATGCAACAGATGATACCAAAATTGAAACGCGTCTCGTTATACAAATGTTTGACATGCACAAAATAGAATTTTGAGGAGACCAATAGTTGTCTAACCCGTCATATTATTGAGTTATGAGTATGGGTGAGAAACTTTCAAAAAATTGCCTGTTGGCGAGGTAGATCTGATCATTAAGTAGATTATTATCTTTATGTATTAAATATTTGCAAATTTCAAGTTCTTCTTTTAGATCTAATTTCCGGCCCTTGCTTTCTCTATGTAAGATTATCGTATCTTCCAATTTGTTAGGGGAGTGATTCTCTGATTGTAAATGTTCGGCAAAGGTGGATTTAATTATATTATTACATTTCTTTTTAACTAGGTGTTCTTTGTATCTTACTTTAACTTGCCTACCTGTTTGTCCTATGTAATATTTTTGGCAGTTACTGCATTTTATTTTGTATACGCCTGAACACGAAAATGGATCTGCACTAGTATCAATGTTGTGTATTAAATGTTTCTTTAAAGAATTGTTTGCGGTAAACGTCACTTTGCAACCATATTTCTTTGTTAAAAGTTTTTTTATTCTATACGATACATTACCTAAAAATGGGATCGAGATAAACTTCTCTATAATTTTATTTTTTGGAGAGTCGTAACTTTGTAGTGTAGAATGTTTTTTAGACGTTTTCTTATTAAGGATGGCGTCTACAACAGTTGGTGTATAGTTGTTGCTGATAGCTATTGATTTTATGAGTTCGATTTCTTTCTGCAAGTTTGTAGGGGAAAGTGGTATATTTAGCGCGCGATTGATGGTTGCGTGAAAAAACGCTTGCTTGTGGGATGTCGGGTGAGTTGAATCGGCCGGAATAATATTATCAGAGTATGTTGGTTTTCGATAAATATTAAAGTTGAAGTTACTGTCTACTATTGATATTTTTAAATCAAGGAAATTAAGTTCAGCGTTGCTGTTCTGGATTTCTTTTGTAAACTGAATGGTATCATACAAGCTATTAAATTTATTAAATAATGCTTCTAATTCCTGGTCATCTCCGTCAAACGCTATTATTATATCATCAACATACCGTGCATAGAATAATATCTTATTAATAAACTCGAAATCAAAATTGAAGAATGAGATTTCTAAAGCGTTAACGAAAATATCTGCTAGAATTCCCGCGAGAGGATTTCCCATTGCTAGACCTTGGGATTGTATATAGAATTTATCATTAAATGTGAAATAGTTGTATTTTAATATTACGTGCAATAAGTTGGTAAGTTCTTTGTTTTGAGCTTCTGTTAGATTCTTATATTTAAGCAAATTATCTTCAACGATCTTCAGGGATGCATCTACCGGTACGTTAGTATATAACCTTACGATATCAAAGGAGACTAGTCGCGTCGTCGGGGTACATTTTTTGTTTTTCATTTTGTCGACAAGGTCGACTGAATTAGAAGCATTATTTAATAAATTTAATAGCTTGTATGATACCATTCAGTTTACAAAAGAAATCCAGAACAGCAACGCTGAACTTAATTTCCTTGATTTAAAAATATCAATAGTAGACAGTAACTTCAACTTTAATATTTATCGAAAACCAACATACTCTGATAATATTATTCCGGCCGATTCAACTCACCCGACATCCCACAAGCAAGCGTTTTTTCACGCAACCATCAATCGCGCGCTAAATATACCACTTTCCCCTACAAACTTGCAGAAAGAAATCGAACTCATAAAATCAATAGCTATCAGCAACAACTATACACCAACTGTTGTAGACGCCATCCTTAATAAGAAAACGTCTAAAAAACATTCTACACTACAAAGTTACGACTCTCCAAAAAATAAAATTATAGAGAAGTTTATCTCGATCCCATTTTTAGGTAATGTATCGTATAGAATAAAAAAACTTTTAACAAAGAAATATGGTTGCAAAGTGACGTTTACCGCAAACAATTCTTTAAAGAAACATTTAATACACAACATTGATACTAGTGCAGATCCATTTTCGTGTTCAGGAGTACACAAAATAAAATGCAGTAACTGCCAAAAATATTACATAGGACAAACAGGTAGGCAAGTTAAAGTAAGGTACAAAGAACACCTAGTTAAAAAGAAATGTAATAATATAATTAAATCCACCTTTGCCGAACATTTACAATCAGAGAATCACTCCCCTAACAAATTGGAAGATACGATAATCTTACATAGAGAAAGCAAGGGCCGGAAATTAGATCTAAAAGAAGAACTTGAAATTTGCAAATATTTAATACATAAAGATAATAATCTACTTAATGATCAGATCTACCTCGCCAACAGGCAATTTTTTGAAAGTTTCTCACCCATACTCATAACTCAATAATATGACGGGTTAGACAACTATTGGTCTCCTCAAAATTCTATTTTGTGCATGTCAAACATTTGTATAACGAGACGCGTTTCAATTTTGGTATCATCTGTTGCATCCATACGTGTGTCGCAGGTGGCACCATCTGCCATTGAGCTAGTTACCGCCACTATGTACACGCCAGTCGGCAGTAAGCTGCCGCCCAGATTAGACGCTGGCTCTGTGAGGCACGCTGGCTGCCGGATGGTTAGCCAGATAATAAATTTTAATGTGTGACTTTAGTACGAAAGTGTACTATTTTATTGAAAAGTGTTTTAGATTCATGTAATATATTTTAACTAGTGAGTATCCACAAATTTTCATGTATATATTTTAAAGTTTAATATCAGATGCACTAATAATGTATAATATCTACAGGTTTCTGAAGAAGACCCCCTTAAGGCGGGTCGAAACCGGTCAATAAATTCATTGAATATTTGCAACAGGTTTGGCTGTGTTTTCATTATACAATTCATCCGTGTATACCGGGGTAAAATCGCGAAACTGATTTAAAATATCGCTAAAACTTCGGATAAAAATACTGTCGGCGGTACACAGCTTGTTGTACCGCGACATTTCTAAAACTCTCTAAAAGTACACGTATGGTAATTCTAGGTACATCCTTACGGCGGAGGAAACGATCGCCTACATGAGCCAGATCTTTCAGTTTTCATTTTATGCGTTGTATTCCTAACTTATCTCTCTTAAATTTTCCTTAAGAGAACTGACTTATTGGTATTTGAAATGGCCAAGTGGTAAGCCTAGAAGTCGACTAGACTGTAACGCAGGATACAGCGAACCACCTTGAACGGCCGTCCAGGCTCCAGTTTCTCCGGAAATCACTCCAGGCGAACTCCTATATTTTTCTTTCACAAGAAGGTCTTTGGCGATTTGCATGTCACTACTCACGTAACGTGAAAGCTGTGTCGGGTGGGAGTAGTGTAGTTCTAAGCATGACATCATTACGAAATCATAAGTGCATATGAATTCAAAAAAAGGGTTAGAAACAATAACTTTGTCTCTTTTGAAGTCGGTTAAAAAGGTAAGTTCACGTTTAAAAGGATAATAATAAAAAACAGTTGGATACGGACTGTGGCAGTCGAATAGTTTCGGGTGAGAGTTATAAACTAGTAATAATAATTCCTTGACTTCTAAATGATCTGGTGACATGGTTTCTTACCGGCTACGCAATCTCTTTCGTGTCAGCAGTAACTTCCTGTAATCTTTACAACCTGTTAGTGAGGTCAAATTTGTCGCCCATTCTGCCTCTTGAACGAGGAATCCGAACCATAGAACGCTATACCATGCTATTCATGAGCGAACTCGAAGTCTTGGTAGTTCTTTGTCTAACAGGGATTCCAACCTGCAGCCAATATGTTCACAGTGGTATTCTTAACCACCGAGCTACCAGACCATCAGTTCTAATCTTGCGATAATAGAATCAAAAAAACTCGTGCTCGAAATGTGACATACCATCATTTGGGATATTACAATGTCGTTTATATATAGTTCATATTTAAAAAAAAATTAATATCCCAGATTTTGTTTCACCCTGTACATGACTGTTACATATACATAAGTTTCTTTTTTTTTTCAGATGGTTATGATGGATCTACCACCATCCGCAAAAAATGAAAAAGACTGTTAGCCTTGATGCTGGAACAAAATATTGAAGAGCTCTTATACTGACTACAGGAGCAGTAATAATCTCAAATAGTTTTTGATTCTATGGCAAAGAGTGTTTTTTAGTGATTATGGGAAATGTGTAGTTAAAAAGTACAAAGGACAGAAAATAAACTACAATTTCAAACGCAACTACAAATGTTTTATTTTATCTCTTACAATGTGGTTTTCAATAAGAATTTTTCAAAACACTTTAAAATACGAGAGATTTTTTTTTTTCCAACCTCCGATTGCACAGCATAGAGACAAGTGGCAGGTGGGCAGTGTGCGCAGTAGACTTGCGCATATCCCCTATCACCCACACTTTTGTTGCCGCGTTCATGACTTCATTCTGTGCAAGCTGCAGTCACAGAAACATGACCGCATTGATCATTTCTCCCGCCAAGTGCGTGTTAAGAAGCGTTATTCGTTTTCTGCAAGCAGAACGGCTCCAAACGTAGCTTCAATACACTCAGTCCTGGTTCACGAATATATTTCAACAATCAGGTATTGTTTGTGTTTTTGTATGAATTTTTTTTATTAATATCTGTTTTAATTCATGTTGTTGTTGTCGATTTGTGACGAGTCAACATTGCGGTCATTAACGACATAACAATAAATCAATATGGCAACGTAGTTAAAGACTGACTAAATTCCTGTCTTTATGACCAACTGTAAAAGGGTCAGTCATACAGATAAAGTGGAAAACAAACCGTAAAAGTATCGAAGACAGTAGAATGTCTGACTATCCGTAAAGGAGCCATCCAGATGTCTTACTGTAATAAAAACTAATCAGATTTAAAATCACACTCATAACACAGATGTACTTAAAAAAAAAAAATACGACACGTACCTGTGTGAGGACAACCAAGAGATCTCGAAAAACATGCTAATCTAACCAAAACGTTAGCAAGACCGGACAACACACAGAAATGTAAAACCACGATGCCACTATCGTTGTATTAAAATAACAGTTGTAGCGCTTTATGGCTAGGGATAAAACGATACGAGTAAATACAAGTACTTACTCGATACATTCCTTCCGATACCAAGTACTTTTTGTATCGATACTTTAAAAATAAGTACCAAGTAGGTATCGGTCAAAAGTACTCGTATCGGTGTGTATACCAATATCACGAATATCATGATTTCATTTAACACGTTAATTGATACATTAAACGCTCATCTTATACTGTAAAGAATATTTTTTGGTTGTCATTATTGCGTTTTTATAACACATTATTTTTCTAAATATGTGTTCTTGGCAAACTTGTTTGTCTACGCCCGGCCAAAAAAAAAAAACTCTGCCATTCCGTCAGTTGCCATTTTATGTTGTGGTCGTCATTGAATCATTGTTTTGTTTTCGTTCTGCGTTCGTAATTCTAACCTAGGGCTGTCGCCGTTGATTTGTGTTTAGTTTTGTATTAGGTATATTTGCTGTTGAAAATGGGATCTCCAAAGTGTAATGTGTGGCAATATTTCAAGAAAAATGATGACAAATCGCAAGCTGCAAAAAAATGCTTTAAAACTGTGCGGTTTTGTGGCAATACTTCTAATTTGCATAAGCATTTAAAAAGCCACCCCGATATTGCACCAGCTAATCGAAACGATAAGGTTTCAATGTAAGCACAACATTTATTAATCTACAAAATTATTATTTGATATGTTTGGATGTTGATTGTGAATAGTGTTGTGTTGATATGTTAATCGATATTGTTTGATATAATCATATTGTAAGTATTGACTGGTATCGATCAAGTAAATAACTTTAAACTTAACAGGTAAACACTTAGAAAAACAAATATTTTTGGGGAGCACTACATAAACCTAATTTTTTTCATAAAATTAGTTTTATTTTGTCCTTGTCGGTATTAGTCCTGTAACGATCAGTAAGGTGAAAATTTAATAAATATCTTTCGTCAAGTAAATATATACTTTTATATCAATAAAGACTATCAAAACTTATTAGATACTGTTTATTTATTCCAAATTTCACTACGAAAAATCAATCGATACGAGTAACTATCGATACTTTTCAATGGATACCGAATAAGTATCGATACTTTACGACCGATACTGTATAGAGTAGAAGTATCGATACCTCAATGGTATCGTTTTATCCCTATTTATGGCGCTTCGACATCTAGGTCATCAGCGCCTTGACTACAAAAAAAAAGATAAATAATAATAACGTGGATGTTGTTGTTGTTGTTGTTGTTGCTTTAGTGTGTTGCAACGTCTGGGTTATTAGCGCCCTTACTAAACACTGTAATGACAACGTGGCTTAAAACTGAATTAGATTCCCGTCTGCATATCCCACTGTAAAGAGGTCGCCCATACAGACGACAAACCAAAGTAAACAATACTAAAATAGGCGCTGTAAACGGGCCATAAAAAAACAAAAACACATACGCCAACCGAATAAACATGGCAAAAACTCGAGTTAGCTGGCTGGCTGCAAAGAGGGCAGCCAGCTATAACATCTAAAACTCAGCAACATGAGCTAAAAACACTTACAAGAAAAAACATTACTGGAATAGATGGTTATAAAGAGACCACCTATTCAATACTAAAACTAAACCGATCAGCCCAAAAATTTTGGGAAAAGATCAGCCAAACTACAAAATTTTAAAACCTTCGCCACATTGTTATTGTCATTGCTTAAAATAAGGGACAGATCGTTGGCTAGGCCAACGTCCGCCGTTTAATCTAAAAATAATACACATTCGGTTAAGATGTGGCGCACCGTCAAAGGTACGCCACAGGCATCACATTCCGGAGGGTCCTCTCGGCGGAGAAAAAATATATGAGCCAGAGGACAGAGAAAGGAGACCCTCATCCCTCCTCGCCCGCTGGAAGGAGCTGCTTCACGGCTGAACGGTCGGTTTGACCAACCGGACCTTATTATGCTCTACCTCCAGACACTGCCTCTGCCAAACGTCGGAAACAAATCTTTTCGCCGCCGAGGCAAGGTCTGACTTTGGGACCGGATCAAAGTCAATTCTGACCTTGTTGCAGGCTAACTTGGCAGCTTCATCAGCTGCCTCGTTAACCCCTATTTCCCACAAGGCCTGGTACCCAGCAGAATGATACATCCTTTCCATGCGACTGAAGATGTCCTGGAGCATACGGTTTGCTGCGTACATATTTACTAACACCTGAATACAACTGAGGGAATCACAGTATATGATGAACCACTCGTCGCGCATTCTTTGCTGGAGTTTAGAGTTTTATGTAGGTCACATTTCACTGTGAACTCCCCGAGCTTCTCAGACTTAAGAAGTAGGACAGCCTGCTTTTCGGTAGATGTCTCTAACAGCAGTGTCCCGTTCTTCAGCTTTTTCATGCTTTTTAGTGTCTCGGCGTACCTTCCGAACCTTTCTGAATATATAACGGAGACACATTTTCAAAGGAACCCTCCGTTCTTGCCATTATAATAAGGGCGTTATCAATATGAAAATCCTTTTCTTTAATGTTTTCCATCTCTGATGGAGGGCTATCAACCCTCGCCCGTTTACCAAAAAGCCTCAGGTAGAGGAAGAATTAGATTTTTTTTTTTTCGTTTTATCCCACAAGTTTGGAAGAATGGAAGTCGAGTGACGTGGAGCCCCCGAATCACGCCACCAAGCCCACTACAACAGGGGTGCGGCAGGTGCCCCTGAGGTTGTACGCTAACGGGTGGTTTGCCTCACCACCCATCCACCTCCTCGGCACGTTACTCACCTTGAGGTTGAGGGGTTTTATTATACAGGTTTGTAAGTTCTCGCTATCCGGGCGATGAAGCCAAGATCCCAGTTCTCGTAGGCACACAAAGTTCCACTGTAACGCACTACGGTGTTCGTTGAAATAAGGAAGAAGTTAACGGTATGACCGTATGGGATACTTCCGGCGCTCACAAGTTTCCAGCCTGGGCACCGCGGGTTCGCCAGACCTAAACCTGGCACTTGCGTAACTAATTTATCTACGTGTATGTCACTGCTTATTTTCAGCTTCCAATTAACGAACTCTTCTGAAGTTACAGTCAAACTTATTTGTGGTTTCATAACAGGATTTTTTATTTCTTTTATGCGAAAAATTTATTTTTAACACATGAAAATCAAACACCAATAACCGTCATGCAACTTTCTTGATCCCATCCACGTTTCGGGTATTAAGTCTTCAATTCTTACAAGTCACACTTCATACTAATAAGGTATTGCATTAATTGCTTAAGACTTGGTTCGTCATTTTTATTTGTACCCACCTGTCCTCTTAAATACTCAGTCAAGTCGAACGATTCTGTATTTTCTCCCTCTCTATTATTACAACTTCCAACAGAGTTATCGTTTCTGATTTACTTTGAATGACCGCCTGACCGGTAGCTCAATATCAGTCTTCGCTTCGTCATTGTCTGGTTGGCCTAAAGATTCACAGTCCGTCACACCGGTAATTACGGCTCCATTAAATTCCCGATAAAATCATGGTTAGTTTCCCGCACAAACGGTTCCGCTTCTGATATCATAATACTTGTTTTTACTGTTCTTTAACCGTTTAATGATTTATTTTACACGTCTTAAATACATAAAAAGCCAACAACTCAACAAAACCAACTACACATATCTTAAGAACTCCCAAGTATCACTCACTCATTCATCGTCAGCGATATTCACTCACTAGTCAATACAAGTCGTAACACTGCTCTTCCCCCCCCCCCCTTTTTCTCAGATCTCTTCGTCCCGGCTAAATGGTGTAGTACGGCCGAAACTTTGCCAGACAGTCGATGTGATCAACCATCTTCCGGCCATGTGGTAACTTCTTGGTTCTGTACACTACGTCATGAATCCTCGTCACAACAGGGTAGGGTGCTTACTAGTGTACACTAAGCTTTGGGGAAACCCCTTTTCTTCTCCGAAGTTTGTACAGCCAGACGTTATCATGTACAAACGAGTTCTCCTGATTCTAGATTCCTGCTGCGTAGTTGAGTATGTCTTTCCCACCACCAGTCAAATAGATAATGGTTTGCTTGAGCTTGAAGCAGTTCATGCACATATACCTCTCATGATAATGATCACCTGAATTTTCTCTCACCTTAGATACTCAATGGTCCGGTTTCACCATACCCTTGGCCACGTTCTCTTGTAATGCCTTTACTTCCCACCGTATCACTTCATTTTAAAATTCTGAGATTGGGGAGGCTTCCAGGAACGGGGGAAAAAAGGAATTGTTCTAGCGACGGACGTAGTTGAGACCGAGGCCCCAGTGCAGCAAGCGTACCGGGCTAGGTCGCAATTTCTTTAAGTTAATTTCTTAAAGAAATAGGTTCGGTAAGGTTGTCACCTGGGACAAATATGTAACACCTTCTTTATTGAATCCATAACAGCCAGTTAAATTTCACACTTGGACACGATATTCAATTGACTCAAGGCCTGACGAGTAAGTTATGGGTATTTCGTTAGATGCAGGTCTCTCTTTTCTGGACAGCTGTCACACAGCCACTACTACATCATCCTACATTTTTTCTTATAATGCTAACGTACAGAACTTGCAGGTGCAAAATGCCATCAGATATAAAAGCAGTAGCAGCTGCTATATATGAAAAAAAAGTAAATACGTTGGATGCTCAGCTGACGGATGTTTGACAGAAGACCCAGTGCAGTAAAGCCCTCTACAGGCTCCCATTTGCCGGGAACGTTTTTCTGGTTAAACAATGACGTACACGTATTGCGTAACTTCAAATACATTCTGGTGGACACGTTCGACGGCAGTGTCACATTGGTAAGTGTATTGCTCTTTCTGGTTAGGAATAGTTCCATGTCTTCCCTAGAAATCTGAACACTTTCAGCACGACACCTTCTAAGAAATGAATACGACTGTCCGCCGAGTTGTGTTTTATTGTATCCAACAATTTCAGTTTCTGCAGGTGGCCCGAACCCTGTGCTTTTCATTCCTCCTCACCAGTTGGACTGGAATAATTATGAACTTAAAATTAGGGTGCTTTTCTACCAACGTCTGCAGCAAATCGATTTCAATGCAGTGAGAGGACGTAAGCTTGAGCGTGGTGATGTCTTTGACGGCTTGATGCTTCATTACGATAGTGGGCAGTCCACGGAGCCGCTGCACTACGACACACACGTAAACATCGCAGTCGACTGAGAACTCCTCGTGATGGCATAACTCCGAGTCTCCTCCATCCCTGACAAACATTCGATGTCCTTTCTATAAGCTCTAAGTATGTTGCATAGCATAATATCCTCACCAAAACCTCGTCAGAGCTCTGGAACCAATGAGCTCCAGTGCCTCTAAATCACACATCATTGACAACTGTGCTCATTTAACTATGTCACTTATTATTTTCAATTTCCAATTAATGCAGCACAACGCTGAACTATTCTGACGTTACAGTCAAACTTATTTGTGGTTTCATAACAGAATTTTTATTTTATTTTTAAACAGATTATGCGAAAATTTTAATTTTAACACGTGAAAATCAAACATCAAGAATCGCCATGCAACTTTCTTGTGCCCAACCTCGTTTCGGGTATTAGGTCTTCAATACTAGATTTCAATTCTTGTATGTCACATATCATACCGATAAAGTATTCTATTACTTGCTTAAGACTTACTTCGTCAGTTTAATTAGTACCCACCTGTCCTTGTAAATACTCAGTCAAGTCAAACGATTCTGGATCTTCTCCCTTCTCTTTTATTACAGCTTCCAAAGGACCTATCTTTTCAGATTTACATCCAGCGGCCAGTAGCTGAAGTACAGTTTTTACTTTGTCATTGCGTAGTTGCCGCTCACAAGCCGAACCCGTACCTGGCACTTGCTTACGAGGCACTACGAAGATATGTAAGTGACATATTTTCGTAACAACTGAATTATTGTTTTAAAGATGACAAATGAAGGATTCTGAATCTACTATTTTCTTTCCGCACTATCCGTTTTCACTTGATGGTCCTTATCTCTCATATCTTGCTGCCGCTGAGATAACCCGATGCGCTTTGGACTAAGTTGGTGGCGCACAAGAGCAATCAATGCGCGTTTCATGGTCCATTAGCGGTCTAACCCTTCAACTACGATACGTCCAGGGGCGGATACAGGATTTGTTTTTTTTTTGGGGGGGGGGCTTGGCTTGAGTGAATTTTAGTTTAGAGGGCTTGCGTTCAGTGGATTTTGGTTTTGGGGGGGGAGGGCTTGAGTCGGGGAGAAAGGTAGTATTTATAGCCTCCTCGGGCCTCAAATCCGTAGAGCTAAAAAAAAAAAAAAAAAGTCTCAAAACTACAATGTCAGGGGTAGATACGTTTGGGGGGGGGGGGCTTCGGCCCCCTAGCCCTCCCCCTGGATACGTCTGTAATGTAGGTTGACATATGTAAGTTGCTGCCATATGTTTTTATTTTGGCAATTGGATCTGTGTAATGGGAGCAGTATCTACAGATAGAAATCTTACTTGAAGGTCTTCCATCAAGAAATGATGTATTACGTAACTAGTTTCTGTGTGTCTAAATCCATCAGACCCTGAGATCTACAATTTAGCTATTTGTAGTTTCAATTTTATTTGCTGCAATATAAACCTCCGTCATATGAGAGATACTAATTTCAGACACGTTAGTTAGATTACAGCCACATAAGGTACTGTATTTAGTACATGGCGTGCGGCAGTAAAACAGTAGCTACAAATTTGACAGTGCCAACGAACTCATCGACGACAGACAACCCCAAAATGTTAGGAAAAGGTGGTGAAGAAGAAAAAGAAGAAACTTAAAGCACTATACGTTATGTAAGTAATGACTCTAGTTTTTTGTCGGCACAGCAAACAGCTTATAAGCCTTAGAAGACATTTTGTCGATTTAGTTATTGCTGGAATCGTGTGGTCCGTTAACTGTGCCCCAGTTGCACATAGTTCTGTTAGCGGTCTATTGGCTCAGTGGTTAAGGTGTCTGACTAGCGAGCGGTAGGTCCCCGGTTCGAATCCTAATCGCCACATTCTAAGTTCTATTCGTATCACAAGTGTAGATTAATGATCCACGATGTATTTTAGTAGATTAAAACAGTCAAATATACCGTCTGTGTTTTTCGCATCTGTGCGGCCAAGTTAGTGATTAAGATATCACCACTGCCCCATCACGATATATAGCTACTAATATTGGCAGGTGCTATTTCCGCCTAATAATAATTTATAATTTTTTACGATTACTTTATTATTCAGTAATATCAAGTATTGTAATAAAAATTCAAATTATGCGCTGGTCTCGCTTTTGAAATGTTCTGTTATTAAATAAATAGTAGAAATCCATTAAGTTTGAAATGCTTTCATCATACTAAAATGATATATAGAGTTGGAGTTTTCGGCTGCCTGAAATTGCGTGAAAGTTCGCTGAATACCTGTGTAACCTTCCAGAAATCAAACGTAATGGAAATGGGCACAAGTTTCTTCATCCTACTGAGCCTAGTGTGGTCATTTATATTCGAAGCTTTCTTATGCGAGCAGCTAGGATCTGACAGCCACTAGAGATTGATCGCGTGAAGACGGCCATCAACCTTTCCTCCTAGTCGTTTATGAACATATGTCTACACTTTAATACGGAGCGTGACGAAAGAGCAGTAACGCTGCTGCCTCGTATTTTTTTTTTTTTTGTAACTGCTTTACGTCTCTTTTTAACATCGAAGTCTTTAGAGACGGGAAAGGATGGGGGCAAGGAATGGAATTCGGCCATGGCCTTTTGAAGGAAGCATCCCGGCATTTGCCTGGAGTGATTTGGGGAAACCATCGAAAACCCAAATCTGGATGCCCGGACGGGGATTCTAACCGCCGTCCTCCCGAATGCGAGGCCAGAACGCTAACCGTTACACCGCCCCGCTCGGTCTGCGGCCTCGTATTCGGGAGAACGCGGATTCGAATCCTCGTCCGGCCATCCAGATTTGGGTCGTCTATGGTTCCTCCAAATCACTCCATGCGAAACCGGAAATGGTTCCTTCAAAATTTCATGGCCGAATTCCTTCCCATTTATTTCAAAAAGATAAATCTTTGAGTACCATAAACCCATAACCCGACCTTCACCTCTGGCACAGCTTGCTGTGTAATGTGAAGTGCGTCAGAACGCTTCCATCGTTCAGATTCCACATTAAACTCCCTGTACCTGGTAGCACTCAGAGTTAGGTTAAGACGGCTACGATAGGAGAGTTAGGTTAAGACGGCTACGATAGGGGCGGAATGGCAGCCAATAGAAACGCTGTCACCAGGTCGTTACGACCACATAGAATTAAGATCATTATTAAAATTCTATTGTGTTCGGCCCCGCAGGGGCCTGGTACGCAAGTGCCAGGTACGGGTTTGGCGAACCCGCGGTGCCCGAGCTGGAAACTTGTGAGCGCCGCAAGTTTCCCACACCGTAAACTCCTACCATGCTTCAACGACCACCGCAGGGCGTGGCGGTGGAACGTTGTGTGCCTAGGAGAACGGGGATCTTGGCTTCATCGCCCGGATCGCGAGGACGGTAAAAACCTCTATAAAAAAACCCTCAACCTCAAGGTCGGATACGTGCCGAGGAGGTGCATGGGTGAGAGGCAGATCACTCGCTAACGTACAACCTCAGGGGCACCTGCGCACCCCTGTTGTAATTAGCATTCCTGTTTAAAATTGTTTTACTCGTGGGACCAAAATTCCTTCTCACAAGCAAAACAAAAACCCCTGCGGCCCGGGTGTGTCGCAGGCTAATAAAAATACACCCAGTTCAAAAAAGCGGGCGAGGGTTGAAAGCCCTCCCCCAGAACAAAATAACAGTCACAGCAAGGGTTGTCTAATAGACAATGCCTTCGTTATCATGACACGGGTGGAGGGATCTTTTGAGAAGATCTCTCCATTTTATGTAAACAAAGGTTTAGAGGGTATTGCGGGTACCCTCAAATCGGTAAAAAAGCTGAGGAACGGGACTCTGCTTTTGGAAACATCCACCCAAAAGCAGGCTGTCCAACTCCTTAAGTGCGAGAAGCTCGGGGAGTTCGCAGTAAAGTGCGAACTCCATAAAACTCTAAATTCTAAGTAAAGGTGTCATCACCTGCAGAGACCTCATAGGATTTAGAGACCGAGGAACTCCTTAAGGAGTGGTCTACAGAACATGTGGTCGAGGTTCGTCAGATTAAACGAAGGGTTAACGGCAGTCTTGAGAAGACAGCCACCTTCGTCCTGACGTTCGACACTCCGACGTTGCCCAAAAACATCAAGGCAGGATATTTGAATTTGAATATCCGCCCGTATGTGCCGGACCCAATGCGCTGCTTTAAGTGCCAGCGGTTCGGCCATACGACGGCGACCTGCAAGGGCAACCCCACCTGTGGGAAGTGCGGAAAGGCGGCTCATGAGCCGGGGCACTAGCTGCACGCTCCCACAGGTGTGTGTGAACTGCTCCGGGGCACATCCAGCCTGGAGCAGAGAGTGTCGATTGTATCTGGAGGAAAAAAAGATACAGGAGTTGAAAACGAAAGAGCGGATTTCGTATGGCGAAGCCAAGAAACAGTTTAAGGCTCTGGCTCCACCAGTCTTCGCTACCAGCTTCGCGAAGACGTTATCAACTCCCGTCAGGAAAGACAGTGTCGCTACCCAGACGTCCGTTGCGGACATGGGCACAAGTCCAATGTGCTCATGTCAATGCAGATGTGGTGCCACACCCATCAAGGTCATTACACCTAGGACCTCGGACGTGGGTAGCAACACTCTGACAAACTCGACCACATCGACAGCATGTTCAGCAAGTCCACCAGTAAAAGCACAGCCATCCGTTAATGTAGCTACAGTCGTGGGTGCCTCTGCAACAGCAGAAAAGGCACCCATTGCAGAAGCATTACCTGCAGCAGCAATAGCAACGGCAACGCCATCTGCCAGTAGCGGATGGCAAACTGTCCAGAAAGTGCGGGGTCCGAAGTTTAAACACACGGACCCCACTGTGTTCTTGAAGTCCCCTTCTACTTCTCCTCCCAGTTCCCCAACTGGCAGGGAGAAGAAGGGGAACAGGCCTCGCGGGAAGAAAAATCCGCAAGACTCCGAGGCCTCACAACGAAAGTGTCGTCTTCGGACCCGAAGACGATCATAATGCTGGTGGACGTAACATTGTTCCGTTCCTCAGCAATCAGCAATGCGCAGGACCCACCCGATCCCGGGGGGCGGGTGGTTTTAAATAGGTAGAATGGCTCCCATACTTCAGTGGAACGTTAACGGCTTTCAGGCTCACAAAGAGGAAGTCCAGCTCTTAGCACGGTCTGATCCATTTGTGTCTCTGTCTGCCAGAGACACATTTCAGACCTACACCAGCCAGTGCTAAGAGGATATGACATATTCCGAAAGGACGATACCGAGGGTGATCGAGCGAAGGGAGGAGTGGCGGTGTTGGTTCCGGAACACTGTCCACTCCGAACCCGTTGCTCTCACCTCCTCATCTACAAGCAGTAGCGGTGAAAATACACGGTCCAATCCAACTGACCGTATGCTCTGTCCTATCTGCCACCCAGTGTGTCAGTCGGCTACGACGACCTGGTTGGCATTATACGACAACTCACTCGGCCCTTTCTCCTTTTGGGAGATTTCAACGCCCACAGTGCGTTGTGGGGTTCCACCACCGATTGCCCCAGGGGCCGAGTGGTTGGTAGATTGATAGAGCAGGAGGAAATTTGTATCCTGAATACAGGGCAAATGACTCATTTCACCACTGCTACCGGTACGTCTTCTGCCATTGACCTTTCCTTGTGTTCCCCCTCAATTGCGGACTCCGTGCAGTGGGACGTGGATCGCGACCTACATGGTAGCGACCACTTCCCAATTTGGATGCACGTCGAGTGTGAACGTGGAGGAGGAAATAACCGACGTAAATGGAACGTCAGTTGTGCAGATTGGCAGCTCTACTGCCGTGCTGTACAACTGCAACCCTGTGGATAATTATACAGGAGAAGGTGAATCACTTCACAGAAGTGATTCACCCTGCAGCTGACGTTTCCATGCCGAAGAGCTCCGGAACGCTGCGAAGGACGCCCGTCCCCTGGTGGAACGATGAATGTCGTTCCGCCATCCAGGGTCGCAGACGGGCGTTGCGTCGTTTTAGGTTGTGCCCAACATCTGACAACCTAGCAGCGTTCCGTATTGCCAGAGCTAAGGCGCGTCGAGTTATTAAGGAGAGCAAGAAGAGGTCATGGCAGAACTTTGTGAGCAATATAAATCGTTCCACACCTTCGTCGAAAGTATGGGAGTCCATTCGCCGTATATCTGGAAGGTACTCCCGCCCACCAGTATCTGGGTTACTGGATCACGGACGTATAATTACTGACGAACGAAGCATAGCGCAGCTGATGGCGGAGAACTTCGCCGCCATCACTTCGTCCGCTAACTTTGATCCTCGGTTCAGCGACGAAGAGTCGCTGCCGAGAGGCGCCCGCTGTGCTTCGATTCGTCGAATACAGAGGCCTACAACTGCCCATTTACATCTTGGGAGCTGGAGGTCAGCGTTGAATAGCGCAAATGACACTGCTCCAGGGCCTGATTTGATCCAGTACCAGATGCTGAGGCATCTCAGTAAGGAATGCTAAAAAGTACCTTCTAGATATTTTTAACGATATTTGGACCGGAGGACACTTCCCCGACTCGTGGAAAGAAGCAACACTTATTCCATATTTTAAAGCCTGGCAAGGACAATTGTTGCCAGGTAGTTATCGTAGTATCGCCCTTGACATAGCTGCGTGGGGAAGACACTGGAGAGGATGGTTAACCGCCGCCTCGTCTGGTGTCTTGAATCCCGTAAATCTTCTGAGCCGCTTTCAGTGTGGATTCAGGAAGGTTCCGTTCCACCTTGGACAACCTGATCCTCCTGGAGGCGGCAATACAGGATGCGTTTCATCCGCAGCCAACACCTTGTGGGTGTTTTTTTTTCGACCTTGAAAAGGCCTACCGATACTACCTGGCGGCATGTGATTTTAAAACAGTTACATGAATGGGGTTTTAGGGGAAACCTACCCCGTTTTTAAAATCATTTTTATCTGGTCGTTGCTTCCGGTACCGAGTCGGTGGTGAAGTGTCTGATCTTTTTATTCAGGGAAAACGGTGTCCCCTCAGGGGTCAGTTTTAAGCGTTACGCTTTTTGCCATTGCTATTAATTAGCATAGCAGCCATTATAAGGGAGTCCCCTACGGTACTCCTTATATGTGGACGACTTTTTAATTTTTATTGTATCGTCCAGCCTGAGAAGCGCTGTAAGCGGCAGTTGCAACTCCGCTGAACAGGCTGGAGAATGGTCAGTGCACACCGGTTTTCGTTTCTCGCTGAGAAAACCGGGTGTGTACTTTTTACTCGCTAGCAGAAGCCTTTTACCAGAGGCTCACCTTACCCTGAGGAACACCGTTTTTAAGTTTAGTGATACTGTTCGATTTCTGGGCCTGCATTTTGACACAAGGCTTAACTGGCTTGCGCATCTAAAAGATGTGAGAGCCAGGGCCTTAAAAGCTCTTAATCTTTTAAAATGTCTGTGTGGCAGGTCATGGGCGCTGACCGCTCCTGCTTGCTACAATTTTACAGAGCCTTTGTACGGTCACGGTTGGAATACGGCTGTATGTCTATGGTTCGGCACGGGACAGCTATCTGCGTATATTGGATAGTGTCCACCATGCTGGAATTCGGCTCGCCACAGGTGCATATCGCACCAGCCCTATTGTCAGCATTTGTGCTGACTCGGGCGAGCCCCGCTTACCATCCGCCGGCAACTCCTCATGGTGCGACACTACCTGCACGTTGCCATAACACCTGGCAGTCCCGTGCACGACATAGTGCTCCATCCCAACTACGAGCGGCTCTATACCAACCGGCATAGAGCCACTAAACCGTTCAGCTACCGTACAAAGGCTATTTTAGAACAATACGGATTCGAGCTTCCTTCTTTTATCACCAGGGTTGGAGTAAATCTCCTCCCTGGCTTTTAAAGAGGCCCAAACAATTTTAGAATTATCGCGGCACAACAAGCTGTGTACCGCGATAATGTTTTATCAGAATTTTTAGAGATGTTTTAAACCAGTATCACACGTTTACCCCGGTGTATACGGATGGGTCTAAGCAGGCTAACGGAGTTGGTTGCTCCGTAGTGTTCCCTCGAGCGACTTACACATTCAAATTGGACGGCAGGTGCAGCGTTTACACCGCCGAATGCTATGCCGTGTTGAAGTCGCTCCAGCATATGAAAGTAATGCGCGATAAGTTGTTCATCATATGCTGTGATTCCCTCAGCTGTATTCAGGCCATAGGAAATATGTATCCAGCAGATCGTCTAGTCCAGGACATCCAGGACGCCCTCCTTTCCCTTCAATCTCGTGGAAAGGAGGTGTTATTCTGCTGGGTACCGGGCCATGTGGGAATCAGAGGGAACGAGGCAGCTGATCAAGCTGCCAAGTTAGCCTGCGACAAGGTCAGAACCGACTTTGAACCGGTCCCAAAGTCAGACCTTGCCTCGGCGGCGAAGAGATTTGTTTTGATGTTTGGCAGAGGCAGTGGCTGGAAGTTGAGCATAATAAGCTCCGGCTGGTCAAACCGACCGTTCAGCCGTGGAGCAGCTCCTTCCAGCGGGCGAGGAGGGATGAGGTTCTCCTTACTCGCCTCCGTATAGGAGCACTGTCCTCTGACTCATGGTTTCCTTCTCCGCCGAGAGGACCCTCCGGAATGTGATGCTTGTGGCGTACCTCTGACGGTGCGCCACATTTTAACTGACTGTGTAAAGTTTTTAAACATAAGGGCAGACGTTGGCCTAGCTAACGATCTGCCCGTAATTTTAAATAATGACAATGTGGTGAAGGTTTTAAAATTTTGTAATATGGCCGGTCTTATTCCAAAAATTTTGGGTAGATCGGCCTAGTTTTTAGAATGGTTTGGTGGTCCGTCTACAACCACCAATCCGTTGTACTGACTTATTCGGTTTTAATTTTTGTTTTTTAAGATCATTTTATTACTGGATGGCCCCCTTACAACCATTCAGACTGTATTCTTAGTGTTTGTGTAAGCTGGTTGGCCCTTTTACAGCCAACCAGCCAGTGTTAGTAGATAGTTTACTTATTTTACAGTTATAGTTTCAATGTTTTACTTAAACCTGCTGTCTGCATGGCCGACCTCTTTACAGTCGGCCATGTAGGCGGTATTTTAGTCAGTGTTCTCGTTTTTATTATGCTGTCTGTGTGGCCGACCCCTTTACAGTCGGCCACGCAGACGGTATCTAATTTTAACCCACATTGTCATTCTATGTTTGAGTTAGGGCGCTAATGACCAAGTCGTCGACGCGCCCTAAAGCTCCAATAAAAAAAAATAAAATAAAAAAAAAATCTATTGTGTTCGGCATCTCTAAGGTTATCCAATTCTGATTCTTGGATTTTTTCGTAGTAGAAATGTTTTTTTAAGTATATGTATTCCATTTTGGTGGTACGAGCTCGGAAGATACTAAAATAAAGGTAAATTGTAACCAGTCTTTTCCCGAGGCTGCATACAACTGCAGTGCACACGTTTGCCGTGCTTTCACTACGGTAACAGCGCAAGTTAGATTTCAGATTGAACTAAGAGAGAAAAAAAGCATAGCATAAACAAGCATATTAATTCTATTTAAAATAAGACAAAAACCTACAACTTTCAAAGAAATCATTTTCTTTTCCATCCTATCAGAAGGAGATGAGAGACTCCGTAGTAGATGACGTCATGGGTGATAACGGACGCTACAAAGCGTTGCGCTGACCCCCTCTGAGCACAGTAGATTGCGATGGACCTCCAGGGCAAGGCAGCGCTCGTCACCGGTGGTGCACGGGGACTCGGGCTTCAGGTCGTCAAACACTTGCTGCAAGCCGGTGTGCA
Source organism: Vandiemenella viatica (assembly GCA_031002005.1). NCBI lineage: Eukaryota > Metazoa > Arthropoda > Insecta > Orthoptera > Morabidae > Vandiemenella > Vandiemenella viatica. The sequence continues at coordinate 74,310,262 of JARYHS010008074.1, forward strand.
GGTCAGTTACTGCATATGGTTCCTCCTATGCAACTGCCTTATTAACTTCATACAGTTCTTCCAGATTTACGGATATACGGTAGCAGAGTAGTTGGTGTAAATTGTATAATTTACAGTCTACACAAATAAATGATTCCTACTGCATTCCTTACTAACGTTTTGCCATCAGAGTGGTTCTAACAGGGTTGTCAAAGTAATATTAATGTTTTGTGCAAGCAAAAGCATGAGCATTACTAACAGTCGATCCCGGAAACCATGTAATATATATCTAATAATCGATCAGGAGAGAATCCAACATGTGACACAATTATTGGATACTACGATATTTCAAAAATGAAGTTACCGAGTTATTGCAATTGTAGCCATCAGCAACGATTTATGGTCACATGTGTTCTCGTCTAATATTTAAAGACTAGACTATATCGGTTATGGGTGGGGGTAAGAGGAGAATACGGAAAATTGTCAAATGCCATCCCAGCGGCAGGATAGATGTAGGAAGACCAGCAAGAAGTAGGGATATTTGTAGCGGTGCGGTGCGGTGAGTGATGGGTGGTTATGGCGTTACCTAGGGAAGAGAAGTTGTACTTAAAAAATAAATTTTCCCTATGTGTTATTCCTAACATTTGTCGCTATGTGAGACCAGGAATTCATATGCCTATAGGCGATTGAAAGATTAGACATAGTATCTCCATCCATTCACACAACAGTTAACCATTCAAAAAACCTTAATTGCTCCTACTACTGGTACAAGACTGGTAGAAGAAAATTGGAGGAACAAGTTGAACAAGTTTTTGCGTCGCCCAGAGCACGCAGACTGTTTGATGTGGCGTTAATTCTACGGGATAAATCACGTTGGCGAGCAATATAATAATTATTAATCTTATGATCGTTTCCAGTTACTTCATTGAGCCCAGAACTGAAATTTATTTCGTTTTGTATTTCGACCTTGTTTATTTACGAAGAGCAACAACGAACGAAATACGACACAGCGATAACCTACTGGTTATCACTCAGAACAAATAGCACTGAACTTCAGTCCATCGATTGCATAGCTTTTCTTGACTACAGTTATGTAATAAAGCAAGTAAGAATGATTAGGCTCTCCTTATAGCGTCCCCCCCAAATGACAAAAATGCCTTTAACCGGGTCAAGAGTAATTGTGTCGCTAGGGTCATCCTCTGTAATATTAATATTTCATTTCTTTAAAGTAGTTATCGCTGAAATCTGAATACGTGGGCTATCAACGAAAAAGTACAGAAGGTGTTTAAAACTAGTTGTGAAGTAACTATAGACGGATTATAATGCAGAAAGAGATACCTAAGTGAACATGAGAATCACCTCTAGTATATCACGAGTGCAGTCCTCCCAGTTTATAGTACCGTTTATAAAAAAATTTAGCCACTAAGGACCATGTGACATTCATTATCTTTTACCCTAATGGGAGCTTTGTAACCTATTTATATATACATATATAACGAAATATACGTGTAAATAATTATTACCATTCATGAATCAAAAATATACATCATGAAATGTAAAACCAGTTTCTCATTTAATAACTGCTAATCTGCGAGTATGTTTTCATTTTTGTTGACCATGCCCTAATTTAATTAGTATAGTAAAGTTTTCACCCTGTGATATCAAGTATTATGTGCCCAAGAGAATTGAAGACATCCTATTTCGGCTTTTCGCTACTCCGATCTCCGATGATTGGTTTCTTGTCAAATATCCAAGACAAGTCTCGGAATCCTTCTTCTCTTTATCCTGAAGTAAACCTTTATACCTCTCAACTGCAGTACTTATCCTCTCAAAAATAATTATTTACCAGATATACTTCTCTTCAAATGATTTTCACAAATTAAACTCATTTAACTTTAATTTTTCGCTTTCTTAGGCCTGTCTCTCCACACAACTGTTTGCCACTTCATTAATTCAGAATCTTATCTCCGTTATACTTTATACAATACAGTAAATAATTGTGGCGACAGTCTGATTAAATTATACTGGATTCACGCAGCTTTCTCTCGCCAGCTATCAATTTAAATTATGACTGGCTTACATCACGTCGCCGGCTCCACTGTACATTAATCTTTGCCTCCGGTCTCATCGCCATGGGGGTACTCTTCACCCCTTCAGACACTAAACTCGTATTAGTATAATTCGTTTTCAATCTTTAATACAAAATTTTAATAACATTATTTTAACATCAACTTGAGCCGTGCGCGGCTCATCTTCACGCTGCGGCTATCATCTGCCGTCAGCCCACCGCTTCGCTAGGGGGCGCTGTGGCGGAATTTCTGCCATCTGGCGAGCGACTGTCTTCTGTCGCACGCCTGCTGCTCCGCTAGGCAGCGCCGCGGTGGAGTAGTGCCCTCTGCCGGATAGCGTGGGGTATATAAGCAGTGACCCGGCGCGGTCAGGGCCAGTTGGATACCCAGTCGGATAAGCAGTCAAGTAACGTCAGTGCTGCAGAGAGTGTCGGAGCTGGTGAACTGTCGGAGGCGGCGTACCTCCCTGGGTCGTCGGGAAGCGTAAGGCCCGGACGGGCAGCGGGCGCCCAGAGAGGCAGTTAATGGGGCCGCTCCGTCCGTCAGTGTACCAGTACCAGGCCAGTTGGATTCCCAGTCGGATAAGCAGTCAAGTAACGTCAGTGCTGCAGAGAGTGTCGGAGCTGCGTGGACTGTCGGAGGCGGCGTACCTCCCTGGGTCGTCGGGAAGCGTAAGGCCCGTACGGGCAGCGGGCGCCCAGGGAGGCCGTTAATGGGGCCGCTCGTCCGTCAGTGTACCAGTACCAGAGGCAGTAAGAAGAGTGAAGCGTTAGCAGTACCAGTACCAATACCGACAGTTGGACCTCCATCGCCGGGCGCGGGAAAGAGGTCAGTCTCTGCAGGAGTCTCGGCTAGGAAGTGAACAGTCTGAGGAGGAAGTGGCGGTGTCGGAAGCGGCAGTTGAAGAAGGCGACGTGCTCCATGCACGGTCAGCAGTTAGGCGGAGCAACGTGATACTTGGCCGTCGACGAGGGGTTATTGACGGTGCCTGGTCTGACAAGCGGTTCTGAGTGGCCGTAAACTGTGTCGTCGCCTCACATGCCCAGACTATATGGCAGTTTGGGGTGTCCTCGTAAAGTGTGCGCTTTGGCACCTTCTGGAGCAACCTGTGTCTTCATGTTCCACGAGTGGATAGACTGTTAGAGAGTTCGTGGTATTCAGACAATTCAACTTTCGTTGTATTTTCTGCTTCCTCGGTGCAATGGGAGATTTTCTGTTTGGTGTTCGTGCTTGCGTGGGACAATCTATGTCACTAATGGCTGTTCTTTCACATGAGGAAACAGTGTATGTACGTTTGTCTGTACCCTTGAGGGGTGCTGAAACATTAAAACAGACCAGTGTTGGTTGAGCTCAACTGATATAAGTGCCTTGAGAAGCTCGATCTTTGGAAATCCTGTTTAGGAACTTATAGCACTGGATATTCTACCATTATTAAATTGTTGTTTAGACATAAGTAAATTTAAGTGTGTAAATCCTTGGACTCTGGGCCATCATGGATCATTAAGGCCAACTAGTATTGTGGTTATGTAATTATTAATATAAGTATATCTTGGGGGAATTTTAAGTAACCGATTGGTAATTAAGCTTATTACATGATATAGTGTGGAAATCTTATGTTTGAAGTTGTTGATATTGTTGTGTAAAGTTGTATTGTATTTGGTATTTATTGTAATAAACAAGACTAAGACAATTGTAACCATGCGCCCACATGCTTGCCAACCTAACTACCTAACTACCATCTCACAACTAACCAACATAGTACTATCATCAAATTTCGTAGACATTATGTATGATGCTCGTAACTAGTAGGAATGAGGTAGCCGATGAGGCTGCCAAACTGACCTGTAAGCAACGCACTGAAGTGTGTGACATTTATGTCTAGCTTTTTGTCTCTCCATTTTATGTAAACAAAGGTATTGCGGGTACCCTCAAATCGGTAAAAAAGCTGAGGAATGGGACACAGCTTTTGGAAACATCCACCAACAAGCAGGCTGTCCAACTCCTTAAAAATTGATGTTGATTTTTGTTTACACGGATCATTCTTGATGATTCATCCGAGTGAAACATCGAGAATGAACGAAAATTTGAACCTGGGATAACTCCTTTTACTGGTCACTTTGGAATATATGTTATTCATACAGTTCACGTTTCTTTCACTACGAATGACTGAAACACAGTCGTTCCAAACAGTGAGTGTGCAGTACCACATCATGGCGTAGCACATATTACCCAGATTAAAGAGTGGGGGGAGGGGGTAGAGGGAGGGGAACAAGAGTTTCCCTGCTGTAGTCAGTTTTATAAAATCAGAAACAATATTAATCCTGCGAACTTTTTTAGCTCTAGTAAGCAGTCTATTGTACATATTTCAACGAGCAGTTTTATAAAAGAAGAAACTAAGTTTATTTTCTTGCTTCATCGATTTCAAAGAAGCATTCTGCCATTTAATTAAAAAAACTAGGAGAAATTTGATAAGTTAAAAATATTGTAGTGTAGGAATTCATTCTCCGTCGACGATGGGAAATATCGACTGACGAATGGTTGCGCGGCGGAACAGCAAGAAGACAGATTATGAGGCGTTTACGTGGTGTTATTGATTACTCAGCCAGTCTTGTAATTTTTTTCAGGATATTGAGCAGTTTTGTTCTTTTTCTTGACACTATTAACGAGTTCGCCCTGTTGTTGCAGAATGTGGCCGTGGTGGACATGTCCTCGCCTCCGCTGAAAGAACTAGAAGCACAGTTCGGTCGCGGAAAAACAATTTTCGTTCAGACTAACGTCACCATGCCGGATCAGTTCAAGGGTGAGTAAAGCTAGTTTTACATTTCCCGGATTGGAGGTTGAGGTTCCACCTCAATATCGGCTGGTATTATTGCATATCTTGTTAAATCAATACATTTCAGTTAGCAATGAGCAAAATATACATCATGATACAAACAAAAGCATATGTTCACAAAACAACTATCATGAAGAGAATAATAAATACAATCAGCCATCTTCAATAATAACGTAATTTGGTCTCTTAGAGGCATGATGACAACGAACTCTTCAGTATGTGAAGTCTTTTTCACCACGCCAGCTTCTGTGTCGGTTAAGCGACACTCACATTTGCTGGATGAAACCTAGTCTTACAGGAGGAGCTTAAGTGACGTTATCTGTCCATAAAGGTGTCGCTGATGTTCATCGTGATAAGTGTATTTATTGTTAGTGAAATGTGTAATTTATGAGATAGAAATTGGAGACCGTCCCAGCATTCGCCTAAATCATAGGTAACCAACCTTTTTTCCATCATCGTCTCGTTTTGAAATATATATATATATATATATATATACTTACCACCTCCCTTTTCGAACAAACAATTGTTCACCGCCCCCTTTTTATAAAAAAAAACACACCGACTTCCCTTGCTTTAATAAATAATGTAACCCATAGTGCTCTGGTTTTTTTTTTTTTTTTTTGGTTCGTAACTCAATTTTTTAAACAGTGATTCGCTCCCGCCCCTGTAAGGCGAAGTGTGCAATATCATAAATGTTGCAAAAAGAATGCCATATTTTTAAATTACTTTATTAAAAGTTATAAATTATATTACTGTATTTTTAACAGTTTGATTATTACATATTATGAAAAATATTATTCATAAGAGCGCTGAACTTGGTGTAATGAAATTAATTTTTAAATATTTTTAACTTATTTGTCATCAGAAATCTTAAATTGCCGTGTTACACTATTGGAAATCTGTCAATAAATTGCTGACTAAACTATATCCTCTTTGGCTACATTCGATCAGAGTAATGCAATTAGAAACTTCTTTGATGTACACTTTGAAGTCAGAAATAATACTAAAAAGCAGACGGCCTTGGGCCACGTACGCCCTGTTAGGATACAAGGTATATCTGTGGCGGAAGGGTCACGTGACAAAGTCGGTAGTCTAGATGGGGACTGGAAGGTGAGCGGGCGCGTCTTTTTTACCGGGAGACAAGCGCGTGTCTTGTGTTCCATAAGTAACGCAAAGTAAGCTTTTATAAGTGCGTGAGAATAAATAGTCTGAACAGTGAAAGTAGGCGATGAAATAGAGCCACTTCATTCTGAAGGACAGTGTTGGTGAATCAGCGCAATTAATAACTGTCGGTAATCAAAGCATTATCGAGATAGTGGAAGGATCAATAAACGCAGGAACCTGCATCTTCAGGAATAAGAAGTTACGATTAATGTTCACGGTCAATTTGTAAACGTGGGGGTCACAGAAAGCATCTGGTGACGATTAAAAGTGTTTCTTGTATTGCAAATGCTTATTAATTATTAAATTGAAACCTAAACGTTTCAGAACACTTCCAACATTTCGTTGGTGGCGATCTGGTCAGAACCCGAGCTTGTCTTAATTAACTAACTGCTATATAATACATGTAACCGGTTATTTTCTTTTTAATGTTACAGCCTCCTATGAACTCTTCAACGCCCACCTATATGTAGTACCGCACCCGTTGGGAAACACTGGTCTAGCTGAATGCGAAAAAACGTATTGAAACAGCACTCAGGACTGCTGGTATATGGGGCCCAGAATTATAACCTGAGGCTTCGTGTCTTTCTGGTCGAGTGAAGTGGCACCTCGACGCGCACTGCCACGTAATAAGTATGCTCATTTCAAAATCACCACTAGTGACGACGAGCGCATATGATTGCTAAACTTCGAGGCAGTGGTCACTTGGTAGACCGCTCACTGGTACCGAAAAGGCGCCCACCACCAACGGAGCGCCTCGATCCTCGTCGGTCTTAGCAAGTCGAGAACTCAACCTTAGATCGTTGGTGGGATGTTAAGCTTTATAAAACCCCTGCAGCGACTTCTGTATCCCCTCCTCAAGGGTAAAAACCTTAGCATTAAGACAAAACTTAGAATATATACCGTAGTTATAAGACCTGCCCTGCTCTATGGATCAAAATTATTCAGTATGGCAGCAAATACTAAGGTAAGGAAGCTTCAAACCATGCAAAAGCTGCAAACCATGCAAAATAAATTCATAAGAGTAATGGCAGACGCTCCCCGGTACAAGTCAAAGCTACGCATACAACAAGACTTAGACACCCAAAAATCACTGACCTTCTACTAAAAATCACAGTCTTCGCCCCATCGATTAAGTTAAAACATATGACAGCAAAATGACGCTGCAAATTATGTTTGCCCCATCACAACTCTAACTAGAAATTACAGGGTCTGACAAAAACAATAAATTAAAAAAATAGCTTAATGACTTCCATGAAAAGCCAGCTAACAACACCTTTTCAGAAACAAGTTAGAGAGCACACCGCACCGTTACTTTAGTCTTACATGGGTTTCGGCCCAATCAGATATCTGTCTGTCAAGCGGTCATTCTCGTGCGATACCGACTCGCCACCATGTGCGGCGCCATTCCTGGGACTGCGCCCTGAGCAGCCATGGATGTCGCAGTCTAACTACTAGGTGGGAGACAGTAATTGAGGGGTACGGGGATGGCATAGTTAAATAAAAGTTGCTAAAGAGGTTGTGATCGATCGTCTCTAGTTGTGCTGAGCTATCAAAAAGAATTACATACTTAAATGTTGTTGAGTAGCGGGATGATCCGTATGTATAACCTCTGAAATAAACTCTGTACATATACTAACAGTATTGCTTGTTTGCTTACGGACATGTAACCGGATACTTAAGAGTCTTGAACCACTGTCGTAATTGTTGCACGACGTGGCTTACGCTTCCGTCATCCATTCTGTGTAACTCACCGCTCGGCTTACAATAAGCGGGTGTCTTCTATATCTATAATAGCAATCTGAGGAATTTTTTTCCTTTGTTTGTAATGGTAATACGCAAAAAGAAGCGAACAGATTTTCATGGGGTTTTCACAGTTTAGAGCTTAGGATCTAACTTGCTATCTGCGATATGTCTTCAAAGCTTATCATTGTTACAGAGGTTTGTACCTTCCTCGTAATCCCCACTCTACAAATCACATGACGTTCACCTTCACCCTACGCTGGTCGCTGAAGCATACAAGGAGTTAACGGTGTTGGAAACTTGCGGTTTCAAGCTCTGGTACTGCGGATTCGCCAGGCGCGCAACTAGCTCTTGCGGGCGACATCAAAGAATAAGGTGGCACGCTAATGGCTATATAAATATTTTCTTCCTTCGTGCGGCTAGATGTAGCAAGAGCAGAGGTTATATTTAGTACAATGAATCCTGGATGTTATGAATCACAGACTCCTCCAAGGGGGATGCTGTTAACTCCTTGTTCTTACTGATTTAGCGTACGGCTTTTATATACTTGCTCCCCCCTCCCTCACCGTGACTTTTATAATAAGCAATTGTACTTTCTGTTTGTAATTTAGGAAGGTTAACACTTGTTTTGGTTCCACTCGTCCGGAGGATTCACCAGCGGAGGTTTATAAAGGAATATACAGCATGCTGTCTCGATAACAGCCCATTACTGTGAGACTAGCGTAGGTGGTTGGCTTCATGCATGAACCCTATCACAATGCGCTTCCATTTAATGTGGCTGCCAGTTTTGTTAGAAGGGACAAATTTTCTCACGCGTCAAAGGTTTTTATCATTCAGCAGACTTGACCGGCTATTGCGCAATACCGTATTTTAGGAAACAAACTCTACAACCCTGACACTGTAAAGCGGGGAATCTGAATTTTGCAGCCAGTTCAGAAATGTTATGCCATGCCCCATCTTTCTGGCTACTTCTACCATTCCACGTTCAAACTCAGTTATTTCCTGACGGGGAGAAATGACATCAAGTACAACTTATCAGTGAATTCCTGTTGTCTCTTCTTAAACAGTATGATTTTTTAATTAAAGTACGGTACTATTTATTTCAGAGGCTTTCAAGAAAACTGTGGAGTCTTTTGGGCGATTGGACATCGTTGTAAACAACGCTGGCGTTATCAACGAAAAGGACTGGGAGTTGACGATAGACATTAACTTGGTGAGTAAGGTTACCACTACTCTTATGAGGAAGTATAATATATTTTGAATGAATCAATGTTTCTGATGCAGAATATATAATACTCAAGTCTGTGTTAGGGGAATGCAAAGGTTGAGATTAAAATATATTAGTTTAACCGAATTTAAAGAGGGCAGCCATGGGTTGAATATAAAAACTAAAGAAACACAGTATACCGTAAAAGACTAAAAATGAAAACTTGCCACACTACAATGATGAGATGTAAACGGGCCACCAGTCCACGCCACCATATCTGCCCAGGAATTTCGGTATCAGATCGGACGCAACGCAACACTGACATGTAACAATTCCATTTCCGTTGTTATGAATTTGGGAAAAGATTATTGACTAGTCCCAAATCTGAATTTAACAGAGAAAATAAGATACTAGTACATAAAATGTGCGTACTGTCAAAAGTGCCACAATCATGTCACTTAACTGAGTTCTCTTGGCTGTCTCTCTTCGGGCTGTAGTGTCGAGTAGTAACCTGACTCCAAGTAGACAACTAGAATGAATTATTTCACGGCTTCAAGATCTGTTTCCAATAACTGAGCTTATTAAGATCAAATACCAGGCACTAAACCTGTGGAACACTTAAAAATGTTTAATATTTACGACCTCACTATTTTTGCAAAATGCCTGAGCAACATGTATACTTTGTAACATGTATACTTGAACAATTCTCTCCTTGAAACAAAATTAAGGAAACTAAAAAGTGAAGCTGAATTTGAAATACGATTTAGTTTTCATCGAAATCTAAACAGACTGTTAGACATGGTTGGAAGCATATTACGGGTTCCCTTCAATGTTAAAGCTGAATATTTTTTTTCTAATTTTGCAAAAGATAACTCACGGTTTTTGCCAGTTGTCCTCTGTCAGTTCGCAACATGAACTACATGAAAACCTAGCTTGGTTGTTGAACGGTAACGCATGAGTCTGGCTGGCATTCGGATGTTGTTGATATGGTACTTTAGGAAGCACCATTAGTAACAGCTGGTATGGGAACGTGGCTCAAAAGTATAGAATACTGCCTGCATGATCTATTGTAAAGATGATGACCATGCAGAAACCAAAATAGTATAACATAATAAAAAATTGGCTGTAAGGGGACCAATAAACATTTTTTGTAATGACTTGTTGCCTGTAAAAAGACCAACCAGATATATAAAAAAACATAAAAACAATATAATGTCTATTTGGCTGTAATACAACCAAACAGGTTTAAAAATAAATACTTAAGCAATCAAGAAAACGTTATTTGGATTAACGAAGACAACCACACAATTATATACATATATATATAGATTTATGCCCTGTCCATGTCGAGACCGTTAGACGCTGGAAAGGACTAGTGGCAAGGATCGGGAAGGAATTCTGTCATGGGCTTTTGAATGAATCATCCCGGTATTAGCCAGGATTGATTTCTGGAAGCCAAAGAAAGCCGAAATCTTGATTTCAGGACGCGAATTTGACCACACGTCCTCCCAACTGCGATGTCGGAGCGATACCGCTCATCCAACACGCTCTGTACCTCGCATCTTAAAAATTTCTCGATCTGCGGAATTTTGTTGGTAAGACCAGCAAAGATATCGAAATTTAAAACCTTGACCACATTGCTTTTATCACTATTTAAAATTAGGATCGGATCGTTAGCTAGACCAACACATGTCCTTAAAACTTGATGTTACTGTTGTTGTAGTGTTTATATCACTAAAACCGTCACTTGGTTATACTTCTTGCTCGACTGATAGTTCTACTATTGGGCTAGTGTGAAGAAGTCAGCTGCAATTATCATCGCCCCAACGAGTCTACACAATCTACAGACTGTCCATAACCGTGCGCTGCACGTAGATGGCAGATTTCCAACCCTAGTCATCCACGATGCCACCGGAATACCGACGCTTCATGAAAGATTCCGGGCTCTAGCGACAAAATTTTACAAATCTGCCCAGAAATCCCAAAACCCGTTAATGAATCTATTGCGTAGCAACTCAGTTGGGTTGGGACCACATGCTGCACCCCTAAAGCTCGTGCAGTAAACGGGACCCTCTGAGCCATTGAAGCCTGTGCTAAAAATGCCAACCTAATGACAAACCTACAGCAAAGACATGACCTATCACCCGACATTTGGAGGAAATGTCTACCAACAAGCCCTCCACAATACTCTGCCTAAGACAAGATAGTAAACGGCATGGCGGCTGCTAATGCAATTCGCAGCGAGGAATCAAAGTGTGAACATAGTTTTCCTTAACAAGATCGGACAGCGCTTCCGTGAGTAAAGTTAACGGTAAACGTCAACCAGAGCATGCTTCGAGTCAACGAGAAGATAAAAGCTTTATTACTTGGTACTTAGCCTCAGTTGAGGCATAAAGCCACAGATGGGCCGTAGTAGTGTGATATGGGTCACACAATAGACACAGAACTCCAGA
>JARYHS010008074.1:74322706-74396665 GCA_031002005.1 Vandiemenella viatica
GGCTACACAGGCTGCAGCCTAGGGGCCCGCACCACATGCAAAAAAATTGTGTGAAGAAAGTAGCCTAATTCCGAATTGGTTTTAATACCAAAGTCCCTTAAATACTCGTAAAAACCGACAACAATGTTCGCACATGCACAATTCAATCCTTTTATAGGTGTAATAATGTTTTAGAATACGTATGCTGAAAAGTACCACTTTGTAGCGTAACGATGACCCTTGAATATAAATGGAATATAAAGTTGCAGTACAGTGGTCTGAGCGTATGCGGTGTTTGCAGGTGTTCCGGGCGACGTCGGTACATCAAAGGAATTCCTTGTTACTGCGCTGACCGTGCGCCTTCAGTGGAGACAGTTTCAACATCAGGGGTGTGTGTTCTCAGATGAACAGTAAATTATTGAGGATGAACCTTCTGGAGTTACAGGCGTATTATCAAATGTGCAAAACCCTACTCCTGATATAACTAGTGATACTGACTTACGAGAGACAGTAATTTTACACTGTCAACAGCACTCAGAGGGGTCTGATTTTAAATGAATAAAAAAGCGCAATTTAAGACCAAATCGGGTTCTCGTATTGATGAAGAAGCTTTTCACATATTGCGAAGTTGTGCTGACCGTGATGCTTCTGACATATATGGTGAGCACATTGTTACGAGTATGAGATTAAAAAGTTATAGCAAACGGACCGAGCGTGATGGTGTAACGGTTAGCGTTCTGGCCTCGCATTCGGGAGGATGGCGGTTCGAATCCCCGTCCGGGCATCCAGATTTGGGTTTTCCATGGTTTCCCCAAATCACTCCAGGCGAATGCCGGGATCCTTCGTTCAAAAGGCCATGGGCGAATTCCTTCCCATTCCTTGCCCCCATCCTTTCCCGTCTCTAAAGACCTCGCCGTTGAGAGACGTAAAGCAATTACAAAAAAAAAATAGCAAACGAACAGTCAGTGGTACATCATTTATTTAATAACATTTTATTCAACGCAGATATGGGACAGTATGATAAAAATATTAATTCAATCATACCAACCACTGGTCCAATTGCGGAACATCTGCACTTTTTCATCAAGCAATATCACTACATTCTTCTATAACTTTTCCTTCTCACCCTCATTCACACATTGGAAATACTAAACAGAATGCTGAAACTACGATACAAATGACAATATGTTGTATGTGACATCAACATCAGTGAAGCTAATGGAAAGTACAAATATTTCGTCCCCAACTCATCTGTACTGTATTCAGCTTTATAACATTCTGAACATAATGCATTATTATATTCTCACGTATATATAATCTCTTTTTGCACAGGATTCATACATAAATGAACTGTTTGTGAGATCAAAATGGCAGGGGTTGCTATCGATATGAATAGCAACCCTTATTCTTACACAAATAGACATGGCCACTGCATTACCAATTTTACTCGAGTTCAGCGCGCAACTAATTCGATGGAACCTTTAACCTGTGACCTATACACACGTTTTAGTGATTCATATATTCTATTTTTTCTAATGCATAACCAGTGCAATAAGGATGGTAGTATATTTAAAGTCAGATCATCATATTACGTGGCGAAAAACATAAAAAACAATAATAGCGCCGTCAGTATTTGCGGACCATGCATAGATGTAATAAGCAATAACAATGAGCTGATGGAAATATACGATATTAGCGATTTACAACTACAAATATACGGTGAAAGTGATCTTATAGGCGGGGTAATACCCCGCCATATATTTTGTGACAGCGACATCTGGTGCCAAGAGTGTGGTAAAAGGTCGCTTTTCAGTTGTGAATATCTATGTCCAAATACGAGTGAGGGCTCAGAGTAGTGATTAATAATCTGTATGTTTAAGGGGGGTGGGTACACCTAACCCCTTAAGTGATATTTGGTGCCAAGTGTATCATATTGTAAAATAATTTATTTATTTTTTTCACCACTTGTTATAGATGTGTTTGATCTCTATGAACCATGACTAATGTAATACCCCGCCATATATTTTTGTGACAGCGACATCTGGTGCCAAGAGTGTGGCAAAAGGTCGCTTTTCAGTTGTGAATATCTATGTCCAAATACGAGTGAGGGCTCAGAGTAGTGATTAATAATCTGTATGTTTAAGGGGGGTGGGTACACCTAAACCCTTAAGTGATTTTTGGTGCCAAGTGTATCATATTGTAAAATAATTTATTTATTTTTTTCACCACTTGTTATAGATGTGTTTGATTTCTATGAACCATGACTAATGTAATACCCCGCCATATATTTTTGTGACAGCGACATCTGGTGCCAAGAGTGTGGCAAAAGGTCGCTTTTCAGTTGTGAATATCTATGTCCAAATACGAGTGAGGGCTCAGAGTAGTGATTAATAATCTGTATGTTTAAGGGGGGCGGGTACACCTAAACCCTTAAGTGATATTTGGTGCCAAGTGTATCATAATGTAAAATAAAATTATTATTTTTTCACCACTTGTTATAGATGTGCTTGATTTCTATGAACCATGACTAATGTAATACCCCGCCATATATTTTTGTGACAGCGACATCTGGTGCCAAGAGTGTGGCAAAAGGTCGCTTTTCAGTAGTGAATATCTATGTCCAAATACGAGTGAGGGCTCAGAGTAGTGATTAATAATCTGTATGTTTAAGGGGGGTGGGTACACCTAAACCCTTAAGTGATATTTGGTGCCAAGTGTATCATATTGTAAAATAAAATTATTTTTTTTTCACCACTTGTTATAGATGTGCTTGATTTCTATGAACCATGACTAATGTAATACCCCGCCATATATTTTTGTGACAGCGACATCTGGTGCCAAGAGTGTGGCAAAAGGTCGCTTTTCAGTTGTGAATATCTATGTCCAAATACGAGTGAGGGCTCAGAGTAGTGATTAATAATCTGTATGTTTAAGGGGGGTGGGTACACCTAACCCCTTAAGTGATATCTGGTGCCAAGTGTATCTTGTTGTAAAATAAAATTATTTTTTTCACCACTTGTTATAGATGTGTTTGATTTCTATGAACCATGACTAATTTTCCTTCTTCTCTACACCACTTGTACAATCAACGATATAAGTTTTTTTTTCTGTTAGTTGTAATGTTATTTCACTTAATTTATGGTAAACATTCGCATATTATTGCTACCCACACCAAATGTCCTAGTAATCTTGGTAGATACTTACAGCACGACTATAAAACTTTGTCTCGTAAAGTTTTTAGACTGGTTTGTGCAGGAGATATTACTCTAACTTCCCTTGTTGTGAAATGACTTTGTTCATGTTGTGATAAGCAAGCCGTCTCTACGCATTCAATATAACATACATCTCCAACAACTGCTTATTCATTATCTTGCTTTAAAAACTTACACTCCAGGCTAGATATTCAGACCGGCATACAAGCAATAACTCTGAAAAGAGACAATACCGACAAATAGCGCTTCCTGTTAGTTAATGCACCATAAATTACAACACCTGTTAGTTACTAAATCTGAACTCTTGCCTGGATGCGCTTGTACTTCATTTAAAGAAGACAAATAAACAGCACTGCACAACTGGTACTTGTTCTCTGAAATCATACAAAATTTATTTGTTTTATATTATTTTTGTGATTTTTCTGTTGTTGTTTTCGATATTTTCAACTTTTTTTTTTTTTTTTTTTTTTCTTGTTTATACTGAATTCACATTATATTTTAAATTTGTACACACCTCTTAGGTATGTTAGATTACGCGATGAAACATAGAAAAACCAGGCTTCTGACTCTTGAAATCTCTGCAATCGAATATTCTATAAGTATGAAAACTAACCGCGCTATTCACTTCTGTAAGTGGAATCGGCGAAAATCTGATTATCATAGAATTTCTATCGGTAGGGTTCTATAATTGTAAACAGCTAATTATAAACACATGTACAAAAAAAATTGATTATTAGTAACGTAAAGTTTATAACAGTTCGAAAAATGTGATCGGAGGCAGCGGACAGTACACTCCAGATGGTATACATATGAATTAGACAAAGCGATTTTTAAAACGTCTGGCGTAAGGAGTCGTGTTTCTTAGAGGGTGTTTCTCCCCCCCTCTCTCTGCTATCCCTCTGCGGGGCAGATGCGAGGGGTTGCGGCTGCGCCTGCGCGGGGTCGGCCGGCTCACGCTCGCCGCGACAGCTAAAGATTAATTCGCTTGCGCTGTCCCAGTTAAAATACGTATCTTCTGAACCAGTACTCGGAATTAAATGAAATAAACGGCATTTTAATACTCAGAAAATTTAGATATTAAACGATACGTCACACCACTAGTACAAATTAAGAATGTAATACTTGCCCTAAAATTCTGAAGCCAGGACCCTAAAATAAAAATAAAAAGTGTATTTCGAGCGTAAGGCCAAGTAATTGAGGTTTTGTACCATGAAAAAATAAATAATAAAGCCATTTAGACGATTTGGTCACACAACACTCATTAGAATACGATTTATGACCCGTGGCACGTGGCACGTGGCCAGGCGAACACCTGCGCGACGTGGGTGATCTGGCGGCACGTGCGCGGCGGGGAGGGGGGAAAAAACTGGCAACGCACCCACGTACATAAGGAATACATGGGGAACACTAGCGCCACCACACCCTAGCGGCGGTTAGTGGAACTGTTTGCACCCGCTTTTAGACACTACTAATATGGCTTTCCAAGGCTCAGCACTTGATTGTTATTTTTCTGATGTCCACACTTTATTTACGGTAGAAAAAACTGGTTCATTCGCAGCATTAGTTCCTGGGAAGGACAGCGCGTATCCTTCAATTTTTTAGTGCCTTCTTGTATACGGAAGATGATTTGTCTCAAAATAATGAAATATTTCTAACCACTTGTTCTGTATTGTGACTTTTGCTGAAGACTAAGATTTAACCTTGCCAATATATTTTTTAATAATGATACTTCATTAAACAGATCATTTTCAGAAATATTACTATACGAAAAGTTTTGAGTAATATGATCGAATGATTTTTGCACATTTCTCCAATGCGAACTTTGATAAGCAGTTCTTGATATTCACTTCTACATAATCGGTTCTCAATAATTACTTGTTTTTATTAAGGTTTAACATTAAAAAAATAACAAAGATAATATAAAGAACCATATACTGGCGAAATAAACACATGGCCGCCGAAAGCCGCATATTGCCTTCCCGTTCTCCCGTCGCGTCGTTCCCTTCTTTCCATTCTTTCAAAAAATCGGGACTTTCTTAAAACGCCGCGGAACAAATTGTTAAAAATCTCGGGACGTCTGGTCAACTTTTATGTGAAATGTATATCATCAGACATAGAAAACCAGGACATATTTCTAACATGATTGTTGTATTGTTCAGTTTGATTAACAGATACATGTTATGAAACAACAGTGTTATTAATTAGAGGGCTAGGCTCTGTAAACACTAAATTTTCAATATTTGATACCTTATTTGTCAGATCAGTTTTAAATCACTGTATTCCCCTATTGACATTTCTTCTTTTCTTTTCTTAACTAGTAAATTACTGATTACGCTAAATTCGCTTTTGACCACATATGATTACTAGAATGCAATTATAAACATTTTTCATTCACCAAATAAAGCCGGTTAAAATAGGGGGAAACAGCCGATGGACGGTAAGGCCCTTTGTAAAACCACACCACTAAATTATACTAATGACGGGTAACAAACTTAGAACTGTAGACCTATTGGCAGCTGTTCGTAACATATTGTACAAGTATTTTAGTGCACAGATGTGATTGAAGCACACTTCATCGCTCCAACTATCATTAAATTTAAATACTTTTACCAATTATTTTTATAAGGTATGTATAGCCAATAATACAAGCTTTCAAGAAACGTATTCTCTAACAAGGGTTTAGAAATTTATAACATCGCTTTCTAATTATTATGTGTATGTTATTTGGGTCGATTTAAAAAAATGCAAACGTCTCTTAGCAGCGAGGTCTTTTAGAGACGGGAAAGGATGGGGGACAAGGAATGCGAAGGAATTCATCCATGGGCTTTTGAAGCAACTGGATTAAATATTATGCAATATCCACCATTGCAGTGTCAATCAGACCATCTTAGTTTGCAATATTTCAATAGATACCACTTTATGCAACTTATTTTTAACAATATTCTTGAAGAAAAGGTGCGTCAACACTCGCGTTGAAACTGGAACCGGAAACTTGGCCAAACTTCGAGAATTTTCAAAACGTTTACAGCCATTTGCGTCACAATCATTGTTGACTTCTAAAGTAGTTAGCCGAAGTGGAAGTATTCAAACATATTTTATCACTCAATTGCTACCACTTGAACACAATGTCATTTTTGTCTCCGTAAGTATGAATCCGCTGAATGTGTTCCAGCATGTAGTTCCAGCTGTATCGTGCTCTGAACTACTGCATATTATTTTCTATTATTTCTCTCTAAATTACAAATTAATATTTTCTTTCAGATTCTAGAAATGTCAGCAGACGTTTCCGAGACATCATCAGCACCGCCAGTTTCTGAGTCCGAAACACCAATGGGACCAGAAGCATTTCATGCTATAAATGAAAATATTTTCTCGGAAAATGACATTGCATTATGGCCGGAGGTTATGACGCCAGTCAACATAGAATATTACATAAAAATGGACGCTACCGCGCTACAAAATTGTAACTAATATATTTGACTAAATCTTTCAAGCAAAATGACAGAACTTGTGAGAGAAATTTTACAAGAAAATGCCAAACAAGTTTTTTTGAGCGGAAAACGCGGAACGGTGAAACCATAAAACGATCATGGCTTTGTTTTTCTCCTAGCAATGGACATGTATACTGCTATGTATGCAAACTTTTCTCGCGAACACGATCACAGTTTACTCATGGTGGTTACTGCGATTGGAAAAACGCTGCTACACGTCTGGTTGAACTTGAAACTTCTAAACATCACCTGCAAGCTGTAATTGATTTTTCAGGACGCGCTAAAGAGGTGGGGCGTATTAATCAAGAACTGACACAACAAGCAGAAGATGTGGCAAAATACTGGCGTGAGGTTATTAGGAGATTGATTAGTGTGATAGTTTTTACAAGTGAAAGAGGTCTAGCATTTAGAGGTGAAAATCAGACACTGGGGTCACCGAGAAATGGCAACTACCTGGGATTATTGGAGCTTATAGCACAGTATGACGACTTCTTTAGGAATCACAGAAAGAACTATGGAAACCGAGGCAGTGGTCACACAAACTATTTGTCATCTACAATTTGTGACGAAGTTGTGCAGTTAATTGGCAGCCGAGTTTTTAACTAAGTTATCTCTCGGATCAAGAGGTCAAAGTACTATTCCATATCATTTGACTCAACTCCAGACGAAGGCCATGTGGATCAGCTTATTTTTATTTTCAGATATTTAGAGGAACATATCCCTGTTGAAAGATTTGTTACATTCATGCCTAACCAGGGCCACAAAGCTAAAGATATGTTTGAATGTCTGAGCAAGTTTTTGAAGAAAAATGACATAGACATTAAGAACTGCCGTGGTCAATCTTACGATAACGCTTCTTCAATGAGCGGGAAGTACAATGGTCTTCAAGCTCTGGTACATGAAAAAAATAATTTAGCGGTATGGGTACCTTGTGCTGGGCACTCACTCAATCTAGTTGTTCAGGCTGCTGCTGAATGCTGTCTGAGTGCTGTGAGCTTTTTTCAGTTTTTGGAAGAACTTTATGTATATTTTACAGCCTCAACTAATAGATATAAAATTCTATCCGATTGCTTGAAAGCAGGTAAAACTGAGAAACCCACTCCCGTACCAAAACGGACAACAACAACACGATGGTCTTGTCGAGCAGATGCTACAACAGCCCTCTTGCGAGGTTATAAAGAAATAAAAAATGCACTTTTTCAAATTTCAGAGGACAAGATTCAGGAAAATCACGTGTTACTGCTCTAAGTTTGCATAGAAAAATGTCCATGATGGAAACGGCGCTTTACACAGTATTCTGGGATGAAATATTAGGACAAGTAAACAAAACCAGCGAAACCCTCCAAAACCCAAGATTGGACGTGAACACAGCAGCCACAGCACTTGCATTGTTAATGAGCTTCATAGGGACAAAACGAGATAACTTTGAAGAGTATGAGTTGAAAGCCGTTGAGTTAGCTGGTTGCACCGAGTATCAGAGTGAAGCACAGCGCAAGCGAAAAATTAATGTGCGGTTGTCATCTCTTGACTGTGTCCAAGCATCAGAAGTTCAGATGATCTCATCAGAAAAATTTCGAACCAAGAATTTCCTTCCTGTCATAAACCAATTTGACTCTTCATTGCGGCAGAGGCTCGAAGCATACAAACTAATTGACACCTGTTTTGGGTTTCTCAACAAGCTGGATAAACTTAGTAACAAGGAGATACTTTCTGAAGCACAAAAGTTAGTTGATATATATAATAGTGACTTAGATGAACAACTGGGAAATGAACTAATTCACTTAAAGACTTTTTTTCAAAACTTTGATGAGGAACATGAAAAAACTTTTAGTCAGGAGAGATGGATGTATAAACTCCTCTTAGAAAAAAACGTCAAAGATTGTTTCCCTAATATCGAGATCACTCTAAGAATATACCTGTCCCTTATGGTAACTAATAGCAATGGTGAAAGATCGTTTTCAAAATTAAAGTTAATTAAAAACAGGCTTCATACCTCCATGTCAGAGGACAAGCTCAACTTTTTGACTTTGCTTAGCATGGAAAGTGACATTTTAAGAGAACTATCTTATGAAGATATCGTAAGAGAAATTATTAATATGAAGTGTAGGCGCAAACCAATCATCCAGTGAATCACTTTCAATTTCGTTTATAATACATTTTAGTAGTGAATTGTACACACAATGTTTTTAATATAAAATAAATGAAAGTGCGGACTGTATTTTTAATAAATGTATTTTTAATCAGCTTATATGCCACTTTAGTTTCATTTTGAATCTCATTGTTTGAAAAAAAACTATATTTCAACGAAAATGAGTAAAATTGTTTTGTTTATTACTTTATTTTTCTTTAATCTTGAATTATACCTACATGTCTATTTCAAATTGCAATCTGTATTTTAAAAATGAAATACGAGTTCGCATATTTAGGAATATGTATGCGAATGTCAGTTGTATGTTTTTTTCTGTTATAATTGTCCATGTTATGAGAGTCAACTGTATTTAATATCTTAATGATTTTTAGTGATTTTCATTTATATCTTATAAATTCATTAACTTGTAAGTACGGTACTGTAATTTTTTAAAACTTAACAACAAATAAATTGCAAAATTGCTGTAAAATGCCACGAGCACTACATGATTAGGGGCCCCCACCTGGAGGGGGCCCCCAATAACCTGCCAGGGGGGGGCCGCACCACAAGTGTAGCCTAGGGGCCCACAGAGCCTAAATGCGGCATGGGAATGAAACTACTGTTCAGTAATTTTGTTTTGTATCAGTGACAAAAGGGCTTTCAATGAGTAACAGCTTGTTTACCTTTCGAGGCTTGCCGCGCGTTAGCGAGTTGATACACGTTACCAAAATGTACAACTTGTTTGAATAAGAACAGACTTTTTGCAGCAGAGAAAGTTACGTTACAAACAATAGAATGGGTTTAATGTTCTTTTTTCCAAAATTTTATTGTTTTTTTTTTTTTTTGTTTTATTGTTGCAAAATAGTAGCAAGGATATTCACGTTAATCAATAAAAATGTTGTGATCGAAATCTTGTGAAATACTATTACATGGAATAAAAGAAGTTTCTTTGCAACGAATAAATTAAGTTTGCAGAATATTTTTTTTTTTTTTGTGCCCGTAACTAAACGATTTTTGTACAAAAATTAAAGATTAATCTAGCAAGCAGATCAACTAATTAAAAAACAATTCCCATAAAAAAGAATCCTCTAGCCCCACCACCGACTTCCCGAAAAATGTCGCTGATTACAGATCAATTCCGATTACGAACAAACAGTCCGCCCTAGTAGCTTCTAAAAACAAGGAAATTCTAGTGCCTTTGCAGCGTAGTCAGTAAGACGGTAAACTCTCAATCTGAAGGTTGCGGGTTCGATCCCCACTTCCGAAGAGAGTTTTTCTTTTCGTTTTATTTGGCGGTCGCATGCCTCGAGTACACTTGGCAACAGCGCCTGTGGAAGGCTGTTTGAATTCGCCCGCGCAGCGCTCTTATTGGCCAACTTTAGCTGCGTATAACTCAAACACGGTACGACTTTTACTACCGTAAAGTGGGGCGACTTTGTGACTGGTGGGGTGACTTTGTGACAAGGCGCCAAATTCTCGTATTTTAAATCTCGCGCCGCGACCGCTCGTCTCAGACCAGAGATGTACCGCGCATTTCGTTTGTCAGACATGCCGAGCCGTGTAGCGGCAGCCAGGTGAAGCTTCTACGCACGTGTAGTTCCTTCCGACGCCGTTGCTTAGTAACGCTATTATTTACGATTTCGTAAACAGAGGGAAACTTTATATTGTGAAAACGTTTCTGTTAAAGACACATCTAAAACAGGTATGTACATTTGTATGTTAATATGTTGGGCAAATTACTGTAGAATATTGATTACATCAAGTCATGTTTGTTGAACATATGAGACAAAAACTGAAATGCACTTGTGTGGTGACTTTGTGACACGCCAGCTTGTCACAAAGCCACCCCACCATGGTTTTAGGTTAAATTGTATCATGTTTTTTCGTCTTTGCAGCGCTGAAAGTAACATGAGGACTTATAAAAGAAAGTTGGGCGCAAGAGCCTATAGAAATTACAATCCAGAGACGTTAGATAAGGCCGTTAAACTGGTTTTAACAAAGAAAATGTCCCTGCGAGCAGCATCTGAAAGGTTAGTAGTGGTCATTCTTTAATTTTTCATACACTGTCACACAGGAAGTAGACTTTTTAAGCCTACCTCCTTAAAATTTTGATAATATTTAGATTTTTGGCAATTTTTTTCCATTAAACATTTTTTAAAAGCTATTTTTTTTCTGAATTATGCCATGTATGTGTTTTATACGTTCTTTTTTCTGCTTTTAGGTTTAATATTCATCGAAACACATTGTGGAACAAAACGAAAGAGAGAAACGGTTCGGCCACCCTAAAGCCAGAGACAGTCAAACCTAAAAGACAGCATGGGGGTCAACCTATTTTCACGAAATTCCATTGCAATGGCAGCTTACGGTTTCCCAATGACGTCATTTGATTTGCGCTGTGTCGTGAAATCATATTTAGAACGAACTGGAAGAAAAGTTCCCATGTTTACAAATAACTTACCTGGGAGAGCGTGGGCCATGTCATTTATGAAGCGGCACAAGGATGTTCTCTCCGAACGCGTCGCTAAAAATATCACTTATGCAAGAGCTGCGACTGACAATGAAGTGATTGACGCTTATTTTGAGCATTTAGAGAAGGAGAAAAAATATGGAATTACGACGAAACAAACGTCCAGGACGATCCAGGAAGCAAAAAAGTGCTTGTCAGAAGAGGAGCAAAATATCCAGAGAGAATACAAAATTGTTCCAAAGCGTGCACTTCTATTATGATATGTGGGAATGCCGCAGGACAGTTGGCTCTAGAGGTGGGCAAAAGAATCGTGAATCGATTCAAAGAGTCGACTCGTCTAAAAGAATCGTTTGCGGAATCGACTCACTTGGAAGAGTCACGGTTCACTCGAGAGTTGTTAAGAGGGAGCTCAGGAGCTGAGCCGTTGTTGCGCAATCGCTCACCGACTCGTCCAGGTTCTGAGTCGACTCCGAGTCGTTAACTCGATAATGTTTACGACTCTCGGCTCACTCGCTCTCGGCTCACTTCTGTCTTAATGACTCTTCCATGGATTCGGCTCTTTTTAACTCTTGATATATGCGTAACTCGTGATTCCTTTCGATTCACAATCTTAGTTCCCAAGGCGTGTTTCTTGGTTTGGCAACTTATTTGTAAGGAAATAAAGAATATTTAACATGTGTTTTTTTAAGCTAGATAGAACTTTAAATTGTAAAAAATAACACAAAAAATTAAATTTTGACGAAACTGTTTGTTTTATTTGTTTCAGTATACTCTGACAAATCATCATGAATAGACTCACGCTGGAACAACGCTACGAAATTATCCAAATTTACTTTGAAAATCAGTCGTCGATTCGCGCAACTTATAGACGACTTCGTCATTTGTATGGCGTACATAATCGTCCATCTGAACAAGCCATTCGTCGAACTGTGGATAGATTTCGTACCACATACTCTCTAGAGGATGCAAGAACACCAGCACGTCGAAGGAATGTGCGTACTGAAGACAATATCGCCGCTGTAAACGAAAGTGTGGAAGAAGATCCAAATTTATCGATTCGTCGTCGGTCGCAGGAATTGGGGCTCTGTCCATCCACTACGTGGAAAATTTTGCGCAAAGATCTCGGCCTACACCCGTATAAGATCCAGCTGGTGCAGGAATTGAAGCCACGAGACCATTATTGCGTCGTTCTTTCGCCGATTGGGCTCTAGAGCAGTTGGAAACTGACCGTTATTTTATCGCAAAATTGTGTTCAGCGATGAGGCGCATTTTTGGCTTAACGGGTTTGTTAATAAGCAAAATTGCGCATATGGAGTGAGACCAATCCACAACAGACCCTACAGACTCCATTACATCCAGAAAAATGCACCGTATGGTGCGGTTTTCACGCTGGTGGCATCATCGGACCTTATTTCTTCAAAAATGAGGCCGGAGCTCGCGTTACGGTCAATGGAGATCGTTACCGCACCATGATCAATGATTTTTTGTTTGAAAATATGGATGACATTGATCCGGAGGAGATGTGGTTTCAACAGGATGGCGCTACGTGCCATACGGCGAACGCAACCATCGACTTATTGAAATCAAAATTTGGCGATAAGTTGATTTCGAGAAATGGACCTGTCAATTGGCCTCCAAGGTCGTGCGATTTGACACCTCTCGATTATTTCCTGTGGGGCTACGTGAAGTCACTGGTTTATGCTGATAAACCAGCAACAATTGACGCCTTGGAGGCCAGCATTGTTCGTGTTATTCGTGACATACGGCCAGCAGTGCTCGAAAAAGTGGCCCAAAATTGGACGTCCAGAATGCACTTCGTCAAGAACAGCCGCGGTGCCCATATGCCCGAAATCATTTTCAAATGTTAATGTCACGTATTGATCTTTTGAATAAAAAAAAATTTTGATTACAATTTAATTTTGTGTGTTATTTTTACAATTTAAAGTTCTATCGGGCTTAAAAAACACCCTATATCTTTGGAACAGGAAAATTAAAAATATATTACAGAAATAAAAAGTATTTTTAAATTTAGGAATTTACTTTCTTAAATACACATTTTTCTAGTGTTTTTGGAACTAGTTATAAGTTTTTGGTTTCCTTCCAGACTGTTATAGATGCTACCACAACACAGATTTAGATTTACAAATAAATTATCAATGAATTATACGTCCTATAACTTTTATATTTTACCACAAATAAAGTATTTCCCGATTATTTGAGGACAGGGAAAAGTATACCGATTTCAGAGCCATCTGCTATTCCCATGTTGCGTGGGTTTTTCAAATTGCGAATGCATCGAGTACTGAATTTAATTGCGATGGAGCGCGTCCGGTTATTATCATACGAACTTCATCAGTGTTTTAGTTGTTCTTCAGTTCTTTAATTTTGTGGATAATGCAAACATTTTGCAATAGAAATGAACGAAGTTTATGAATTGGACCATTACAAAAATTAGCAGGTGCTGAAGCGGCATATATACTGTTCCAGCTGGTGAGGTTTCTACGAGGAAAAAGGTTAAACGAAAAGACGTTGGGGAACAGTGCCGTCGATGAATATAGGGGAGCGTCCAGAAATTACGTGAGACTTTTTAGGGGGGGAAGGGGTCCGGAAAATCTCACGAAATCTCACCAAGGGGGGGGGGTCGACGGATCTCACGTGAAATTTTGAACTTGAACGAGTGTAGAACTAAAAAAAGCGTAAAAAATACCAGTTTACAGGGCCAAAAACCGGCTTTTGAGGGGGTATCATTCTTTCGGGGAGCACGACAGCTAAAAAAAGTCTCGAAACTTCTCCTGGTCGAACAACTGGGGGGAGGGGGTTCCGTGAAAATCTCACCAACGGGGAGGGGGGGGGCGGCAAAATCTCACCAAGTCTCGCGGAGGGGGGAGGGGGTCTAGATTTCCGGAAAATAGCCTCACGTAATTTCTGGACGTCCCCCAAAATACTAATACTGAAACCAAGAAAATAAATATAAAATTTAAATTATGCCATTTAAACAAACACTGATTTATTGGTTTGTAGGTAAAATGCTAGTGATACGCTGTTTAACTTAAGAAAAGCACCATCCGGCAAATTCAAAAAATTTGCCAAATTTATGGAGTAAAATTGGAGCATATGTAAGGGGCGTCCATAAACCATGTAGCTCCATTTTGGCTTCTTGTGAACCCTCCCTCCCCCAAGTAACTCGACGTGGCTTATGTCTCTAACCCCCCTCTCCCCACGTAGTTTTTCCATGACGGAAATAAATATTTACATGGTGTTGAGTGTTCTGTATCTCATTTTAAGTGTGACAAATAATATGAATGAAAAGCTATTTGGCCTGGCTCGGAATCCCACCTTCCAACCCCTCCACCCACCTCTCAAGACCGATCTACGTGGTTTATGGACGCCCTCTAGCGAGACGTGTAACAAACATGCCACCTACAAAATCAACAATCTAAATCAACAATCTCAATCGACAATTACAATCTGCAACAAGGCTTAGAATCAGTAATGAGGTTTGACAACAATTAGCTGGAAGCCTTGAAAATTTCACAGTGTGGCAATCTCACATTTTGTTGACCCGGTTCGGAAAATTCCCAGATCCACCACTGGTTGTAGTTAGACAGGGGGCGGCGTAATCGGTATTGCGCAAGGGCGCTCAAATAGTTAGTGGAGAGCCTGCTCGAAAGCTGGACAGTTAATGACTGAAAAGAGAAGTCGGCTCACATCACAAAAACTAACGAAAATGCTTTTTGTAAATAGCAATAAAAAACTTGTGTAGTTTTCATAAGTAAATTGAATCATTTTTATTGTAAAATTAGTGTTTTCATTTGTTTAAATAATAAAATAAATTGTTTTTGCAATAAATAACTTACAATTTAACTATCAAAAACAAATGTTATTATTTTAGTTAGAATTTGTTAATCATTTCCTTCTTGTTGGTTAATAACTCGTTATCTATTTTCGTCATTCAAAATATCATGTGAAAAGAATCGAAGAGTCGTTTAAAAGAATCGATTCTCAGCGAGGAGTGAATCGATTCCAAACGATTCATCAAAAAGAATCGGTTTGCCCATCACTAGTTGGCTCCACTATACATAAATTACAAGGCCGAGAATATGTGGTCGACCTGGACCGAAAATGGACCTGAAGGAGCTCGGTACAATCGTACTAAATCTGGATGGTTCGATCACCAAGTGTTCGAAGACTGGTTTGTCAATCTTATGCTCCCCATACTAAAAGAACAAGACGGCCAAAAAGCTCTTATTGGCGATAATTTGAGTTCACACATTAACCTGGAGGTTATTCGACTCTGCGAAAAATATACCATAAAATTCATCGCACTGCCACCAAATGCGACACATCTACTGCAACCACTAGATGTCGCCGTGTTCAGAGTTTTGAAACTGATTTGGCATGCAGTTTTGTCGGACTGGAAGCAATCGACGTCCAGCAGCCGGTGCACGTCTGTGCCAAAAGACGAACTGCCTGGTCTGTTAAAGAAAATGATGGACAAGCTGCATGAGAACATTGAAAACAATCTCCAGTCAGGATTCAGGAAGACTGGGATTATTCCGCTTAACAAAATGGAAGTTCTCCGAAGACTCCCGAAGGCCGTCTTGGAAGAGAGCCTGCAGTCCGTATCAGGAGTGGTTGGTGAGATCTTCATAGAAGAACTGAAGAAGAAGAGAGAAGAGGTTACAGGATGCCGGGCCCCCAAGAGAAGGAGAAGGCTCACCGTTCCAGCAGGCAAAAGCATCTCCAGTGCCGAAATCGAAGCCAGTAGGGTGACAAAAGCCAGCGCTTCCTCCAGACCCAGCGGTCCATAGAAAAAGGCTGTACCAGTAGTCGAGATCTCTGAAGAAAGCAGTGTCGGCGAAAGCTCTTCAGATGAAGGCAACGGCAGAAAGTAAAACTGGACGGATGAAGATCCCAGTGACCCCGACGTGCAGGATGAATCTTTCAGCAGTTTGGAGAATTCAGAAGCTGAAACGACTCCCACGAAAGTGATTCCAAATGCTAAAGATCTCCTGGGAATCGACGGCATGGCTCCTGAAAAAAACGTCTTCAAAGATTTTGTGGTGGTCAACTTTGAAGGGAAACTTTTTCCAGGAAGGGTGACGGAAGAAAATCTCGAGGGCTACATCGTCAGCTTTATGGAGAGGACCAAGATGTACTGGAAATGGCCTACTAAAGAAGACGCTATTCAGTACTCTAAAGAAGAAGTTTTGTATGGTATCGACCCCCCAAGACCGATAGGAAAGCGAGGGTTCTTTGAGGTGAAAAATCTCGATTAGGGAGCTCCCCTTCATCACTTTAAAAATGTTATAGCTTTGCCAAAGCATAAAACACTTGTACATTAAGTAAATAAACTTTTTGATTGGTCTAAATTGTGACATTATTTTTTTCCCATACTTTGTAACCCAAAAACTATGTTGTCACAAAGTCACCCCATAGGGTGGGGTTACTTTGTGACAGCGTTTTTCCTTTATATAGTAGTTAATATTAAAGATACAAATTTTTTGAATACATAATCTTGTAAAGGAAGGTTGTAGCTATCTTATGATGTCATCCATTTCAGTTTATGTTAAAAATTGATCAGCGTAAGAGTGAAAACGTGCAAAACTTGTCACAAGTCACCCAATTTTAAGGTAGATTTTTTTGTATTTATTTCGTTAGTGCAACGTCCCGAACACTGTCCTTACCCGCCGATGAGTGAATTTCTGACCACCCTGTATACTGGTCTGGTGCTGGAAATATGAGGCAATAAAGTATATAAATATATTTAAAGTATTATACAAAATAGAGCCGTTGCAAATAAGTAAGTTACATTTGGCGATCGTGACATGGACGAAGTATAACAATATAATTGTTACACTAAAGTACTGGTGACTTCGGAGGATACCACGCTGACAAAGCAAGTAGAAAACTCGATATTTTTAATAAAATAAAATTTTTAAGTAGAGAGAAAAAAATTATGTTTTTAATCAAATAAAATTTTTAAGTAGAGAGAAAAAAATTTTGAAAAATATTGGATGACAGAATTTTGAAGCTAATAAGAATTACGAGAACAGTTAAATAAATGATGTAATGAAAAGTAATTGATTAAATGAAAATAGTAATTGTTGAGACTAAAACGCAGTGATAAGTAAAAAGTGTAACCCGGACATTAATAAGAGTAATCTGATAGATTTATGTAAAATACGCCAGCGCAAAGATTATTACAACATGTTAGTTTAGCGGATATGTTATCTGTGAAATATCGGCTGCGTGAATTATTTGTGTAATTTTGGAAATAAGTACAGTTTTCTAGTGATTATTAATATTTCTGAAGTGCTACATTTAAGTGTAAAAGATAAATATATTTTTAATTAGTAAGAACGTAACTAGATATTGAAAGAATAATAAAGTAATCGTTACAATTATAACTGTGCAAAGATACTAGTAAGTAACTGTTACCGTTGTGATTAAAACAAGATGGAAAGTAATAGGAAAGGAAATCTGAGTGAAGACGTCTTGATAGATGACGAAAATAATTTGATTAATGGTAATGTGTCAATAAGAAACTGTTGTTTGTCATTTTCGGTAGAAAGAGAATTGTTAGCGTCTCCGGATAGAGTAACGGTTACGCAGAAAGAAACAAAGGAACCGATAACAGATAGCAGTAACGTTTTGTATATGCTTGTGAATAATATGGAACGTATTTTACAACAAAATAGAGAAATTCAAGAAGCAATGATGGATAATTTTAAGACGGAAATTTCTCAATTGGGAAGAAATCTCGGGGAAAAGATTAATATGTTAACTAAGGACTATGCGAATAAAGAATATAATGTCAAAGAAGTCGTTGTAATATGAGCTACCTGGACCAAAACATTTCTGACCCGGCCCAATAGCTTGATGTATGTTATAGTGATTTGCGGACAGAATTTGAACAGGATAATCTCAGAATCGATCAAAATAATGATTTAAGGAAGGAACGAGCATTAAAAATGCAGAGAGAAACGCAGAGAAATAGAGAAGAAATTTTACAAATAAATAGCGAAGCACGGGAACGAAAGGACAGGATGAATAATTATGAAAACATTATAAGGAGGAACATTAGCGACGATCCGAGAATTTTTAGACCAATAGAGCAAAATAATATTGTCTACGGAGTACAGGATTGTAGATTGAAATTGCCAGAAATTAGTTTGTACCAGGTGGTGAAGTACACACAGCTTTATTTATGAACGCGTATAGTGTTGATTTACCGTCTTATTGGACTGATAAGGAGAAAATTAGGTATGTTAGAAACATGTTGTCTGGAGATGCGTATGATTGGGGCATAGAAGTTGGTTTAAAATGTGAAAGATTACATGATTTTGAAACATTTTTTCTAAAACAAGTACTGGTCGAAACAGATACAACGAAGTGTAAAGAGTAATTTCAGAAATTGTAGACCCTGTAGCAGGCAAGATGGGAATCTGCGTAAATTTTGTGAAGATAAGATAAAAGAATTAAGGTATCTAGATGACCCTATGAGTGTTGAGGATGTATTAGACACATTACAGCAAAAACTACCTAGAGCAGTACAAGAGAAATTAATTTTGCAACAGTGGATAGTATAGAAGGATTTCTTGGATCGATGGATCGAATAGACCAATGAAAGGGCATCTTAGAAGCAGATAATGACTTTACAACAGGATATAATCGCAACAACTATGGAAGATATGAGGCCAAAGATGAATATAGGAAAGAAAAAGAAAATTTGAGAAGTGGTTTGGTGAATGTCAATAGAAATCAAGAAAGGTTCTACGACACACATAGAAAAAATGATCCGGAGGATTATCGTCGTTAAACATTCAATATGAAGAAGAGAGATGTTGTAAGAAATCAAAGGTCGGGAAACCTGTAACCGAGGCTGATGTGGTCCGTTCAGTCTCGGGGGGCAAGAGGTTAGGACCGCAAATACATGAAGGAGTAAAGAAGAATTATAATGATTGCAGACTAGTATTAAAGTGTAAGTCTAAGCAAGAAGAAGTGTAGAACACCACCAGGGATGCAAGGAATATGGACAGAAATTTCCACCCTGATGGTGTCGAAAAAGAAGATGAGGATCGTTTTTTTTTTTTTTTTTTTTTTTGGTCTGATGTTTTGTTTGTTTTCCGTTATATAGAACTAAGTGGTGACATTCCGTATTGGTCGAATTATAAATTCTTTGTTGACCAATACGTAATGTGGGGGACATGTGTGAGGTACACAACCTCACATTTGTGTGACTTTACATTAATTAAGCTATTTTTTTATTTAATAAATTGTAATGGTGTGTATTAACTCAGAATTTTTAAGTTCAAAGGTCAAAGAATAACAAGATGAGTAATGAGATCTCTGAAAAATAAAAGAAGGGTCAAGAGTGAGTTGTTGAAGAGAAGATTTGAATGGCGAGGACGAGTTTTGGTTTTTTGGAATGAATAAGTTTGAAAGAAGAGATGAAACAGTTTGGCTCACTGGAGAAGCCACAAGAATCCTGGCGGGATTATTAATAGTAAAATATTAGCCTGAGGGCAGAAGGTTTAGGGTTATGGATAAAGATAATGTTATATGACTTGAGAAAAGAGAATTGTTTGTTAAATAAAAAATATGCAAGTAATGAGATAAATAGAAAGTGTTTTGATTTGAGATTGAGATATATGTAGATATAGACAAAGGAATTAATTTGAGTTTGTGTGATAAGAATTTGAATAATAATAATTTGGTTTTTCAGCGCGAGTATCATATTAAAACCAGTGCCAGACAAAGAGGGGTTAAGGAAATCTCTATATACTGGTCTGGTGCTGGAAATAAGAGGCAATAAAGTATATAAATATATTTAAAGTATTATACAAAATAGAGCCGTTGCAAATAAGTACGTTACAAAGTCCTCAATCACAACAAAAAATTTATTTAGTGTACTGAATAGCATTTCTGAAAACATTGCAAACCAGATTCACTCCAGCAGCACAGTAAAAATAGTAGAATCTTATAATGACGTGACTGGGAATGATAAGTGTGTATCAATAACAGGAAAGAAGAGGCAAGCGGAAAGTATGTCAACAACTGGGAACACAAGTCACATGAAAAGTGTGAATTACATTAAGAAAGTGAAACAAATACTACTAGTTAGTGACAGCCAAGGTAGGAGCTGCAATGGGATACTAAGCTCAAAACTACAATCAGGTAATAAAGTGCAAAGTATCATAAAACTAAATGCCACTATGAGGGAAATTGTAAAAAAACATCAGAAATAACACAAAAGACTTTGGTACACATGATGTTCTAATTGTAATGTGTGGAACAAATAACCTATATGACTATGACATTACTGATAAAGTAGATCAGCTCGTTGCACAAGTGTTACCCTTAACACACAAAATGAATGTTATTTTAAATTCAATACCTTTCAGATATGATACACCTAAATTTAATAGCCAAATCAGGAGAGCAAATAACTGCATGAAAGAAATGGTTAATACATCCATTAGTGCAAATAAGGCAAAGGTAGTTATAAACTTTGAAAATGAGAGGATTTTCAGGAACCAATTTACTAGACACGTCTACACATGAGAAGACTTGGGAAAAACAAAATCTGTGATAAGCAAATAGATCTAATCAAAAAAATTTGAAAAACCAATGGAAATGGAACAGGAAACAAAGGGTTGAAACAAATTTTTACACAAATGGTTGTTATGCAACAAAAAAGTTAGCAATGATTGTATTTTTTAAGTTACCAACACCCCACTAACATGAATACAGACCTAACTACAGGGCAACAGACAGATAGTCACTTAAAATTAATCCCTACAGTACCAAAAAAATAATATAGCAGAGAAATAAAACAATAAATCAAAAAATTATAGAGATAAATAAAGCAACAACATCACAGTGCAAATGTTGATGGGTTAAAACAATTAGAATCAGGAAGTAATAAACACCAACTTAGAATTCTTCATTTAAATATTAAATATTTATCTAATAAAATAGAATTACTTGAAAATTTTATCAATATTGTCATTGCAGATATTGCTATAATCACTGAGCATGTCATAAATAATGAAGAAATCAAAATTTGTAAAATCAAAAACTACAAACTTAGACTTCTTTAACCGGACAAATCACAAGGGTGGTGGGGTTGCAGTATATGCGAAAAATGATTTAAGAGAGTAAACAAACTGAACGGTATTAGTAAATTTTGTTGTGAAATGTCTTTTGAGATTGCAGGAATAACTGTGTCAAACAATTCTGATAAGCTAATTGTATAGGTATACACAGATCTCCTAGTTCTAAATTAACTGATTTTATTGGCCAGATGCACTTGCTACTAAGAAACACTGACAAATGTAATACACATCATGTTTTACAAGGGGAGGGCACAACCTTGCAATTTTATTTTGGGATGAGACTTTGCATAATAATTGTACTAATTTACAATCAATATGTTGGCTGAAAAAAACTATGATAATCGATGACGAGCTCATACATGCTAATGAAATATGTGAAGAAGTACTTTTTGAACCAGTTAAAGCCGATCACTCATCTGACGAGTATGAGCCTGAAGAAAAGAAGAGAGTCAGAACATATTCCTCTGGACTATAACATAAAAGCTGTCAACATAGCGAAGAAACATGTCACATAACCTTACTTATGTCAGTATACCTCCAAAAACAGTTTAAAAGGTCCTTAACACACTTAAAACCAATAGCAGATCATTTTAGAAGTGTTTTCCAGTAGTTTGAGAGTCAGATAACATGTTAGTAAGGAGAGTTTGAGCTATTTTACAAGTTTTCGAAAATACTATAAAGAAATTTAAACATTTTTAAAAGCCTTTTGGCCACATTCATTTTCAGAGGTGTAAAACGAGGTGACAATTCAAATTAGATATACCTCCATTTTAGAAAATTTTATTAAGGAGATATCGTGAAATTGGTGATCTTGCAAGCTCATGGAAATTATTGCACAAGTAACTTTTTTCACCTAATTTTCAAGGTACAGCTAAGATACAGACCTCAAAATGTTTGGCATATGATAATTCGCAACATATGAAAAAACTGAGTCAATAACTATAAGGAAAATAAGTTTTTCAGACAAAATAGGAGATTTCGCTGACTTAGCAATTCACCATTTCTGCGGACATACAGATCTGAGGGCATAGAAATGACATTTAGATTAAAGAGAAGCTTTCACTGAACGCATGGAGTGATTTTCGTAAAGATTCCGACACTGTACGAGGGGCATTTATTTTTCAACATCCGATTGAACAGCACAGAGACCAGACGAGTCGCAGGTGGGCGGTGTGCGCAGTAGACAATTTCGCATCTCCCCTACGACACACTCTATTTTTGGCGCGTTCGTGACTTCATTCTGTGCCAAGCTACAGTCAAAGAAACATGGCCATGTTCATCAACTCTCCCGCCAAGTGCGAGTTACGAAGTGTTATTCGTTTTCTGCAAGCAGAAGGGAACAGTGCAGCAGAAATCCATTGAAGAATGAGCCAAGTGAATGGAAAGAGTTTTATGAGTGAAGGAGTCATGCGTGAGTGGTGCAGAAAATTTAAAGAAGGCCGAACTGATGTGCACGATGAAGGAGGTCAAGGACTAAATCTGTCGCTACAGATGACCTTGTTCAACGGGTTGACAAAGTGGTAAGAGAAAACCATGTGATCACAGAAGTACAAATTGTAAAAACGGAATAAAATGTGTGAAGTGTGGTGAAGATCACTTAGCTAAAGACTGTAAAAATACAGAAGTGAAATGTGCAAATTGTGTTGAAGCAAATGATAAATTAAGATTATCATTGAATGTGAACCATAAGGTTCTAAGTGGGGAATGTCCGGTTTATAAAAGGCGACTTCAATTAAAGAGGAGAGCTATTACTTATGACTGCATATAGCAACCAAGGAAAAGAGAGAACCATGAATATGGAGGTATTGTAGTATTAAATGTAAATGGACTTATTGCTAAAAGGGACAGTGTAGTAGATTTTATACAAGAAAATAGCCCAAAGGTAGTAATTGTAGTAGAATCACATGTGACAGACGTTGATTTGGAAGCACTTATTGCAATAAAAGGATATTCTCACTTAAGATGTGGATCAGAGAGTAAACATACTGGAGGCATTGTTATATATGTAACTGAAGACTTCTTGTATGATGTAGTCATGACAGAAGTTAATCAGGGTAAATGGTGGATATTGGCTATCAAGGTATATACTAATGCAGAACAACTGGGGACAATTGTGGGGATTTACAGGTCACCTACTAGCAGCAAAAAGGCATTCATAGATTTGTTATCTAAGGTTATAGTTGAATTATTAGAAAATAGTCAAAACAGTTGCATTGTTGGGGGAGGACTTTAATATAGATTGGCTAAAAAAAGACGAATTTTATACAAAAAAACTGGAAAGACAAATCAGTGGGGCGGGAATGAAACAAATTGTAAAGAATGTGACAGGGGTCACTCCTGATAGTGAGATTTTGATTGATCTAGTGATAACTGACAATTTTAATCTCAAATGTACTGTATTAGAACCACCAAAGATCTCTGACCATAATATATTAAACATTACCTGTTGGACCAATAGTAAAATAAGGAATAGGAATGAAATATTAGTGAAGGGAAAGATGGACTATAAAAAATTATTAAAAGTAGTAGAAAATAAAATAGATGATAAAAGATTTGAGTTGAGTACTAATAATATGGATATAGGAGAGGAATATGTAATATTAAGAGACAGTATAGTCCAGGGTATTCAGGAAGCTAAGAAACCAGATAGATGGGTAAAGAATGTACCATGTCCTTGGTATTCAATGGAAATTAAGGATGCCATGGTAAAAAGGGACACAGCATATAGGAGTTTCCTGTTAATGAAAGAAATTGGAGATAGGATAAATGTAGAAGAGTCATTGAATGAATAAAAAGAATGTAGAAATAAATTTGTAAATATATGGAGGAAAACAAAAAGACAATTTTATGAAAAAAATTTCTTCAACTAAAAGATGAACCTAAAAAGTTATGGAAATACATTAAAGCTATGTATAAAATTAAGGAAAATACATTAAAATATGTAATATTTGGGGAAGAATGTGTGTCTGATTCAAAACAGGTAGCAAATAAATTAAATCAGTATTTCATAGAAAGTGTTGGAGAACTGGTTAAAGCATTCCAAAAACGCAAGGTTGTAAAATGGTACCAAAAATAGAAAATAAGTGTCGTAGAAAATTTCAGGATATTACAGAACAGAAAGTGGAAAGTATAATAAGAGATTTTAAGAATATTATGGGATCGGATAAAATTAGTACTGAGGTCATAAAAAGACTATGGTCTGTGACAGGAAAGAAAATTACTAGCATTGTCAAAAACTCATTAAAACAGAAAAAGATGCCAAAAGAATTAAAGACTTCTGTTATTGTTCCAAGTGCCAAAGTGAAGGGTAGTGTTAAATGTAGTGATCTTAGACCTATAAATAATTTATCATTAATGGAAAAAATAACTGAATCTGTGGTATATGAAGTGTTACTAAATTATATTAAGGAAAATGATCTTTTAACAGACTGTCAGTCTGGGTTCAGAGAAAAACATAGTACAGAGAT
Organism: Vandiemenella viatica; assembly: GCA_031002005.1. Classification (NCBI taxonomy): domain Eukaryota; kingdom Metazoa; phylum Arthropoda; class Insecta; order Orthoptera; family Morabidae; genus Vandiemenella; species Vandiemenella viatica. The sequence continues at coordinate 74,347,572 of JARYHS010008074.1, forward strand.
AGCAATTCAATTAGTAATGGAAACTTAATAGATAAGGGAGAGGCAATAGTACGAGGGTGTTTCAAATGAAAACCTTAAAAGTTAAATAAAATTTCGACAAGTATCGTGATGGAGTTGGTAGGTGGCAACAGTGTTCCTTGAAGTTCACAAAGTGACCGACAGGCGGCACAGTGATGTTACAACGCTAGAGAAGGTGATGAAATACATAACAAGATGGCCGCCCCGCTGTCAACATGCACCGCGATTGAGCAGCGTTCAGTGATACGTTTCTTGAGTAGTGAAGGGGTCAAACCAATTGAAATTCATCGCAGAATAATAGCACAGTATGGTGATTCGTGTTTGTCGTTGCAGCAAGTGTACGAGTGGTGTAGGAAGTTTGAAAGCGGTGTAACGTCTGTGGAGGATGCCCCAAGACCAGGGCAGGCGAACCGCGTAGTGACGGACGAAAACATTGCGTTAGTGGAGGAGCTTGTAAAGGATAATAGACGCATAACTCTGAACGAAATAGCCACAATTTTGAAGATAAGTATTGGTTCAGCGCATAATATTGTTCACAACGTACTGCACTTCAATAAGGTGTCTGCAAGATGGGTGCCACGTCAGTTGACTGCCGAATTGAAAGCCCGTCGCATTGATGCCTGTGAAGAACTTTTGCGTCGTTTCCACGCCGAAGGTGATGCCTTTCTGAGCAAAATTGTCACAGGTGATGAGACTTGGGTTCACTACCACCAACCAGAAACGAAAAGGTCAAGCAAGGAATGGCGCCACACCTCATCGCCGAAACCAAAAAAATTCCGCACTCAACCGTCTGCAGGAAAAGTCATGCTCACTGTCTTCTGGGATGCAAATGGAATAATTTTGGAGCATTACATGGATAAGGGGGTTACGGTAACCAGCAATTCCTATTCAAACATGCTGAAACATCACCTCCGCCCTGCAATCAGGAGTAAACGACGAGGACTTCTGACTTCAGGAGTTTTGCTGCAGCATGACAACGCCCGACCACATACAGCCCGTAGGACAGTTGAGACTATTCAGGAAATTAAATTTGAATGTCTGGTACATCCTCCTTATTCACCAGACCTCGCCCCTAGTGACTTTCACCTGTTTGGTGCACTCAAAGAAGGAATAGGGGGGCAGGCATTTCAGAAGTGACGAAGAGGTGAAAGCCGCGGTGCATGACTGGCTACACACACGACCAAAAGAATTCTTCCGTCGTGGTATCTATGCACTCCCGAAGCGATGGAATACATGCATTCAACGTCAAGGAGACTACGTCGAAAAATGACATGTAAGTTTTTTATTCATTGTCACAAATAAAAAAAATATAGCACTTTTAAGGTTTTCATTTGAAACACCCTCGTAGCTGTATTCCTCAACTACAAAAGAACTTTTGAGACTGTCGACAGAAATTTATTATTACAAAAATTAAATAAATTGTATAATATACAAGGGGATGTATATGAGTGGTTGAAAGACTATTTGACAGGCAGGTAAAAAAAGATGAAATTTAATTACTCCTCTTTCCTCAGAAACAATGTCAAGTATGGAGTGCCACAGGGAAGTAAATTGGGACCACTATTGTTCATCCTGTACATAAATGATCTTCCAGGGATACTTAAATATTGTAAAATACATATGTTTGCAGATGATACTTTGATTTTCTTCCATGGGAAGAGTGTGTCTGATATAGTGAAAATATTAAATTATGAGCTAAAAGGTGTTAGTAAATGGCTACAGTATAATTCACTAAGTTTGAATGTTTCAAAAACAAAATATATGATAATGGGGAAGCATGGAGCAAGAAAAGAGGCAAGAGAAATACCGTCAGTTTTAATAAATGGAACCAAAATAAATTGGGTCCAACAGTATAAGTATCTAGGAATAATTATTGATAACAAACTAAATTTTGAAGCTCATGTGGAGTTTGTAAACAAAAAAGTTGCAAGAAAGGTTAATTTAATATTTAAGTCAAGAAAGATATTGTCTAGACCAGGAAAAGAACTATTGTTTAAGACAATTGTGATGCCACATATAAGATACTGCTCCACAGTGCTTATAATGGCAAGTAAGACAGAAATCAGTAAATTGCAAACAAATATTAAAAAGGGAATCAGAGCAGTTTTAAATAAAGACGTACAGAAAATGTGAGCAATATGCTTAAAATGTTGGGTTATTTATATATTGAAAAAGAAATAGTAAGAGATATGTTAACAGTTATATTTAGACTGCAAAATAATGTCTTACTCAAGTATCTAAGCAGATTGGTACAAAAAAAAATGTGATGTTCATAATTATGGGACTAGACAGGTTAATCATTTTCATGTGACTCATAAACAAGGTGCTAAGGCACAAAAGACTGTTTTTTATAAAAGAATAGTTATCTATAATAAATTACCGCAAGAAATAAAGTATTCTGTATCTGTTGGAAGATGCTGGTGTCACCCAGCGACTTCTTGAACAATTTCAATGGGAGATTTTTGATCACCCGCCATACAGTCCCGACCTAGCACCAAGTGACTTTCATCTTTTTGCTGAATTGAAGAAGTGGCTAGGAGGGCAGCGGTTCCGGACAAACGAGGAGCTTCAAGACAATGTGATGACTCATTTAAACTCATTGGCGGCAACATTTTATGAAGAGGGTATTGCACAGCTTGCCCACAGGTATGATAAATGCCTTAATCTTCAAGGTGATTACGTTGGAAAGTAACCATAAGTGTACCATAATAGTAGTTAATAAAATATTTTTTCCATGTCCATTTGTCTTTTATTTATGGCCTATCGGAGGTTGAAAAAAAAAACAGCCCTCGTATAAGCCGTGAAAGGGAAATTAAGGTTTGAACATAATTGCTGCTACAAAGCATCATTTTGGTAACAAAGGATTATCCTTAAGGGAAATAGATAATGCGGAAATAATATTACCATCAGATAGAGAATCAAATTTAGTAAAGTTTGAAATATATTCCAGATCGGTAGCATTCATATATTTGGAGATAATGAACATACAAGTTTTTTAGCTGGCTTCGCACTTATAGTCAAAGTTGATTTTCACTATCAAATACATTTGGGATCTAGACGTGTTATATGTCAAAAGTTGAAGAAATTTTTATAGAATATTTTGATAACAGAATCATTTCACAGACTAACGAATTGCAGGAATGATGACAGAGTAGAGCTTTTACAACTTTAACTCGAAATCCACAAATCCTAGGAGAAAACATGTCATAAATAAAACTGACATTCAAAATATGCTTCATAACATATAAAATTTTCAGAATGATCGGAATAAAAATAAGGTTTCCCTTTGTCAAATCAAGCGTCTGCTGAGTCAGCTGGCCCAATATGAATATAAGGAGCCACCGCTAGCCTAGGCGGGCAGCAGTAAATTCGACAGAAATTGAACCGAGAGGACGCATGTTGGTTGATGCAGAGAATTAGAAAATTTTAGTAGTGGTGCGGGCTCAATCTTCCTTCGAGATGAACTTTTAACTTTCATCTAGGGGTTAGGAGGAAGTTGCTTACTGTGAGAGGATGGTTTAACCTGTAATCATTTATTTCGGATAGAAGTCTGATGCTTTTCTATTAGGCCTACACTGGTGCCAAGTTTATGTAAGAACTTTTGTAAAATATATAATTTTGAATTAATCAGGAAGTCTGAAGTTGTATTTTAAGAACATACCTTTATCCCTTGGGGTAATTACGAGAGATTGGCGACTGTAAATAGAATCACTTAAGGGTACCAGACACGATCATAGTTAAGACAAGCTGCTGTAAGCTACAACCCCGAGCAAGCAAGCATCCTAAATGGACTTTAGAAACATTGATGAAAAATGTATGTAGTCATTTGGAAAAAAAATATTTATCCAAATGGGAAGAAGTTATCAAAAACATCAGATATACATTTGATAAGTATCAAATTATTGCCTCTGCGACATATGATCGTTTTGTAGAAGCAAGACAAAATTATCAGCAAGTAACTACCAGGAATTTGCAACAGTGGGCTTTATCAACAGCTGTGCAATTTAAAGATTTGGAATTCAAAGCTTCTGAAAGAGGGGTTAAGAAATTAAAAAATCATCATAGAATTCATCAACGAAAAATAACGAAGTACATGGCACAAAAGGAAGCAACAAGCATGGCAGAAATTATTCAGGTAAAGACATTACAATTGATACCTAAATTTGACAAAAAGTTTCAGTCACCGTATTAAGTTCGTTTGTTTCAGCAAGCTCCATTTTATCTTACTTCTTACATAAGAGAGATAGAATGATGAATTGACTTTTTTCTTCTTGCTGCAAACAATACTAGGATTCTCAATAACAATAGTCTCTCTCTAGCTTATCAATTTTAATTTAGTCATTCTACTTCAATTTATCATTTGGCCTATGAAAGGGGTTTGTTGTGTTAAGATATAAAAAGTATGGAGAAAAAATCCTATCTTATTGTCAGTGCCTCACGGCAGTTTCTTTGTTTCCATTATATCCTGTCATATTGTCTTGTATATTTTAGACAAACAAGTTTCAAAAAAAAAAAAAAATATGAAAAGGTATTTTGTATCTTGTATTTTAAATACCATTTCCAAAAGTATCTTGTATCTGATATCTCAAATCAATTATTTAAAAGTATTTTGTATTCCAGATACTTTTTATGAAGTATCTTGTACATCTCTGTGCGTATCAATCAATGAAAATGAAATTCTAAAAGAAGATGAAGTATATTCACCTTTACCTTTCTTTGCGCATTACAATGCCAGTTGGAATTATTTCAGAATTATTATCCTGAAATGCATTTGTAGATTAATGTTCCACATTCTGTTTTATTAGACATAAACACCAGAAAATAAAAGGAATATTTTTAACCTGTAAAAAGAAATTCAAGTCAAAAGGGTACACCCTTGTGCATGTTAGACAAATCTTCTATTTAACTTGGTCTTAGATACCATCATAGAATGTGAAAAGGTTGTCAAACGTATAAACATCAAGGACTGCTGGGTATAAAAACAAGAAAAAATGCTTATGTTTTGCAGGTGATCTAGCGATCATCACTAGCAGGAAACTAAGTATGCTGCAGAAGAGATATTACACAGAATACCATCATACACAGATATCACTCGAGAAAAACACGTACATTGAGAACTCTCTGTGAAAGCATAACCTCCCCAGATCCCGCGTGCCGTATACGACACATCAAATTCGTCAACTTTGTGTAGGCACAGCTCCAAAGTAACGCCTGCGACACAGCTCCACGTACGAGGCGTGTTTTTTAAGTAAGGTCCATTTTGTTGTAGACACTAGTAGTTGGCGTGTATACCGCAACGAGCGCAGGCGTCGTGTACGGGTATGCCTCGGGAACAACTGTGCTCAGTTTCAGCTCTGTAGCTAATCTGTACGGTTCTGTTCTGAGCTTTCATAATGTTTAAGACTATCAAAACGCCCGCCGCGTGTGAGGTTCGCACAGTGATAAGGTTTTTGTCAGTAAGGAACCTGTCTGCTGCAGAAATTCATCGACGGATTTGCGGAGTGTTCGGCGATTCTGTTATGAGTGAAAGCAAAGTGCATAAATGGGTACGAGAATTCAAAGATGGCCGTGACAACGTCCATGACGTGGACCGCTCCGGTCGCCCTTCTTCGATTACAGACGATTTGGTGCCTTCAGTTGAAGCGAGGATTCGGGAGAACAGGTGCTTCACAAAAACAGGTATCTCAAACGAATTTCCTGACATGTCGAGATCAGTGCTTTACAAAATTGTTTCTGAACACCTAAAGTTTAGGATACTGTGCTCGCGTTGGGTCCCAAAACTCCTAACAGAGGACCACAAAAACCAAAGATTTGAGTATGCGATGAAGTTCTTGACTCGTTATCACGAAGAAGGTGACGGCTTCTTGAGTCAGATCGTAACCGGAGACGAAACATGGGTTTCGCATATCACGCCCGAATCGAAGCAACAGAGTATGGAATGGAGACACACACACTCGCCTGTAAAGGTGAAGCCAAACAGACTCTGTCCCAGCGAAAAATCATAGAGTCGGTGTTTTGGGATAGGCATGGTGTTTTGTTGGCCGACTTCATGCAACGAGGAACCACTATCAATGCAGAAGCATACTGCCAAACCCTGAGAAAGCGACGCAGAGCGATTCAAAACAAAAGACGCGGAATGCTGACAAAGGGAATTGTCCTTCCCCATGACAATGCAAGATCTCACATTGCAGGTCACACCTGCGATTTGTTGGACAGTTTTGGCTGGGAAGTTTTAGACCACCCACCCCATAGTCCTGATCTTGCGCCGAGCGATTACCATCTGTTCCTCCACCTCAAACAACACCTCAGTGGCAACCATTACAATGATGATGACAACGTGAAAATGGCAGTGAGCTCTTGGTTATCGGAGCAGGCGGCAAGTTTATATGAAGAGGGTATTTTAAAATTGGTTGAGAGGTATGATAAGTGTTTGAACAAACTTCGTAACTATGCCGAAAAATAGAGTAAAGTATGTACTTTCTGAAAATAATTTTACTTTTTTGAAATAACCTTTCGTTGTGTTTTTATATTCAAATGGACCTTACTTAAAAAACACGCCTCATAGTTTCCCCGTTGTCCGACAGATGTCTACACCAACTCCTGCAAGTTTCAGCGGTATCGCGTATAAACTGATCAGTCAACGCTTTGTTTCCTCAGTGCATGCAGCCAAAGGCGGACAAAATGATGTCACTATCTTGTAATTACCTAATTATGTTGTCTTATTTACAATGTATATTAGAATTATGGGTATAATATTTGAGAATAATACTTCTAGTTAATATGTGACTACTTTAACTTCATCAAGTAATATTTTTCATGGTGCTACATAACAATTTGTACACGTGTGTCGCATACGACACAATGGAAGTGAAGGTGTATTACAATGCACTCCGGAAAATATGTCCCTAAAATTATTTTGTGGTAGTATACCATCACTTTTAGTCTTACGAGGGCTGCTATATATATTTCTGGCCTAGGCAACACTAAGTGTTGCCAGGTGCAATCTGACATTTCCATTGGAAAGTTTGACATTTTTTAGCATAAATGTACTCAGAACTTTTTGACTTACGACAATTTTTTTTTCTTTTACAGGGACTTGAAGAAATCAATTTGGCAAAAAAATGGAATTAACTCGTGAACATTTTCGTGCGATCATTTTTCACAACTTTCGACGTGGATTATCACGACAAGAGTGCATCGATGAACTTAAATCTTTGTATGGCGACGAAGCACCATCCTATAGCACTGTGAAAAACTGGTACAACGAATTCAATCGTGGCCGACGCTCGCTCAAAGACGAATTCCGTGAAGGTCGTCCAAAAACAGCCGTTGTGCCAGAAAACATCGATGCCTTACGTGAACTGATAATGCAAGACCGTCATGTGACATACCATGAAATAGAGGCATGCCTAGGCATTTCTCCCATCAGCATACATTCGATATTGCATGAACAGCTGGCCGTAAAAAAGGTTTGTTCTCGTTGGATCCCGCACAATTTGACAATCGCTCAAAAGAAAGCTCGTGTGGATTGGTGTAAAGAAATGCTGAAAAAATACGATCGCGGTGCTTCAAAAGACGTTTATAAGATCGTCACAGGTGAAGAATCATGGATCTATGCGTATGAGCCCGAAACAAAACAGCAATCGACCGTGTGGGTCTTCCAAGACGAGCCAAATCCAACGAAAGTTGTTCGTGGAAGAAGCACTTCGAAGCAAATGGTCGCCTGTTTCTTCGGCAAAACTGGTCATGTGGCTACTGTTCCGCTTGAGCAACGTAGGACGGTCAATTCTGAGTGGTACACCACCATTTGTTTGCCTGAAGTCTTCGGAGAAATTCGAAAAATGAACAAGAGAAGACGAATCATTGTGCACCATGACAATGCGAGCTGTCACACATCGGCTCAAACCAGCGCCTTTTTGACCGGCCAAAACGTCGAAGTGATGGGTCATCCGCCGTACAGCCCTGACTTGGCACCCAATGACTTCTTTTTATTCCCACACATCAAGAAAAAAATGCGTGGTCAACGATTTTCGTCGCCAGAAGATGCTGTTGAAGCATTCAAAAACCATGTTTTGGAGGTGTCTCAATCGGAGTGGAAAAAGTGCTTCGAAAATTGGTTTGAGCGCATGCAAAAGTGTATAAATCTTGATGGAGAATATTTTGAAAAACAATAAAACCATTTTCGTTGATAAATATTCGTATTTTCATTATTAGGCCAGAAATATATATAGCAGCCCTCATATTAGGTATTAGTGACATTTATTTTATGACATAATAATTATAATTATTGATTTCTGCTTCCTTTAAATTAATTAACTTTTTTCTCCTTAGTGTCAGAAGCACAGATTCTTTAAGTGTTGGAGCGACCTCTAGAGTTCGATGGAAATATCTAAAAAATCGAAGGTATATCCAGTGATGAAGAAGACAATGAAGGAAGTGTTTTAGCACCAAAAGTCGAAAGTGATGATTCGTGTGACTACATCTCTTTGACTTTGCTTGTGCTGCTGCATGGGTTGAGTACAGGAGATACTGTATCGTACTGAAGACAAGAAGAAAAAATATGATGGACTAATTACAATTTAATAAGGACGTATCAGAGTGGCTCCTTCATTCAGGAAGTGATTCACATGACATGAACAATGAATCTACGGAAGAAGATAAAGAAGTGGATACAGTATCTAACTCCTTGAAAAGAAAAATTGCTCCAGCATCACTCCCGAGTAAGGGCAAACGGAAGAGTAGTGCAATTCACATTCCAGAGATCACAGATGATGAAAAGACTCATCACTGTAGACGGCCTGGGTGTAAAAGCGTGAGAGCACAAGTTTTCAGCACAGAGTGCAAGATTCATTTGTGCCCTGTTAATTTTTTCCCTTGTTTTCGAAGTTTTCACATTCATTGATCTTGGTGAGAAAAACTCTTGTATGTTAGGATAATATATTTTCAAAATGTTTACATATTGATATTGTTCAATTAAATCAGTTTTTGTATACTGTTTGCTGAATAAAATGAATACAGCAATATATGGAGTCACATACATTCGTTCCACAAACGTCTGCATTCACTACCGATGTGTCATATACGACAACAGTTTTTCAAAAAACTAAACAAAAATTTTTGAAAAGTGAAATGTTTCCTTACTAATAAAGACCGCAACATTAAATAACACTCAAATTTTTTAATGAAAATTAAATTTATGCGGAGGATAAGAATTAAAAAATTAAAATGGAATATAGAATGACTTCATAGGAATTCCTCTTTTAAATACCTTTAGGACTGGACAGTTTTGCCAACACAAAATGAGTCTCTAAACTACCGAAGGCAGTTAGAATAACATGGAATTACTACGAGGGTAGGTCAAATGAAAACCTTAAATTTGTAGTAAAAAAAATCGAAATTTCGCCCTGTTATCCTGTAAGTTGGTAAGCGTGCTACAATCAGCGTGCAGAATGGCAGTTGGTGGCAGCATAGTTCAGATGCACAAATACCATCGCAGTATCAGTATAAAGATGGCTGCCCCACTTGAGACTTGCACCGGGGAAGAACAGCGTTCTGTTATTCGGTTTTTGAGTAGTGAAGGTGTGAAACCTAATGAAATTCATCGAAGAATGAAGGTTCAGTACGGTGATGCATGTTTGTCACAGCAGCAAGTCTACAAATTAAGTACGAAGTTCGCAAATGGTGTGACTTCAGTGGAAGATGCTCCTCGTCCAGGTCAGGCACAACGAGCATTGCAGCATGTTTAAAGATTAGTCATGCTTCAGCACACCACATTGTGCATGATGTGCTCCAGTTTCACAAAGTATCTGCAAGATGGGTGCCACGGAAGCTGACTCCTGAAATGAGAGAACAACGTGTTGATGCTTGTGAAGAACTTCTTCGGCGCTTTGAACGAGAAGGTGATGGCTTCCTTGCAAGAATCGTTACTGGGGACGAAACCTGGGTTCACCTGCACCAACTGGAAACGAAGAAAGCGAGCAAGGAATGGAGCCATTCCTAATCACCAAAATCAAACAAGTTTCAAACAAAACCATCAGTAAGGAAAGTTATGTTGACACTATTTTGGGACGAAAAAGACGTCATTTTGAAACGTTACATGCCTAGAGGGACCACTGTCACCAGTGCATCATACACAGATCTCCTAAAAAATCATCTTCGGCCTGGAATCAAATCAAAGCGACGTGGATTGCTGTCATCAGGTGTCCTTTTGCAATATGACAATGCAAGGCCCCACATTGCCCGTACAACAGTTGCAACAATCACATACCTGCATTTTGAGTGTCTTTCTCATCCACCATACTCACCAGACCTTGCTCCAAGTGATTTCCATATGTTTGGACCACTGAAAGAAGCGATGGGAGGAAAGAAGTTCCGTTCTGATGAAGAGGTACGCCGCGCGGTGCATGAGTGGTTGCGCGGACTACCAAAAGAATTTTTTTCTAAAGGAATTTATGCACTTTGTAAGCGCTGGAGGACTTTCATTGAGCGTGGGGGAGATTATGTTGAAAAGTGATAAAGCTTTGTACCACTTCTGCACAGTAAATAACATTTAAAAAATTATTTAAGGTTTTCATTTGACTCGCCTTCATATAATAGGTGATATCTAGTAACGCAAAAGTCGAACATTATGTGCATCAGAAACTATAACTTTACATCATTCAAAAATTTCAGAAATTGAAAAGCTAGAGCACAAAACTCGCAGGAAAATATTCAACTTAATCTCTTAGTTTCACCAACACTATATGCCAGAGATGTTTGAACATGGTTTTGGGTAGATAACAATGGACTCTCAAAAAGGTTATTCACTATAATAAATTTCAAAACTACAAGGATAGAACAGCTGGAGGAAACAAGGGAAGACCTCAGTGTGTTGAACATCGGGGAAGACGGCATGAAAAATCGAGTTTTCAACATTTCTGTAAATAAGCATAATTTGTGGAGCAATCTAGAAGCAGGACTGGTACACAGTGGTCATGGGAACAAAAGAAGCAACACTGAGTTCATCAAGAGAGTTTGGAAGAAAAGGGAGGTGAAAAGTCAACAAGCCAACTGACAAGTTAAGTGCACTTTACAAATAGGCATAACAAAGAAAGAAAGAATAATTTAAACATGGCAGCTACTTGTGTAGAAAACACAGTTGAAAATGTCATTTCTCTTAAACTGATGCGACTAAACAATAGACATAATGTAACAGAGATATAGGATATCACAATTAAAAACATTTATAAGCTGTCAGCGCTCCCATACCTGCCTCATTTTCTTAAATCACAGCTCAATCGAACAGTCTACATGGGAGACTTCAGTAAACACCACAAAAATGATGCAAGCAGATAGAAAATGTCAAGCTGGTGCAAGGAATATTATATACATCTTTTTGGTCAAACTCATTTTTAGATTAGATGCATGTGAATGTAACTACAATCTAACCATGAGTTGTGTATCCAATGTATAAAGAATGATCCGAGATTGCCCAGCGTTCATTGAAAACTGTTATTCAAATATGACCTTTGGCTTATCATTTTCACCCATCATAAAATTTTAGGAAAACTGTCTCAAAATATTTTGACAAATATGCCAACCATGGATACTTACCAAAATGCCAACTTCTGCTGTACTGCTGCAGAGGAATATGTCCACTTGAGACAAAATTGTGTACAAAACCATTTAAATGAGCACATTTCAAGGCAATGAGCAGAATGGCACTGCTCACATATGAATCGCTACTGCAGTTAGGAAACAAGTCCATGTTTTTTCATTAAAACTGTTACCAGATACAGCATGCATCGTTTACTGCAGAAAGGACACCTGTCAGCCCAATAAAACACACAGTAATACCTTTAATTTTCCATTTATTGCAGTTAGGAAACTAGTCCTGGACAACTTCCCTCTCTGCAGTAAATAGGCTTAGTGGTGGTGCACGATGGCAAGAAGAGGGGGGCAAGGGGGCAAATAAAGTCTGTTCTATGCTAAATAAGTACATAGAAAATAATGTTGACAAAGATGTAAAAACAGTACATATTTTTGGCAACAATTGTTCAGGTGAAAATAAAAACCAATATGATGGCACAACTATGTGAGATAAGGAGGTTTGATAATATTTTTTTTTTAAGAGGCCACTCTTTTATGCCCAATGATAGGGATTTTGGTATTATTAGAAGAAAGCTGAGGAAAGGTATTCCTCAGTGGATGAAGTTTTATACTTGCACCGAATTCCTCAAATAATGGTAGCAAGTTTTCAATAGTTGAAATGTAAACTGATGATTGAGTACAGCTTACGGTAGCCTAAGTCCTACAAACACCGGCCCGCGTAACGATTCATATGGCAAAAATGTCCCCAAAATTCAAGAGATCTAACTATCAGGAGATGAGCTTTTGCCAAACAATCCGCATAGTGTTCAATGCAACATGAACATCTCCGGCTTGACAACAGACACTTTTAAGCTTTGAAACACAGTTAAGCCATTTGAATTACCTACCAAGAAAGCCCGTACTAGTGTTGTGTCCATCAAATTATATATAAAAAAAAGTGTGTAACATAAGGAAAACTTTAGTTTAGATACCTGAAGAGAAGATGGAGTTTTGGAATACCAACATTTCATGGCCTACAACATCTTTGGACAAAATCCACAATTTTAAATGACGTATTTACTGTATCTCTGTAGTAATAAAATGAATTTTTATTGAAATTTGAATTTTTGTTTTACTTTTATTCCTATAGAATTTCTCTTCAAAATCCTTTTTACTGCAGAAAGGGAACACTTCAACACAAATAAATTTCCCACTGGTTTGAGATGGGTTATTCATAACTTTATAAAGCACATATAATTACAGGTTGACTAGTCACGAGACAATAAAATATAGATGTTGTGCGGTGGCGTACGTAATGGCGGGAGCATTTTGCAACAAATGCAATAAAACACGTAGAAGCAATAAAATAACAGTAAACTGCGGTCTTGGATGTGGAAATCAATTTCATTCACAATGCGTAAATATCTCAAGCAATGAATCTCGTATGGTAAATGCCGCCAAGAATGGAAAAATAAGTTGTTGTTGTGATGACTGTCTTGTGAGGTTAGGGGTCAAAAATTGGTCAGTGTCTACAAATAATCAGAAGATTAATGAGACGAATAGTAAAGTGGAAAATGTTACAAGTGCAAAAGAGAAAAAGTTAAGGAAACGTTCCTTTGATTAAGAAAAAGTGCCAAAGTGAAATTAATTGTGCTTTGTCATCATTAATTGTAAACAAAGTGAGGGTCCAAAATGAAGTGGTCAATGAAGAGGCAAATGAAACTAACAACAGCGAGCGTGCACTGAAGAACCGGAACCACATAACAGAAGAAAAAACCCGGATTTGCAGAACCTCAAGTCTTCGAAGTCTCAAACCAATGTGCAGAAAAAAGTGCTCCTCCTGTCTGACACTCAAGGGAGGTACTGTGCAAACATTCTAATTTCTCTTCTTGGCAAAGACTATCAAGTAGAAAGTGTGATGAAACCAAATGTGACAATTTCAGAGGTTGTCAGTAGTATTTCTGAGCTGACATGTAGTTATGGACTTAATGATATGGTTATAGTGAAGGGTGGAACAAAGGACATAGAAATAGGACATCATAATGATATCTTCAATAAAATATCAGAAAACCTGATTGACATTAATAAGAGGACAAATGCCATCTTACATCTGGTGCCATATAGGCATGACAAACCATATATGAACAATCTAATTAGGGGTTTTAATGCTAGCATGCTTAAGGACATTAACAATTCAACTAGTGATAAGAAAAACTTTAGCTTAAATTTTGAAATAGATTAGAACGTAAACACTACAACAGGCATGGGCTGCACATAAACTATACTGGAAAAACGAAAATCTGTAGCAGAATAGTTGATATAACAAAAAATACAGAAACTCATGGTAAAAAAGGTATAAGCTATCAAAAGACTTTTATGGACAAGTGGTTGCTAAGCAATAAAAATGTTGGCAATAACAAGAAAGGAAACAGTAATCTCAGTAACACAAATGAAAAAAACAGTTAAGACCAACCAAACCTCTAAGCAGTATTGAGGTTAGGTCAAATCAACACCCTCCAACACTACAAACTTCTATAAAGTCCGCTAGTACTTTTAACTGCTGACATAATTCCAATTGTCGGTATTAAGTCAGATGCTTATACAAAGGCCAGTAACTAAGTCAGGAACATATTCTTTTACCATCAAAATGTAAAAAATATAAATAATAAAGTACATTATTTATGTAACTTGATAAATGCAAAGAAATATGACATAACTATTGTTACAGAACATGGATGCAAAACTAATGAGATCTGCACCATGCAATTAGAAAATTGTAATCTTTCAACTTTCTTCTGCAGAGACATACATGTAAGTGTAGGAGTGTGTATACGAGGTGTGTTCAGAAAATAACGGGAATTTTTAAATTTCGCGGGTTTGGAGAGTCCAATTGTCAAAAAAAAAATTTATTATGTTGGTATACATGCCCTGGAAATATGATAAAATTTTCAGCTGTATTCATTGCTTACTTTGTCTGTGGCAGCCGCTAAGGTTAGACGTGTTTTTATGAGCTCGGCGATTTTCGTTTGTTAAAAGAAATGGATCATAGAATTTGTATCAAATTTTGCGTAAAAAATGAAATAAAGTGTAACAAAGTGTGTGATATGTTAACAACGGCCTATGGTGAGTCTGTTATGAGTAAAACAAGAGTTTATGAGTGGTATAAGCGTTTCCAAGATGGCCGTGAAGACGTTGAAGATGACGAACGCCCCGGACGCCCCGGCACATCAACAACCAATGAAAACGTGGAAAAAGTGAAAGCAATGGTTATGAACGATCGCCGAATCACAATCAGAGAAGTTGCTGATGATGTTGGCATATCGATTGGCTCATGCCATGAAATTTTTTCAAATGTTTTGGGTATGAAACGCGTGGCAGCAAAATTTGTTCCAAAATTGTTGAATTTTGAACAAAAACAGCGGCGAATGGAAGTTGCTCAGGAGTCACTAAATGAAGTCAACGACGATACAGAATTACTGAAACGTGTTATAACAGGTGACGAAACATGGGTTTACGGATATGACGTCGAAACTAAGGCTCAATCGTCTCAGTGGAAGCATCCTGGCTCGCCAAGACCGAAAAAGACTCGACAAGTGCGGTCGAACGTGAAGGTTATGCTTACGGTGTTCTTCGATTTTAATGGCATAGTACATAGTGAATTCTTGCCACAAGGTCAAACGGTAAATAAGGAGTACTACCTACAAGTTCAACGCCGTTTGCGTGAAGCAATCCGAAAAAAACGTCCGAATTTGTGGAAAAACAATTCATGGCTTTTGCACCACGATAATGCACCAGCTCACACTTCGTTGCTTGTTCGTGAATTCTTGGCCAAAAACAATACTGTAACGATGCCCCAGCCTCCATATTGGCCAGACATGGCTCCGTGTGACTTTTTCCTATTTCCAAAAATAAAGAGAACCTTAAAGGGCCGTCGTTTTACAAGCATAGATGACATTAAAAGCGCATCGCTGAAAGAGCTAAAGGCTATCCCACAAATCGAGTTTGAGAAGTGTTTCGACGATTGGAAGAAGCGCTGGCAGAAGTGCACAATATCTAATGGGGACTATTTTGAAGGCGACAACATTAATGTAGACAAATAAATAAATATTTTTTTCAAAAAACGAAAATTCCCGTTATTTTCTGAACACACCTCGTATATAGTCATATAAACTTAAGGTGCAAAGAAGTGGGGTGAATAAAAAATCATAGTAAAGAGGATATGGAAGTTGTAGGGATTAAGATATATGCAAATGATGAAACCAATATCCTTGTATTTGGAATTTATAGATCTCCAAATGGAGATATTAACGCTTTTCAAAGATTGTTTGTATAGTTACTTAACAAAATTACTGATAATTACAAAAAACATTATAATACCAGGAGATTTTAATATAAATGGGCTATCACGGGATAGGTCGGTATACATGCACAACGATATCATTCATGCCTTTGGTTTAAATAATTTAATTGCAGAGCCCACAACGGAAACCAGTAGCTCTAAGACTCTTCTGGATTATGTAATCACGAACATTTCAGAGAATTTTTGCAGTATTTCTGTGGTGCAAAATGTTGTTTCCGGTCATTATGGACAGGAATTATATGTCAGCTATCATGATGGAAAAAATAATATTGATAATCGTGTAACAGAACCAAGGAGAAATATGTCAAAAAAAAAAAAAATGTTGCCAGACTTATAGAAGAACTCGGAAATGTTAACTGGGATGAAATAAAATATGTTGTTGTTGCTTAAGGGCACGTCGACGACGGGGTCATTAGCGCCCAAACAATATCCGGCTAAGCAATGTGGCTTAAAATTCATAGTATTGCCGACTGTATGGGGGTCAGCCACACAGATGGAAAATATAAATAAAATACTAAAACTTTGGCTGTAAAGGTGCCATTAAAAATAAGAACTTCACAAATCATGTTTGGTTGGCTTTAAAGAGGCAAACCAGATATAAAAGCTTACAACTAATAGTACAACAATGAAAGAAACTATGTACAAGGTTGAGTGGTTGTAACATGGCCACTCATCCCCCTCAATATTTTTGTTTTTGTGGCATTAGGGCACGTCGAAGGCGAAGTCATTAGCGCCCTAACAATGACCACTTACTAATTTCGCTAAAAAATATACTAAAATACCATCTGCATGGTCAACTGTAAAGGGGTCGGCCATACAGACAGCAAATAAAATAAATCATAAGATCTGACATGGCTTATAGGGGCCACCAGGATTTGACAGTACAGCACCTGGATGACTCCAAAGGGGCCAGACAGGTTCACAAAAGGATTAAAGCACTACACGTCTCCCTGGCTGTATAGTGGCCAGCAAGACATGAATTGGCTTGTTTCCACTAAGAATAAATCAGGCGTATAGTAGTTTTTAATGATTAATCATGGTAAGGAGATAACAAAAAACAACCTTATTTAATATAAAAGATAAAGATTAGAATTATGTATAGAAAATAATATCGACAAAATCAGCCATAGTGACACGTGACCGCGAACGCCAATGAGAAAGCATTACGTCATAGCATCCCTAGCGCCACAGAAGTGGTTGACATTTGAATCACTAACTGCAGAAAGGAAACATGTCCATTTTTCCCAAAAATTGTTTTCTTTACTAAAACATCTAATAAGTGAAGGACACATCGTATACTGCTGAAAGGAATCATGTCCCACTAAACAGCATTGGCATGGCAACGTCTTGAAATTTCCGTTTACTGCAGATAGGAAACAAGTCCTGGACATGTACCCTGTCTGCAGTAAACCTCGTTGGTGGCGCGCTCAGTAGGCGGTGGCCAGTTGATTAACTAACTGCTGTTTGTTGTTTTGAGTTGTTTGTTGTGGTTCTAGGTTATGCCTACTAGTCTACTTTATTTAAGTGCTTTCTAGTTTTAAAAGGTTCTTTTTATTAAAAATGAGCAGTTCAGGTGAAGAATGTTCACCAACTAAAGAAAACTCCAAAAGAAGAAAAGGTATTCGACATGAGGATCAATACAAACGAAATATTATCAAGAAGGCTGAAGTACTGGGTGAAGAACATGTCAATTGGGCCGGAAAAAACAATACCAGCTAAGAAACCAGCCTCAAGTTGTTGCAGGTAACTGTTGTATTAAGGGATTCTCCATCATTGAATGGGTGGTAATAATAAAGCATGTGTACACTTTATTAAAAGAAAAAAAATGTAATTAAACAACTGCCTGATGTTTTTCTTAATCCCTAGTTACTGTGAAGCACACATAACCTAAATAAGTGGTCAAACCTAAACTAAAACTGACTATCCTCATAATATTTATTATAATCCATTCAATATTAAAAGTAACTTTTAATTTATCGTAATACTGATTTTTGTAACATAAGATTTGATTTTAATTGAAGCTTGATTAATCTGTTTATGTTAGGGCCTACATTACCTAGCCTATCTTACATAGTTTACTGTAGCCTAATTTTTTTCATTGGTTTCAGCTGCAGAGATAACTGCCTGTCCGTGTACTCAGAGGAGGACATGATTGAAATCTTTTCTCACCTTCATGGGATGGAAACAAAGACAGAGCAAGACATATACGTCCAATCGTTGATAGAAACTGTACCTGTTGAACGAGAAAGAGCTAGGCCAGGCTCTTCATCACAAAAACCTAAGTCATTCAGTGTAAAATATCACATTCTACATAACGGTGCCCGAACCAAGGTATGTAAACAAGCCTTTATGAAAACTTATGGTTATTCACCAAAGCAAGTATATCGGCTGTCACACTTGTTACAATTGAATGAACAGCCGACGGACAATAGAGGGAAAAATATCTCAGGAAACATGATACCTGGTTGTGTGCTTTCTAGAATAAGAGCCCACATTGAATCTTTTCTCACAAAATCTCATCATTATACAGGCAAGGATAAAAAGTATTTGGCATCAAATATTAATTTAAAAATAATGCATGAAATGTTTATTAAAAAAGAACACAACTTTCTCATGGCAAATTTGGGAAGTGAGAAAAAACTTTCTTATAAGTTTTTTTGGTCCTTTTTTCATGAAAATTATCCAGAGATTGGCTTTGGTCAACCAGTGAAAGATGCTTGCATAACTTGCGAGGAACTAAACTTAAAAGTTAAAAGCCCATTCCTGAATGATAATGCTAAGAAGGGCGGCAGTCGCTGAACTGATGGTTCACAAACGTAGGGCAAAAAAGTTTTACTCAGCACTCAAAGAGGTTACTAATCGATGTGTGACTAAGCCAACAGAAACAGCAGGAATTTCTATTGACTTTATGGCCAATGTCTCTCTTCCCTGTATACTGGTCCAAGATACGTATTACCTGAGACAGCTAACCGTCAATGTTTTTGGCATCCATAACCTGGCTACTAGCAAATCCACAATTTTCATTTACCATGAAGGAGAGGGGGGTAAAGGCGCCAACGAAGTTTGCACCATGATAAATTGGTATATTGAAAATAAAATCAACAGTGAAGCCAAAACTCTGTACCTTGTGGGAGACAATTGCGCTGGGCAAAATAAAAATAACACTATGATAAGAATGGTTATGCAGCTGTGCGAAACAAAAAAGTTTAATGAAGTGAAGCTTCTTTTCCCTGTGAGAGGCCATTCTTTCATGCCCAATGACAGGGACTTCGGCATAATCAGGAGAAAGCTGAAGGAAGGAAGAGAGGTTCTTCACCATTGAAGAAGTTGTGGACCTCATTAAAAATTCTTCAAAAAACCAAGACAAATTTTCCATTGTAAAAATGACGACAGAAGACTTTGTAGACTACAGCTCGTGGTGGCCGAAGTTCTACAAAAAAACATGTCTCAGTGATGATTCCTACGGGAAAAATGTTCCTAAGAATCAGAAACGTTCTTTCATGTTATCAAAGTATCGAGAGATCAGCGTTTCGGCTGACAACCCACACAGTGTCCTGTGTAATATGAACATTACAGGATTGACAACCGATACTTTTAGGCTCCGAAACTCAGTTACACCATTAGAACCACCAACAAAGAAGGCCTACAGCTCTGTATTGCCTTTAAACATCAAGAAAATGGAAGATATAAGAAAAACTTTAGTGTACATTCCTGAGGAGAAAATGACGTTTTGGAATTCTATTATTTCATGGCCTATATCAACAGCAGCTTTAGAGGAAGACGAAAGCTTGAATGACTGAATTTTTCAAAGTTCAAATGACAGCATTATTGTACCTAATTAATTGTAATTACCTATTGTAGTAATATAAATTAGATTTTCATGAAGTTTGCATTTTTTATTGACTTTTTCCTTCAAAATAGTTTGTGAAAATCTTATTTACTGCAAAAAGGGAACATGTCCATGCATAAAAAATAATTACTGTGTCTTTGTTATAAGCCTTGAGGAAGTTTTATGTTACTTAGAGATTATGCTTGCCTTGTTCAATAATAACAAAATCACAAAGAAACTAATATTTATTACAAATTTGGTTTTATTTAGTTTTTTATCTCTCCTGTAAAATTTGGAAAAGTGGACATGTTGCCTTTCTGCGGTTAGCGATTCATTTACATGTAATAGAACACTTTGCGTAGTAAATTTTTCGTTTGTAGCAACTTCTGTGTTGGTAATTTAGTTATTGTTAATTATTTGGCGAAAGAGAAGTCTAATTCATTATGGAACAAGGTTTTAGCAAAGCAACCAGTTGTAATTTTCCCAAAATTGACGCCGTAGCCGTTGGAAGATTTTTCGCCTCAAAGATAGACTTCTGCTCGTCGGAATTCCGGAATGCAAAAACTTCCATTTAAGTATATACAAGTGTCAAATATATATTATGAGCTGAAATCAGTTTCGTAAACAATAATCTATTGCTTAGACGTACGTTTTTAAGTTAATTGATATGGTTTTGATGTTACTTTTGCGAAGTATAAGCAACTGTTAGGGAGTTCTATAATTACCGTGACGTCGCAATCTGATAACGAATTCTTGTAGAACTCAACGAAACAAATCGAAAATAAAGAATAATGTTTTTTGATATCTCGTTTAGTTTTCGAGATATAGCACGTTAAAAATGAGTTATAGTTCCTTGTTCGGTACTATTATTTCTGTGCCGTGTCTTAACTTTTTAGCTGCATCACGCCTAAGGTATGTTCCTTTTTTTATATATAAACCTTTTCTAGAAAAATATATCCTCAAAAACAGGTGTGGTAAATTTTAAAGCTATGGCACTGCCAGTTTCCAGTCTGCTCTAAGCTTCATATCAGCCTAACATCATCATCTTTCAGTTATGATATCTCGAGAACCAAGAGAGATATTAAAAACAATTATTCATTATTTTCGAATTGTTTCGTCAAGCTGCTTAAGAATATATAATCAGATTGTGGCGCCACTTAATGATGTTTATTTTATGAAAAATAACACTGAAGAAAGATTTTAGAACATAAAACCAAAACAAACTCAACTCATACCTTATTACATTATCATTACTTGAAAAGTAGTGGTTCTGCAAAATTCATCATTTTTTCTTTGGATTTAGAAATATATTATGCACAAACACTTACATCAAAAAGGTCTTCACAAAAATAGATACTTCTGTCTGCAGGTAAACTGTGAACATCCTCCCTCCTTGTAAGTTTTGACCACTTTCTCCGTATTTGTTCATTGTTTGGAACATATATAAATAACTTATCTGGTGTTTTTATTGTTGTGCTTCTACACTTCGGCACTACACAGTACTTATAAAACGAGGAACTCATGTTTACACAGTACTTATAAAACGAGGAACTCATGTTTAACTAAAGAAAATCTACACCTGCCATATACGTACACGACTGTTTACATTCATATCAGACGCTATTACTTCATCCAAGACGCCATGACAGTCTAGAGCGTTTTTGAGCTAAATTTAAATTCGCTTTTACAAATGCAACATACATAATGTAAATGTTCGATTCTTTACAAAATAAGATGTTTTTTGAGTAAAACAGATAATAAGGTGAAGTATTAACCTATTTTTCAAATTTAGTCAACTACCCAATTATCACAGTGAAAAAAATAAAAGCAATGCATGTGGATGGGTGGCTGTAAAGAGGCCACCCATCCATCATCCTACCGGTTTAGTTTCACCCACCCCTGTCCGGGTGGGTCTTCGGTCACTGTCTGCTGAGGAACGAGACCGGGCTCCTCCACCAGCATTTCAGATTCTTCTGGCTCCGAAGAGACAGACATCTCCAACTCAGCGAAATCACCAAACACCTCTTTGGCTTTATTCTTCCTCGCACTCTTCCCCTTGTTTTCCCTACTACCAGGTGACCTGGGAAGGGACGAAGAGGAGGATTTCACAAACTGAGTCGGGTCCGTCTGCCTGAAATTCCGGCCCCAAACATTCTGATCGCCTACATTAGTATTGTTAGCAGAAGATGTTGCTACTCCTTTCACTGCACGTGGTGCAATTGGAGGTGCAGTCACTTTAACTGGTAATGCTGGTGGAACCATCACTATTGCTGCTGATGTGGTCGAGGTCACAGACATGCTGAACGTCCGCTGTCTTAGATGTAACGACCTTAGCGGATTTTGCACCGCATTTGCACTGACATGAGCATACGGTGCTAGTGCTCATGTCTGCAACTGACGTCTGGGTAGCAACACTCTGCTTCCTGACGGGAGCTAAAGCCATCTTAGCAAAACTAGTTCCAAAAAATGAAGTGGCGAGCGACTTGGCCTTCTTTTTAGCTTCCCCATAGGGAATCCACTTTTTGGCCTTCAGCTCCTGTATCTTGCGCTCTTCAAGATACACTTGACACTCCCTACTCCAGGCAGGGTGCGACCCGGAGCAGTTGACGCAAGCCTGTGGGAGCGTACAACTAACACCCGGCTCATGTGCGCCCTTCCCACAATTACCACACGTTGGTTTTCCTTTACATGATTTTCCTTTACATGACGCCGTCGTATGTCCGAACCGCTGACACTGGAAACAGCGCATCGGGTCCGGAACATACGGACGGACGTTAAAATTAATGTACCCTGCTTTGATGTTCTTTGGCAGTACTGGAGTATCAAACGTCAGGACGAAGGTGGCAGTCTTTTCAATAGTGCCATGTACCCTTCGAGTGATCTGACGTACCTCGACCACTTTCCGTTCCTTCCACTCAACGAGTTCCTCGGCCACTATGTCAACTAAGTCGCGGCAGGTGACAACACCTTTGCTGTTTTTTTTTTTTTTTTTTTTTTTTTTTTTGTAACAGTTTAACGTCCCTTTTTAACAACTCCTTTGCTGCTGTTTAGGGATTTGTGGAGTTCGCAGGTAACGGCGAACTCCCCGAGCTTCTCACAGTTCAGTAGCTTGCCTACTGGAAGTTGTTTCCAGGAGCGTTCCTCTGCTTTTTTTACGGTATTTAGGGTCCCCGCCAGACCCTCTAAACCCTTAGAAATATAAAAAGGTGAAACTTTTTCAAAAGATCCTTCTACTTGCCGCATAACTATAAAGCATTCGCAAGCGAACAAACTTTTCTGTTACAGTTACTTTCAGAAGCATGGGGGGGGGGGGGCTATCAACCCTCACCCGCTTCTTAGGACTGGGTGTATTTTGATCATTCTGCGGCACACCCGTACTGCAGGGTTTTTTGTTTTGTTTTTATTGTGAGGCTTAATTTAGGTTCCACGAGTATAAACAATATACGAGGTTTGTTAGAAAAGTAATGAGATTGGCAACACTGCGGGAGATCTGGCATTGTTGTGTCTACTGGCTGATGCTAAATCTGATTGTTGATCCCTTCCACTTCCTCAGTCTGAGTTACAACTCCATACAGTTAACACATTAGTTTTGACAGCGCCATTAATAAAGTTGTGTTTTCATTGTGCGTCACAGAAATGGAGCATCGGAATTTAGAGCAACGTTGTGCGATAAAGTTTTGTGTTAAACTTGGTGAATCCGCGAGTGTGACTTTTGTAAAGTTGAAACAGGCCTATGGGGAACAGTGCTTATCGAGAGCACAAGTTTTCCGCTGGCACAAATCATTTTTCGAAGGCCGAGAACACGTTGAAGATGAACCTCGCTCAGGGAGACCTTCAACTTCAAAAACTGACGAAAACATTAATCGTGTGAGGGCTCTTGTGAGATCAGACCGTCGTTTAACAATAAGGATGATCAGTGTCCTTGAAAAGTTGAGGAAAAGAGTGATCCGTGTGAGACCAGAAATTGCAGACAAGTGGATGCTTCATCATGACAATGCTCCGTGTCACACGGCCATTTTCATCCGTGAATTTTTGACCTCGAAATGCATTACTGTTGTTCCTCAACCCCCCTATTCACCTGATTTAAGTCCTTGTGACTTTTTCCTCTTCCCGAAATTGAAACATGTCCTAACAGGACGTCATTTTGGAACTCTAGAGAACATTCAAAAGACTGTGACCGACCAGTTAAAAGCCATACCAATTGAAGACTTCCAGCGCTGCTACCAAGAGTGGGAATCACGACTCCGCCGATGTATAGCTGCCCAAGGGAACTACTTTGAAGGGGATAACATTGTTGTTTGAAAATAATAAAAACTTTGGTTAGTATGAAATCAGTCTCATTACTTTTCTAACACACCTCGTAGAAGAAAATGCTAATACAACAGGGGTGCCCCTGAGGTTGCACCCTAGCGAGTGATTTCCCTCATCACCCATTCGCCTCCTCGGCACATGTCTGACCTTGTTGAGAGGTTTGTTCCGTCCTCGCAATCCGGGCGGTGAAGCCAAGATCCCGTTCTCCTAGGCACACAACGTTCCACCGTCACGCCCTACGGTGGTCATTGAAGCATGGTAGGAGCTTACAGTGTGGGAAACTTGCGGCGCTCTCAAGTTTCCAGCTCGGGCACCGCGGGTTCGCCAAACCCGTACCTGGCACTTGCGTACCAGGCCTGCGCACCGGCGCGTGACGTCAGTGTCATGGCGTCCAATGTAGTCCATTGAATACATGTGGTTTGTATGCGCTTGTATGGAACGCTTCTTATCGATACTTCGAGTGCCTTAGTTTCTACGATATATTTGTGTTTTATCTACTTGTGATTTTCTTGTGGCCTCCTAATATGCCGTATCGCTGCTGTGTGCCGAATTGTAGAGGAAATTATGCAGGTGGACCAAAAGTTACGGTATTTAAATTTCCGGATGATGAAGCCATGAGGAAGAAATGGATATCAAGTATACACTGGGATTACTTTGTTCCTTCTTCAAGTTCAAGGGTAAGTTATTCTTTTGATTACATAATTAAGAGGTTAAGTTCACTTGTATGGATGTTTCTGTGCTGTAATGTCTGATATGCACACTACAAATAAAAATCGGATTTTTTTAACGAGTTCCGCTTCTTATTTAAAGCATCTTTAACTGCTCAGCTGTGACACTTATTGTTCTATTTAACAATTTAGAATGTTTACGAAACAAGTAGCTCATGTTTTACATCAATATTTTGGCTGTAATAGATTACAAGAAGTTCATTCATACTCAGGGTTATTGTCGTTGCATGAGTTCATGTGTATTTATTTAATTGTATTTTTCGCTTTGAAAGTAAGTCTTAATACATTTTCGCAACATTCGAAATTTTTCCTTGCACTGATCTATTACCTCTACGTTGAGCCACATATTTGCACTTGATTCATTTTCAAACGAAATAATTTTGTGGTTGGGAGTGTTATTGTTTTTGTTTGTTTATGTATAAATTTGTATTATATGATAAAATAAATATGTGTTTGTGGGGGGGGGGGGGGTTAGGATGAGAGTGGAACATGTTTATTTATGTATGGTCTGGTGGACATGAGTATCTTAGGAGTGCTGTAAATGGTATGGAAGATAGGTTTTGATTTTTGATATTTTTATTCCATTCCAATGTTTATTTAATTATTTATTTATTCTCTAGCAGTATGTACATTTATTATTCAGTTATTTGTTCTGTTAATCTGGACAATGTTGGATGTGACATGGTCATTTGTTCATTTTGTTTTCAAAGAGGACTTTGTATATGTGGGCACACCCAGAAATATGTTACTCTTCATGATCATTTATGGCTAACTTTGCAGTACTTTTGATAACTCTGTCATGAAGTATGAGTAGCCTTTTTAAATTCTGTGTTTGTGGGTATTCCATTTATCAAAGAATTTTTATTTACAGGTATGCCAGGCCCACTTCCAGAAAGATGATATCATTTGGGAAACACAAGTTTGGGATGAAAGCACAGGTCAATTATTAAGTGCCCCCCTTCAAAAACAGGTGCAGTTACATTGGTACTCCCAAACTGTCCTGCATACCTCTCCAAAGAAGAGAAGGACCAGAGGAAAAGAAGCTGCGACTTGAAAATGTACAACTAGCAGCAGCATTACAGTGTAGCTTATCTTCTCAACAACAGTATGAAAATAATTTCAGCTTCTGTTCTTTAGAAGAGTTATTGTTACGCACCAAGGAAGTGAAATTACCCTGTGATTGGAATGTAATTGAAGTGAACAGTGAATTTGTGTATTTTCTGAAGATCACAAGAAACCCAGCACCATTAATCACACATTCTGCTGTTGTAGATAAAAATTTAAATGTTTCACTGTTTAGGGGAAATTTGGAATTAAAGACATTAGGAAGGTTATCTTTTCCTCAAAAGATAAATAATATACATAACATTGTGAGTATATTGCAAGAGTTTTCAGATTTAGATTCTGGGTGCTCAGAATTCTGTGTCAATAATATTGTACAGATGGTAAAAGAAAGTTTAGAGGTATTGCAAGGTAAAGTAGAGGATTGTGAAAAGGAGATGGTAGAATTTATATCTGAGCAAGTTGGGCTCATAAATGTCAAGAGATTTAATCTTAGGTTTAGTTCCACATTCATGATATTTTGTTGTTTATTTTTTTCCATTTCCTCTCATGCTTATAAGTTTGTACGTAGCAGTTCTTTAATGAAAATGCCACATCCTAGTACTTTACGTAGAATCTGTGGCAAATTTAATGTAAACCCATCACATGAAAAGCTTGGGGGAAGTAATTTCCTATCTTATGCAAAACAGAAATTTCAGTATTTGAACACCAATGATGTTAATGTGGTTCTGAATGTAGATTAAATTCATCTAAACTCATATTTGGAATACAGAGGGGGCAGTGTTTTGGGCATGTCATATAATTCTGAACATGCTGCAAATTCAGCATTTGTATTTATGCTGAACAGTGTAAGGTCTGATTACAGAGATGTTGTTCACATCCTACCAGTTAAAACCATTTCTGTTCAGTTGTTACATGATGTGCTGATATCCATAATAAATGGTCTTGAACTTATTGGCTATAGGGTTTTTTGTGTTGCAACTGACAACAATAAAATTAATAGTAAAACAATGTCAATGTTTTCTGCAGATAAGGAAATTAATATTGTTTTTAAACACCCAGCTAATCCTGATCGCCCACTTTTCTTTTTAATTGATCCAGTTCACATACTGAAGTGCATAAGAAATGTGTGGCTGAATCAGAAAAATGAAGATAAGGATATGTTCTATCCTCAGTTTCCAGTTAGAGAGGAATTTGAACAAAATAAGTTTTTTGTAGCTTATTTTAAAACATTAAAAAAGCTTTATGACTTAGATTCCAGTTCTATTGTAAAACATGGTCACACGCTTACTCTGAAATCACTTTGCCCCACATCTATAGAGAAACAAGAGCATGAAATTGGTGTTACAAATTTTTAATAGGCATATTTCAGAGGGCCTTGAGGTAGCTAGTGGTAAATTTGATTTGCGGCATGGGTCAACAACAGCTGAGTACATTAGAATAGTAACAAAATGGTTTGAGGTCATGAATGTCAAATCAATGTTTAAAGAGAAACACAAGCAGAATCCATTTATGGAACCATTAATGGCAGAAAGTGTTTCTATGCAATTTCTATATGATTTTATAGATTGGCTTGATGTATGGAAAGCTAAAGGTCTTTCAACTGGGTTTCTCACAAAAAGAGACATTTTTTGCCATTCGACATACAACATATGCTGTGATAGAAATTGTTCGTTATTGCTTTGAAGAACTAGGTATGACATACTTGTTGATGGGAAAACTTCAAACAGATGTGCTTGAGTGCCGTTTCGGCAAGTACCGACGGCTGGCAGGGTCGATAATGTTTCTGTGACACAGGGGTATGAAGCAGAAAAGAAGCTTCGCATCCAAAGTGTAATGCCTCTGGTTTTAAGTTCACCCTCTTATGGCCGTATCTCAGTGGAACCCATCAAAAATTTTATGTTTTCTGAGATGGAGGAAGTAGACTCATTAGACGTAGAAGTTAGCGTAAATGAAGATGACATTCTTGCTTTAAAAGAAATTGTTCCTCCTTTAACTTTTATTGCAGGCTGTTGTGCCCATGCAGTAATTAAGAAACTGAAATGTGAGATTTGCCTTTGCAAAATGGTGATTGATGAGAAGCTGCCAATAAATGACCATTTTATTTTAATACGACGACTTGACTGTGGTGGCCTAAAATACCCATCAGACATGGTTTTTGACATAATTGTTTACACTTACATTGTTGTAAGCAAACTTCTTTCAGAACATGAAACAGTTTTCCTTTCCTGCAGAAATCAACGTGCTACAGCATGTGCAATATCACTTGCAACTATAAGTGAAAATGACTATTTTATTTGATGGGGTTTGCTGCAATGGACATTCATCACAGACAATAATCAAATGTATTGTTTGGGTTGCTGTGAACACATTTTTGAATAATTATTGTAAGAAAGTAAATGCAAACAAAGTTTCAAAGAATACCCAGCGAAAACTGCAAACTATGTGTACTTAATTTTGTACTATCATGGGCTGTTAAGACATATTTATTTATGTAGCTGGAATATTGCATTTATTCTTTTGTACTGTCTATGTGTTGAATGTGTACTTATGAATCATATTCTATTTCATGATTTTTCGTGTATGTAATTGGTACAGATTGTAAAATAAACCATTAATTTGCAGTAATACTGTATTTCTATCTTCATACCTTTCTAACATGTAGACTTCCATATTGCTTTGGTTTATATGATAATATTAAAAAAAAAAAAAGTCTCTAAGTAAGGGAACATTTCCTCCTTAATTATTAGCACCTTAGGCTCTTTTTAATTTAATTTAACAAGTATATTAACTTGCTTTGTGTGATAGATATTTTAAGAACTTGAAATTTTTATTGCAGTTATTTTTTAATGTAAAGAATGTTACAGAGTTTTTTTTTTAATAACGGCTTGCAGCTTCAGGTTTTAAATAATGCAAAATAAAGGAATGGCAATGATACAAATTATAGTTTGACATTATGCAAGTATCCTAAAAATTTTAAGTTTTCATATTTTGTGAGAACATTTCCTTACAAAGGTGAAAAAAAAAAATCACAGATATATTTTAAAACTGGGTTTCAAGGTTTTGACACAAGATTAGCGCAATCCTGTTCTGTAAACTTCACCACCTCCTCCCCCCCCCCTCCCCCATCCTGAGCTACAGAACACTTCCTCTTAAAGTGTCCTTTATTGTAGGTTGCTGCTGCATTATATTCTCTTAACCATTGAGTTCATATTTCCAGGTATTCTTTTTCAGGGATTCTTGTGCAAATTACATTGTTCGCTCTTCATTTTAGTTCTGTGTTCGACCATGGCGACATCTCTAGAATTTAAGTGTGAGAAATATATCTGAAAGCTGCCTTTGTAATGTCCATAACAGCTTCTGGTACTGTGTAGTGTCATTTATGGACTTGATATGAGTATGATTTTTGCCTAAGTTGTATTATTTTTTGGTGCTTCTGCCACAACAAACTTTCATAGCTGTATGACTAGCAATTTCCTGGAAAAAATTTATCCAAAAAAATTTTTCCTCACTCTCAGAAACGGAAAAACAATTTGCCTGCAAATATATTACGCTGGAACAGAGAAATCTTTACCGAAAAATTGTAATTAGAGCCTGATTGGAATGAAGTTAGCTTACAAATAAAAGAAGAATCGACGAAATTCAGAAAGTAAGCCTGTCCATAAACATTCTAGCAACATTATGTATACTCATCTCGAATATTTGGGACTTTCGGGAGGATAAAGATTTCTAGTAAATGATGTATTAACTGTTGGGAATCACGTAATTAGTCCTATATTACAACAGCAGTTTGCTTATAACTTATTTAAAAATATTCTAAATAAATTACGAACAAAAGATTTGTAATTTCAAAGAGGAAATGTTGCAGTTTCATTTATCATCAAGAAGTGAAATTCCATTTTTTCACGCTCGTACGAACTTAAGCGCGGTATAGCCAAGCGGACTACATGTGATGACGTCACACGTCGGTGCGCAGGCTTTCATTTTAGAAGGTGCTGACCAGGCCCCTGCGGGGGAAATAAAATATGTGAAAAATGTAAATATGCCATCGGGAATCTTTAGTTCAAGCTTCAGCAAGTGTCTGGATCAGGCTTGTCCTAAAATTAAAAGAGTTGTTAGAACTAATAACAGTACAAACATTCCTTTAACAGAGTCATGTCGAAGAATGAATCAAAGTATGATGGAAGCTTTTCATTCATACAGACGGGTCTCATCTGTTACAAAGAGAAATACAAAAAAAAAAAGTGGAATATTTCAACAAAATCAAAACCTGTAAGGCAGAATATTTTGAAAAACGGATTTTAGAGTCTAATAATCTACCAAAAGAAGTTTGAAAATGTGCCAAAAATATGTTAGGACTTACTAGAGGCAACAACAAGATGACAACAACTTCTCAATAAAAGTGAAAAACACTCTTCTAAATGATCCTCAGCAGGTAGCTAATGCATTCAATAACTATTTCACTGAACTTCCTTCCCCCAATACTAATAATAAAAACGGCGCCAAATCAAGTTACAGTTCTGGTGATACAAATATTTCAGTCCCCTCCAGTTCATTGAAACTATGTAAAAGTCTATTTTCCTCAAACCAGTGACAGAAAATGAAGTTAGTGGGATAATAAGATTTTAAAAACGTAGCTGTGGCTGAGACGAAATTTCACCATGGCTTTTAAAACAATGTTTTGAACCTGTTCTTAACATCTTGACAGAACTAATCAATCTGTGTCTCAGTGAAGGTGAATTCCCCAAATTTCTAAAAATATCTGTAATCAAACCTATTTTTAAAGACATCAGTTGGGTAATTACAGACCTGTTGCACTTATCTCCACTTTTAGTAAAATACTGGAATGTGTAATTTGTACTAGATAAACAAAGTTTTTAGACATTCATAATCTCATAAATGGAAAACAATTTGGTTTTACGAAGGGGCTTTCAACTGTCAGTGCAATGGCAGAGTTTATTGAAACATTACTTGAAAACCTCAATGGAAATAAATGTTCAGCAGCAGTTTTTATGGACATCTCAAAAGCTTTTGATACAGTTGATCACACCATACTGCTGGACAAAATCAAAACCTATGGCATCAGAGGAATGTCTTCAGATTTATTAGAATCTTATTTCAAAAATAGGTGGCAACGAACGGAAATTATTCATAAAACTACAGAGGAGCACGTAAAAATCCAGTCTAATCTTCGCTTAGTTAAAATGGGAGTACCACAAGGATCTGTTCTAGGTCCCCTGCTTTTCATCCTCTATGTTAATAACATTCCACAATGGGATAATAGCAGTATTATTCAATATGCTGACGATACTTCTGTCCTAACATCAGACACGTGTAATACTAGTGGGCTCAGTAGAACCCAAAATGTGATAGACAACATTATCCGATACTTCAAAAACAACAACTTGAGCATTAATCCTTCTAAAACGGTTTACATGATATTTAATAAAAATTCTGAATAATTCTGAAGAAGGTAAAGACCTTTCTTGTGGTGTGGGAAGTATACTACAGACATCTGCAAAACTGGCTCACAGTAGATGCAAATCTATCATGGGAGGCACATATTAGCGAAACTTTGAAAAAAAAATCCTTCACTTTAAAAAGAATATCCCACTACATATGAACTGATTTCAAAATTACAGTATATTATGGGTTGATACAATCCCACTTAACATATGGCATTGAAATATGGGAGCTGCTGCACATTGCCACATGGATAGGCTATTCAAGGAACGAAAAAGAGCAAGTAGATTCATATTTGGCATAGGGCAGGGAGTTTCATGCAAGCCTATATTTCAACAACAACAAAATTTAACACTGTATGCTTTATACATCTTTAAAGTAATACTCATGAGGGTAAATAGCCGAAGAAAAACTGTAAACAACTTTTGCATCCATAGCCACGGAACAAGAGGTCAGGACAACTACTTCCGTGTGAGAGTTAATAAACAATATGCGGAACAAGATCCGTTCAAGAAAGGGGTAATACTGTATTACAAACTCCCTAAGGAAATCAAATTGTTAAGTGGTGTAGAATTAAAAAGGAAATTAAAAATTTATTTAGCTAATAAGGTACTATATTCCATAAGAGAATTTTAATGTATGAGGCTCATTCCATGCCAAATCACCCAAAATAAAATATTTGATGTGCTCTTAGGTCTCAGATTTTGTTCATATTTTTTATATGCATAGATATCTAAGAGATATGACCATAGGAATTTTTTCAATTTTTTGTCTCAAAAATTGGCTTCAGGAAAAATATTTGAAATTTGCACATTTCATGTGATTCTTCCCACGATTGTGTTGGCATCAAATTGCATAAAATGTTGTAACTCGTTTATTTTTGAAACAACATACATCATTTTGGTATCAAATTAAAGCTAATTATTGATACTTTCTAACTAAGTAATAATATTCACACAAAAATGTTATAAAAAATTTTGGGAGCCCTCAAAGTGAAAATTTTGGTTTTTAAAAGTGTTGCAATAAATTTGCAATAACAGGCAAGTACCAGCAAACACACATTTTAAATTTTAGCAATAGCTCTATCTCAGTATGTGTTTTCATCTGTAAAAAAATTAAAAGGGTGTTTTTTGTTGGTTGTTAAATAATGCAAGTTTATTGGTCTCTTCTGTTTAACAGTGATTATGATTTTTTTAGCTGATACTAGACCTTTAAAAAAGGGTTGAATTTTTGAAACAAGGTGAAACAATTTGATATTTAGAGAACATATGAATAGACAAATTAACCTATGCCAAGCTATTAATTGTTTAACCACTGTATAACATAAAACTTTTGATTCATTGCACTGTACACTCCCAGAAAAATTAGTTTGAATGTGAAACATGAAGTTTAGAATAAAATATCATGTAACAGATGATGTTCCAATGGATCAACATCCAAACGAAAATGTAAAATATTAAAGAATTACATTTTAACATTTAATGCCTGTTGTATGGGTGCTGATTTATAAAAAGTTTGTAATTGATTTACAGCCATTATTTTCATCCAGAATGTATATGTTCTTCCTGAAATTAACGTTGATGCAGACACTGGTAATTCTTTCAGGAAGTATCCAAATATCTATCTCAATATGTCTTTTCGAAAATTATTATCATCATTGCCATTACTGCCTGTTTATTTCTAGAAGTACGCTCTACTTGGTAACATGACTAGTTCTAAAAATAGAATTTCCCCCTCCTTTCCCTAAATTTTCATTGCAAGTTCAAACACTTTTCAACCTGTTCTAACTTGTTGAATCATATTTCAACTGGTTCTACCTTGCTGAAATATATTTCAACCTGTTCTAACTTGTTAAATTGTTAAAACATGTTAGGTGAAGAGGTAAAACAAAGAACCTGCCCTGTCTCAGTGTTCAGCTGTATAGAAATATTGGGGCAATTCTATAGTAGTAATTAATGATCAGTATGTAATCGTACTATTCATGTAGTACTGTAAATCCCTAAGCCTTTTATCAACTGTATCATTTAAAAGTGAATTATATTTCAGTTTAAGTTTTGATAAAATGCTGTGTTCAATTTGTTTACAATTTCAAGAAATAACTAGTTTGCCACAGAAGCCAAAAAGGATAGTAAGTATTTGCGACTTTCAACCCACTGATATAGAACTGATACGACTTAGAAAAAAAAATTTGGACTTACAATTCATATGTCATGATCATTTAAAACAGTTTTTGTCAACTTTTGAGAACAGACAGAGAATATGTTGTGATCCTTTTAGAAGGCATACACAAAATGTCAGAAAAGGTCTAAGATCAATTTCTTTATCATTTTCAAAGAAGTACCATGGTACTGAATTAGTACCTGGCAAAAAGTTGTGCATATCTTGTAGAAAATCAGTTATAGCAAATAATACTGAAACTTATGGGAATATTAACATTTCATCAGACAGTAACTATGAACCAAACGAATAAGACAATTATTTTAGTAAAACGAGTTTCATCATCTCAAACATCTTTTAAAACTTCTGTTGGTAGTGAAAATATAGAAGATCTTATGGATAGTGCCAGAAAAATTTTATGCAGTTATTTATGGAGAAAAATAATGGATAGGGAAAGTGCAACAATGTTCTTTGAATGTGAGAGATGCAAAAATTCAATTCATACATGCTTGTGACCTTCAAAAACATTTATGTGGCCAACACCAAGTGACAGCTGTTGGGTACCTTAGAAAACATTATACAAGAAGTACCAGTGCCTCAATCAACTCCAGCATCAGGCAGAACATATACCCTGGAAAAAGATATTCAACAATTAATTGTAGAATCAGTTAAGAACATTTTATAAATCAGCACCCATACAACAGGCATTAAATGTTAAAATGTAATTCTTTAATATTTTAAATATTATTTTGCATGTTGATCCATTGAGTCATCATCTGTTACATCATATTTTATTGTAAATTTCATGTTTCACATTCAAAGTAATTCTTCTTGGAGTGTACAGTGCATTTGAATTAAAAGTTTCATTTTATAAAGTGGTTAAACAATTAATAGCTTGGCATAGGTTTACTTGTCTATTCATATGTTCCCTAAATATCAAATTTTTTCATCTTGTTTCTAAAACTCAATCCTTTTTTAAGGTCTAGTAGCAGCTAAAAAATCATAATCACCGTTAAACAGCAGAGAACAATAAACTTGCATTATTTAACAACCACAAAAAACACCCTTTTAATTTTTTTACAGCTGAAAACACATGTTGAGATTGAGCTTTTGTTAAAATTTAAAGTATGTGTTTGCTGGTACTTGCCTGTTATTGCAAATTTATTGCAACACTTTTAAAAACCAAAATTTTCATTTTGAGGGCTCCCAAAAAAATTTATAACAATTTTTTTGTTAATATTATTACATAGTAAGAAAGTATCAATAATTAGCTTTAATTTGATACCAAACTGATGTATGTTGTTCCAAAAATAAACGAGTTAACACATTTTATGCAATTTGATGCCAACACAATCGTGGGAAGAATCGCATGAAATTTGCAAATTTCAAATATTTTTCCTGAAGCCAATTTTTTAGATAAAAAATTGAAAAAATTACTATGGTTTTCTCTCTTAAGTATCTATACATAGAAAAAATATGAAAAAAATCTGAGACCTAAGTGCACATGGCACTAGGTGAGTTGGCATGGAATGAGCCATATGATTGACTTTGTCATAACCATTGTACATATGTAAATTAGTTTTAGAAAGTAGCCATATTTAAAATATTAATTCAGATGTAATAACTATGTATGTTATGAAAATAGTTGAGAATTTATAGAGATTATAAATGTGTAAAATGTTCCAATTCTGTATAACCTACAAGCAGGGAAAATAAATAAATAATAATAAAAAAATAAAAATTACCATGTCAGGTTTTCCGTCTCCTGTAAAATTTAGAAATGTGGACATGTTGTCTTTCTGCAGTTAGTGATTCACATATATAAAACATTGGCAGAGGAAAGACAGAACCAGTGACATGAGTAAAACTTTCCAGGAAGCTTCCTGTTCACATGATCTCTACATCCAGTGCAAACACAGACAAATCCAGATTTGATGGTATACATCCTCTGTTGCAGATCAACTACAAGAAGAACTAAGACCTGTGGTTAAGCAAGACAAGCCAAACCCAAGCTATTCCACTATGCCAGCACAAATGATTTATTTTACTCATCATAACATACAGCTTATGGCTTTACAAACAGCTCTGACGTGCTCATCCAAAGATCACGTAAAAAAGGCTATTAACTCTGTTTTTCAACATGCTGTTCGTCCAGAAATAAGTCACCTGAAGTTTGCAAAATATAATTTAGATTAAACTGAATTAGAATGAACTGTACAGAATGTATTTACAGTGCATATAGAGCAACCTACTTCCTCTGAGGTGAAGAGAAAATAAAGTACATCACATAAGAATATGCCCTAAAGTTGCATGGGAAACATGTTACCATCACTCTAATCAGGTAAAAAAAAAATTAAATTGTAACTCTCTGTACTTAAAACTTCTTTTAAAAGTAACTGAATTTACCCTATGCTAAAAAGTACACATGTGTATCTGGTCAGCTTTTCAGAAATCGTAACAACTCAGATAGAAAGATAAAGCTTCTGTAATCCTAATAAACACTATACAATAAAACTACAAAATCCAAGCATGAACCATTAATAAGGGAAATGCATTTAAATATGACAAACCAACACAAACTTTTTAAAAGTATATTTTCTTAGCATAAAAAATCTATATCAGTAAAAAAGGGCTTACAATGTGTCCACATTTCTGTTTAGGTTTATTTCAATGCTATTAACATTTTAGGAGATTTACTGCTCTTTATAATTTAATATAGTTCACCAGCAGCATTACAAATAAATATTTGTAGCATATATCAGGATTAAAATAGAGTGCAACATTCTTACAGTGAAAGCTTTTATTTTGCACTATCCCATAAAAAGTACTTTCTGTTAAGGTAACAGACATTTGTACAATCTTGTTTTGCAATTATCTGTGCTAAGTAAACACTGAAATCAAAGCAGGATATGCTTTATTCACAGTACCAATCTTTTCCAAAATTTAGGAGATGTTTGGAGATGAGGAATTCATGTACAGATCATTGTAGGCCTACATCATAAC
Organism: Vandiemenella viatica; assembly: GCA_031002005.1. NCBI lineage: Eukaryota > Metazoa > Arthropoda > Insecta > Orthoptera > Morabidae > Vandiemenella > Vandiemenella viatica. The sequence goes on from JARYHS010008074.1 coordinate 74,384,071, forward strand.
TATTTTTGTAAAAGCAGGGAAATATTTTTAAGCACAATTCATAATGGATTGGATTCGCATCTGATTTATGAGACATGGTATGCAAATTAAAATTTTATCCAAGCATGACACATCTTTTACAATTACAGTAACCTATAATAAGGTAATTAAAAATTCAAATACATTTTTCAGCACAAAACAGTTGTAGCAAAAGAAAATAATTACCAACTATTAGAAACAACTTTTTTTGCCAGAGCTCCGTTGGTAGGGACAGAAAAGCCAGGGGTCATTTCATAGCGAGGCCTAACTGAACTGTCCCTTCCGACTCTCACCACGTGGAGGTGGAGATGGGCTTAAGAGAGTCGTACAACCGAATTGAGTGCAACTGCTTTGAATAGCTTTTCATTTCATAGAAGCAGTGTACAAAAAAGAATTAACACTTGCAGCAAGCAAGACAGCTAGGTGAACTTCAGACAAAATTGCAAGCACGGGGCGGTGCTTGGTCTGCACAAAGGTGTGTTGACTTGTGGCAGTCCAGATTCATTCCACATGCTGCATCTCAACACCTGTGCACATGCTCTCACACATCCTGATCTATGCCGGTACAGAATCCACCATTCGTAGATACTACAACTGGAACGTGATTAACATTAGGTGAGAAAAAAAAAATTATCATAAAAAATGAAAGCTCATATTACAATCTGATAAAATATTGGTGCCATGCTGTTAATACAAAATAACTACTAATTAGTTATCAACAGAAAATAAATCATATCAGAGACTTATAAGCTAATCCCTCTCCTCTACCTGTCACTATGGTGTTCTTTCACTGTCGATATATCATATACTGTCACACATCTTCAACGGGTAGCCCAAAACCTTAGGTGGTCTTTAACATCAAAAGGAGAAGATAAATAAATTTACATTACGGCACGGCATCAACACTGGTGGGGTCTACTGGAGATCGCGATTGCGCTACAACATTCAGTAATATCATTGTAATAGGGGAAGGTGGTGTACCTCAGACCTATTTTGACTATTTAATTTTTTAGTTTTTAAAAAAATCGCCAAAATTATAAGAAGAAAAGGTTTTATAAAACTTTATGTTACAAACAACATATATTTTTCTTAAATTTGTATATAAATAATTTCCATGAAAGTTTTTGAATTAAAAATAAAATGAAAATAGGACCGAGGTACACCACTAGTGGCGTACCTTGGTCCCATTACCAACAAGTGGAAAAAACTATGTTTTTAGTGAAAAAAAAATTATTAATCAAGAAGCTACATAGGCTATATAAATTTATAAATATATAAGGATCTTCTCTTTTAAACTTCTGAGAATTTGGATATTTTTGTAGATATTGTACTTCATATACATTATCAGTAACTGAAATAATTTCAGCAATAAAGTATTTAATACTTTTTTTTTACCAGCAAACTTCACTAGCAGAAAAGCACCAACTGAATACTAATATCATCTGGATCTTGTTGTTGTTGTTATTAGGGCTTAGGGGCGCGTCGACGACGGGGTCATTAGCGCCCTATCTGGATCTTCCGGTTCACCAAAGTCTTCCTCTGAAAGACCAGATTCCTCTCAAATAAAGCAACTATATCCTCGTCTTCAGACTATGTTGAGCAATAATAAGGCCTTTTTCAGCTGACTTAGTAGGAAGTTGAACAGTTTATTTTGTTTTATTTTTTTCAGTGTATTTTTAGCTTTTTCCATTTTGATGCAATTTTTCACTGGCGTATCAGTTAAAAATACAGGATTTTCCTTTAGGTCTTCCTCCCTGGATTCGTTTTCTCGGTATTGCTTTTGGATATGGTCTTACTTGTTCAGGAGTGACAGTATTTGGAGATGAAGTAACGGTACTTGCTAACGTTAATGTGTTAACAGACTGAGAATTTGATTAGCTGGGATAATCAATTTGTGATTGATTTTTTCGGGTTCTTGGATCGAGCGATCTGCGAAATTTGATGGTAGGAATTCAGAGTCTTCAAAAACATTTTCATTCAATGGATGCAATCCACAAACCTTAAATCCTTTGATGGTGTGAAGGCTAGTGTAAATGTTTTTCCAACTAGTTCAGCGACATCATAAATAGTAGCTAGTTTTCCAACATTACCTGGTGTAGTCATCCAGTCATTCATAGCTCTGTTATAAAATGCTTTAAAAGGTCCAAAGACGCATATGTATTGGGGCTGCATTTTGTGACTGGTGTGTGGATGAAATGTGAGTAATGTCATACAATTTTTCTTTGCATGTTCTATTGTTGGAACAGAGATGTGGCTCTGATGATTATCCATTACAAGAATTACTGGCTTTTGTTTATTTGAACCATTGAATTTGAAAAAAATGTTTGAAGAAATCAAAATAAATTCTCATTTGACCATCCAGACAGATTTACAAACCCCTATTGTTCCTGATGGAGCACCTTTCAGCAAGATTTTTCAACATATGTACTTTATTATCTGAAACCATGTTTAGGTGGTGAAGACCAGTCCAAGGTACACCACTTTTATCAGGTTTGAGGTACACCACTTGACACTTAAAAACAAAAAAGTCAATCATGATCTTAAGGTTAGGCCCAAATTTGTTTAAAGCGCATGGTGTAGTAGCTAGAACCTTGCTTTATGATGCATCATCCTCATTTAATGATAATTAGATATGTTTCAGTATAGAAATAACATAGAAATACCTAAGAAAATTTTACTTTTGAAAGGTGAATTTCCTTTTTCAAAGACTGCACCATTAGTTGAGCTTCTAAACAAATGTCAAGAACTTAAATGAGACCTATGGTGGCAAATATTTAAACTACAAATGTTGTTGTTTAATGACCTAAACAAATACAGCTAGAATAAGGGTAGGTCCGAGGTACACATATGTCCAAGGTACACCACTCTCCCCTACCGCTGTAGTCAGTCACAAGACATTTTTCAAGCAGTAATTCCGACAATACAGCCTGGACCATTATGCACCTCGGAAAGAATTTCTGGTGGAGTTTTCCATTTGACAACTGCAGTATTATGATGACAACTCTTGGCGGAATCCCGGCTGGTGAATAACATTTCCTTAAAATTAAGTATGCAGCATATCTTGTAAATCATCCAATTCTGAAATTGAAATAAAATTTAACAATATCTCAAGTAATGAGGCTGCTATTATAAATATGTTTGCAAAATTTAATGCAGTAATTCAAACTAGAGCAATGCACATTCAACAAGAACAAAGGTTGGCGAAAAAATTAATATTTGTGACTGTAATGGAATAGAAATCAACACCTTTGTAAATCAATCTGAATGATACAGTTCCATCTACCAATTTTTTGGCATGTATAACAGAAAGATATACCTAAATTGAATAGCAGCCTCATTACTTGAGATATTGTTACATTTTATTTCATTATCAGAATTGGATGATTTAGGCCTACAAGACATGCTACATACTCAATTTTAATTAAATTAAGAAAATCAATTCCACCTTAATATGAAAGCAGACCTGCTTTTAAAAGCAAAACGACAATGGGTTACTGTGCAAAGTACGGCCAGTAGAAAAAACTGTTAATTCGCTGTTAAAATACTACTAGCTTTTTCCTTGGCGCTTACTCTTTAAGGAAAAGTGTACCTCAAAACCGTAAAATATGTAACAAAGGTGTAATCCGCGCCGAAACATACGTTTACGCACGTTACTAACTTTGAGTTAATAGAGATCTTGAGCCGCCTGTGACGTAATTATAGTAATTGGCGTAGCCGTTGTCTCCTTCACACAAAATTCTCTAAGTACCATGGAATATTAGTTGTCATTTGGATCCAGGCTGGCATTCAGCCTAAACACAACACGGTTTTCTACTGGCCGTACTTTGCACAGCACCCCGACAATGATTTCAAACTCTTACAATAGGGATGTCTTAACGTGTAAAGCTAATCACCGAGGCTGATATGACATTCACAAACAATAACTTTCATTTAGCAGGATGACTTTGCACAGCAATCATCCACAACAAACGTGAAACAGAATAAAATCACAAAGTCAAACGTAATAAGTATGCATCATAGTTTAACCATTTTGAAAAAAGGTAACAATCACAGCAAAAAAGAATAAATCACAAAATAGATTCCTACCTGCGAAAAACGATGTGCTGTTGGTAGAGGAGGAAAGATTTTACTGAACCAAGGAATATATGTGATTTTGGCGCATCAGAACAAACTATTTCCAAACGCTCTTTCGCATCATTTTTTAACTACGCTGTACTCATGGCCGCCACAGAGAAATTGCATGAGCGTCAGCGTAAAAGATGGCGTGAAAACCCATGGTGAACATGATGGTGAAAACAACACCATAGATGAAATGCATACTGCTCGGCAAACACATGGGCAAACACGCCTACTATTGGCGCGAACTGGCGATGAGTGTTAATCGCTGGGCTGGCTGGTTGGTTTTATTTATGGCGAATGGATACTTTAAAACGCACAGCCACAAATGTTACTGAATACTAATACTTTTCACAGGTTAGATGATTTAATTTACAAGCAGCAATTTTTGCGGAGGTTGTGTTTAGGTTGTAATGCATTTAGTTTTATAATGACCAATGATGCTTCATGGTATAGAATAAAAGAACTTTGTTTTTCCCGAATTTTCCAGTTTTCTGAGCAATTTTTCTTTCCTAAAAAACCTTATTCAGACTAATATGAACAATTTAAAAAAAAAAAAACTAGACAACCCGTGTGAAAATTTCGCGAATAAAATAGGATGAATAGTGAGGTTGAATGCTTGTAATATATTGAAAACTAGAAACGCACTTTTGTAGCAAATATTTTGTTTAGTGTAATAAATGTAAAATACTTACAACATATTACGAAACAGAAAAATTTAAAACATAGTGTATGTACGACAATCTGACACTGACCTTAACAGAATACAACCAACCTGAACAAAATGCACACAGCATATCAACATCTCTGTGTAATGTGTTGCTGTGCGAGTAAAATATTTACATTGGAATTATAAAGCAAAACAAAAATGTTTCCGTAACAGAAAAAAAAAATTCGAGAAGCTTCTTATTTTATTAATAAAAAAAAGTTTACTGATATCTCTGTGAAATCTGCTGCTGCAATGTAGGGACATGACTCTGAACAGTCTCATACGCGCATCCAATTTAAGCATCAAATTTCGAAACATTCTTTCTTAATTTATGATTTTACCTAATCTTTTACCTTAATCATCAAAACGATATGTAATTTATCGATTTCGGTTAGATATCGAAGGAGATAATGACTCGTAATTTTTTAAAAAACACGTTTTACGAATAATATTAATACTTTTGCCCTTTAAGTGTTGAATTCAAAAAATTCCTTTTATAAAATATAGTGTGAACAAAGCGGACACCTTGGCCTTTAAAATGATACCTCATTTATCAATTTCGGTTAGGTATCAAGGGAGATAATTGGCTCGTGGAAGAAAAATGCGTTGTAGGAATGTAAATACTTTTCCCCTTTAAGGATCGAATTTTAAAAAAATTCGTGCATTTACATATAGTGTAACGGGATCGAAGACCTTACGAAGGGCTCAATCATTTAAATGAGACCTCGTTTATCAATTTTGTTTTTTTTTATCAAGAGTGATAAATGACTGGAGACACAAAAAACGCAATTTAGAAATACTGATATTTTTGCCCTTTAAGGGTTCAATTCAGAAAATTCCACAGCGGATACCTTCATCTTCAGAATGATACCTCATTTATCTATTTCGGTTATATATTAATGGAGATAAATGACTCGTGACAAAAAAATGCGTTGAAGAACCATGATACTTTTTCCCTTTAAGGGTTGAATTCCAAAAAATTTCTTTCTTAATATATGATTTCACCAAAGTAGAGACATTACTCTTCACTTTCCTACTTCACTTATCGATTTCAGTTAGATATCCAAGGAGATAAATTGCTCGAGACACAAAAAATGCATTTTGGAAATATTGATATTTTTGCCCTTTAAGGGTCGAATTACTAAAAATTCCTTACTTAAAATGTAATGTTACCACGGAGGAGACCTTAATCTTTAGTACGATTCTTCATTTATCTATATCCGTTAGATATGAGGGAAGACAAATACCTCGTGACACAAAAATGCGTTGTAGAATCATTGATACTTTTTCCCTTTAAGGGTTGAATTCCTAAAAAAAAATTCTTTCTTAATATATGATGTCACCAAACCAGAGATATTACTCTTCATTTTCCTACTTTATTTATCAATTTCGGTTAGATATTCAGGGAGATAAAAGGCTCAAGACATAAAAAAGGAATTTTAGAAATATTGACATTTTTGCTCTTTAAGGGTGGATTTCCGAAAAATTCCTTTATTAAAATATGATGTTACCACGGTGGAGACATTACTCTTTAATATGATACCTCATTTATCTATATCGGTTTGATAGGAAGGGAGATAAATGGCTCGTGACACAAAAACGCTTTGCAGAAATATTAATACTTTTGCCCAGAGTAGGCCTTAGTCATTGCGAGGCCCCGGGCGGCAGATCCTTGCGAGGCCCTTGTCCTTTGTACAAAATATATTAATCGTAGGTATTTCTGATGATCAACGAAAAATGCAAACATCATAAAAATAAACTGTGAGTTTTAAAATATTATATTAGAATAGTTATTAAAAGTTAACAAACATAAAGATGACAAATCATTAAGAATAAACTGAAGTACGTTATCGCCTTTGACGATATACGCAGGGATTTAAAAATGATGTTTGCGCCTTTTCCTGAGACTAAAATATTTAATTAAGGCACAAGAATCTAATGAATGAGCTATTTCATTTTCAATTCAAAGAATAGAAAGGGCTGAAAACCAATCTTGTGTCATCGAATTCCTTAAATATGTTTTAATATTTTTTAACCATGAAAAACTTCTTTCTGCGGACGCAACTGTATTATGTGTGGCGGCAATAATTCACAAGATTACTTCAATAGTGGGAAACACTTCAGTAATTCAATTAATGTTTTTTATATTGTTTATGTCATCACTGAGATACCACCATCGTTTTCTTCATACAGTTCTTGTCCATCAATATCAGATGTTTCCCCTGCTATTATACGAATGTGACATTCAATAAATCTAATTGAGAAATTTTGATTGGTTAGTAATTAATATATACTTTACCATCAATTAACCAACTTTATTGTTACCACTAATAGCAGAAGATGAAATAATCTTTTCAAACATAAACTTTAATCTACTGGGGTAGCTGCGCGAGGCCCCTCCAAGAGCGAGGCCCTGGGCGATTGCCCTGTTCGCCACCCCCAAAGGCCTATGCTTTTGCCCTTTAAGGATCGAATTCTGGAAAATTCCTATCTTAATATGTGATGCCACCAAAGCGGAGATCTTAATACTGTATGATACTGCATTAAACGAATTCAGATAGGTATCCAGGGAGATAAATGACTCTTAACACAAAAAAGCAGCATTTTAGAAATATGTATTGATATTTTTGCCCTTTAAGGATCGAATTCCGAAAAATTCCTTTCTTAAAATATGATGTGACCAAAGTGGTGACCATAAAGCTCTAATATGACGCCTCATTCATTGATTTCGGTTAGGTATGAAGGGAGATAATGGCCCGTGACAAAAAAAAAAAACTTATAGAAATAATATGTATGATAGGCCAATCGATCCATAGAAAAAAAAACAACGCTTTCAGTTTTTTCCCAAATGTTCCATTTTCCGACCAACTTATCTAATTTTCTTTCACTAAATACCTTATTCGGACTATTAAGAACATCTAAAAAAAGTTAGCAAAATTCGTTCATCTGTTCTCAAGTGATACGCTTACCAACGAACAGCATTTGAATTTTATCTATATAGATTTCTTCGTAGGTAAGACAACCTTTTCAGGAGAACCCTCCTCTGACTACCAACCCTGGCCTAACACGATTTGCAGGTCGTGATTCTCATGCTGTCTCATTCATAAACCTGTAAACGAAAATAACTCTGAAATTAATTAAGCATTGCCTCTTTCTACACTAGCTTGAAAAAAATACTTCATCTCTTTGAAAAAATGACTGATTTGTAAAAGGTAACTATTATGATTGGCGTGTAACTGTAATCTAGCAATAGTTTCAGTAACTTTCCCTGGTTTTTCGGAGACTGCAAATAAGTTATTTCTTAAAAAGTATGATTACTTACAAACGAGACCAAAGTAACTGCACAAATTCTAACCTATGGAACCTATCTTTTTGATGCTTCTTCATTCTTCTTGTCTTGAGGGCTATATAATGTTACTATTGAGTCAGGCTGATACCATCCGTATTTCCGGTACGGAGCCGGTGATTATAATAATTAGCAGTTTGCATGATAATAACAGGAGCAAGTGGAAATGACCACTAACTCGAGCAATGGAACAAAAACATCTAACTGGTGAACTCTTGTTCAATAGATCGCTAACGGTTGCATAATACAGGCAATACGTGGTCGCTACAAGGACAAGTTCCGAGCTAGAGTCGATTCTGGCTAAGTTAACATACGTTGGATAAAATCTATCAGCCTCTGGCTGGTAACGACATACTGGCTGGCTAAGATAACTGGTGAGAGCGTCTTCAGATATTATTTAACCCATGACTGTCGCTATACTGAGCACGAGTATTGCTCGTGAAGCTCTGAGGAAGACTTCTATTAACGTTAGTAATCGCCATTTAGTGCATCAGCAGTTTGATGAACAAACAAGGTCTGCCGACACAGCAACACGTGCCTACCAAGTTGTCTCGATGTATAACTTAATGTCTTAAGAGTGTGAATATTTACCCAAAATCCCAATATTTTCAATAAGAATAATAAAGTCAATTCCGACATTGCAGGTTCTAATAATACTTAATAATCACCTTTAGTATCCAAGGCTGGGTTACTCCACTAACTTAATTAGCCTAAAGGGCTTTTTGAAAGTTATCTACTCTCCCTGATATAAAATTAAATTAAATTTGTGACACAAAAACCACCTAAACTTTAGCTGTAGATTTTAGTGTCGTAACAGAGTAGGGGATTACATTTCCACACTAACCTCCCTGTAAACAACTAGAGAGGTTACCTTTTCCTTCGTTCCTGTTATTGTGTATGTTCAGGGTGGTGTGGTGTTTTTTAACAAAAGAAAGGTATGAAGTTCAGTGATATCCTGTTGGGGCTACTACTACGACAGATACCAAGGTGATCGCCAAATTTGACGACCCCATGTAACAGGAAATTCTTTATCAGTATTTCTTTTTCATTTTAATTGGAAATATGTAGTTAAATCGTAAGACCGCGCTGTAGAGCATAACAGTATGTAACAGGAAGCCTTACTGCAGTTCCCATACACCTAGTGTAGCTGCGCGTGGACAAAGCTTGCCAATTTATTCGCAATACCTCAATCCATAGTCCAAGGCGAGTTTATTTCAGCACGACGTTATCAATGTTCTCTCGTTATTATACCAGCCAGGTAATTGTTCACCACAGCCTCGGTTCATTAACGCTCTCGCCACGCCAAGACATTGCGTATTTTTAAGATTAGCTTTTCGGTGGACTTAGTTACAAAATCGTCGCAGGTTTATTACTTTCAGTGATTAACGACGGCATTAGTCTTGTCAAAATCGACATTTATCTCGTCTGATGTTGTAAACACAGTGTTCTTGTCATAGCAATAAATAAACGAGATAAAAGCTGGATGCCCGGACGGGGATTCGAACCCGCGTCCTCCCGGAAGAATTTCCAGTACAGTTATTATGCTGGTATAAGAAAAAGGGTACGAACCGACGACTATTACACCAATCCTATGGACGAATCATCTAAAAGTTTAGAATTTAGTTCAGGAATTTGGAACACAATCTGATAATAAAGAATCGTGCATCACCCCTCCCAACTGATTGGTCAAATGGTGAAAATTTCTTCTACTACTAATGCTCGAATAGCCTTGGGCCAGGCATCGGATCCCATCATGGTTAAGGGCGCCACACACGTACGGGAAATCCTCAAGGTATGAACGGAATTGTCCCGGCCTTGAGCGATTCCGGAACGTGTGTGAGAACAGAGACAATACAAGTGTGAGAATATCCTTGAGGCCGTGGCCGCCCATGGTGGCCGCACCCCAGTGGCCTGCTCATGCGTTGTTGTTGTTGCTTTAGGGCGCTTGTTCATGCGACCAAATCCACATCAAAAAGCAATTCTTATTTCCACCACGGCGTGTGTTTCTTGCATTCAGTGGGCCCTGAGGATTTCTTGTAAGTGCCTGTGTGTGTAGCGATTTTGTTTCTCGGTTTCGTTTATACTGTTCGGTTTCGTGATGTTCCGTGTATAGGAAGAATTTATAAAAATGTATGAAAGTGAACCCTGTCTATGGAACTGAAGTGCAAGGAATACCAAGATAGAAGTAAACGAGAAGCTGCCTACGCCAAGTTGGCAGAAATATTAAAGGAGAATGAGGCAAATGCCAAAAAATAATCTGTTGAAAAAAAAGTCAGCAACACGAGAAATGTTTACAGAAACGATAAAATTAAGGACTCAATCAAGTCAGTTTTTTTTTTTTTTTTTTTTTTTTTTTTTAACAGTTTTAACGTCCCTTTTTAACAACTTGGTCTTTAGAGACGGGAAAGGATGGGGGCAAGGAATGGGAAGGAATTCGGCCATGGCCTTTTGAAGGAAGCATCCCGGCATTCACCTGGAGTGATTTGGGGAAACCATGGAAAACCCAAATCTGGATGCCCGGACGGGGATTCGAACCGCCGTCCTCCCGAATGCGAGGCCAGAACGCTATCCGTTACACCACCACGCTCGGTCCAATCAAGTCAGGAGCATCGGCTGATTCTGTTTACAAGCCGAAGTTGTGATACTTTAATTTGTTAAGGTGCGTACCCTTATTTTGTAAAACTTTACATACAATCCGTTTGAATATTATTGTGTCCTTAATTTTTCTTTGTATCGTTTTTTTTTCTTTGTATTTTGTTTTAGCTTTTTAGATGATCAAGACACTTCTCGACATTCCCGAAAGAACATAGACAGTGATGATGATAAAGATGAAAGCAGCGATAGTGTCAATGAGGTAAGTAACATAATTAGCTAATAGCAGGAAGTTTTAGATTTTTTGGTGAAAATAATTTTATAATTACAGTTACAATAATTTTATAATAGCATAATAATTACGGAAATAATAATTTATTACGTTATTATAATCTAAGCAATAAAATTTGTTACATACCTGGGTGTGATATTTCGCCTATTTTAATGTAGGCAACAAAAAAGCAGGCTTATAACTCACAGTTTGCTTATTAAAAGTATTTGGTATAGTTATAAAATTATTTAATTAATTTAAAAGTATTTAACGTAATGTAAGTATCTAAATACACAAGTATGCAATATGAGTAAGTACGAAATGAATTAATCCTTGAACTAAATGCAGGTGTGAAACATTACACGATAATATTATAGATTCTTCTTTTAAATGGCGTTAAGTTAAAAGTAAATTAGTCTTCAAATTACCAAATTTATTTAACTGCCGAATCCGAACAAATTTAAGTAAAAAAACTTCTAGATAAAAACATACTTAACAATTTCAAATGAAGTTAAGTTGCCAAGGAATATTGCGTTCATTAGCAAAGTAGTTCATAAGACCTGTTTTGCTTAACGAAAAATATTCCCTTGATTTTTTCGGCAGAATTCATAGAGGTGATCATTCCCAGCATCGTATCCCAAGAAAGTCGTACCTTCGTCTGTATTTTCATGGTCGAAACATTCTGAAGGAGCATAAGAGCTGGGTACCATATTTTGATTAAAAAATTGAGCAGGGCATAGCAAGTCATAACGACGAATTAAATGTTTTTTGGCTTCAAGTTAATCGTGTGTGAAATATTCGGAACCGTGTAACCATTACACCAAATACGTTTTCGATTATGCGTCTCGCTCTTGACAAACGGTAATTAAAAATTTTCCGAAGTGGAGATGTGAGATCGGCTTGCCTAAAGGATTTCAAGGATTTCATCATGTTTTCTCCCAATGGGAAGGCCTCGTGCACTACAAATACATAGGGCATAATACTCTTTGAGTTCCTGATTGTATCTCTTTGAAGTAAATTAAGACGATTACTTAAATAAACTCTTCTCGGGCTTCCAGCCGCGTTAAGATGTCACACTTGTGGGACGTTTCTATGGCGTCTATCTCTGCCCTCATTTTCAGCCAAATATCAATGGTTAACTGTTTGTTTACAAACGGTGGAAGACAAAAGGCAACACAGCGCGATGACGTCATCCAATCTTCCGCTCGTTACCGAGGCGAAACTGTCAAATTATAATGCAAATGATGCTATATGATTTGAATTTGGGTTTACATCACAATGTGATAAAGCATATTAATAACAACATGGTTTTAAAATAACAAGATTTTAATTTAGTTTTTATGTCATTTAAGCTTAATTTTATGTCGTTCATGTATTTACGAATGGGAATAAATCAATTATATTAAATAATATCAGTGTATCGAAAGTGAAATAATTTCTAACCTTCATATAATCTTTTCGAAGGACTTTATAAATACCCTCGCACGTTTCTGGTATAATGTAGCCAAGGATTTGAGGAGAAGTTATTGTTGAAAACTTGATG
>JARYHS010008074.1:74397665-74555310 GCA_031002005.1 Vandiemenella viatica
TTGGCAAAAGTAGTGGCGAAGACCGGTGGCGCAAGCGCCTTAAACCGTTTCTTCGCCTCGCCATACGATAGTCGTTCCTTCGTTTTCAGCTCCTGTACCTTCTTTTCATCAAGGTACACTCGACACCCTGCTCCAGGCTGGATGTGCCCCGGAGCAGTTAATGCACACCTGTGGGAGGGTGCAACTTGCACCCGGTTCATGCGCAGATTTTCCACATTTCCCACAAGTGGCGTTGCCTTTGCAGCTCGCCGTCGTATGTCCGAACCTCTGGCACTTAAAGCAGCGCATCGGGTCCGGAACATACGGGCGAACATTTAGATTGAGATATCCAGCTTTTATGGACTTTGGCAACGTCGGAGTGTCGAACGTCAGGACGAAGGTGGCCGTCTTTTCAAGATTGCCATTAACCCTTCGTGTTATCTGCCTGACCTCGACCACGTTTTCTGAGCTCCACTCCTTAAGGAGTTCCTCGGACGCTATATCGATCAGATCACGGCATGTGATCACTCCCTTGCTAGAGTTTAGCGATTTATGGAGTTCGCATTTCACTGCGAACTCCCCGAGCTTCTCGCACTTAAGAAGTAAGACAGCCTGCTTGTAGGTAGTTGTTTCTAGAAGCAGCGTCCCGTTCCTCAGCTTTTTTACGCTTTTTAATGTACCGGCAATTCCTTGCAAACCTTTCTGTATATAGAACGGAGAGACCTTTTCAAAGGATCCCTCCGTTCTAACCATTACTAAAAAGGCGTTATCGATGAGATAACCCTTCCTGTTACAGTTATCCTCCTCTCGGGGAGGGCTATCAACCCTCGCACGCTTTCCTGCTCTTTGGGCGGAAGATTGGCCCTGCGGATTGCCCGAGCCGCAGGCAAATGAATTGTTTTTGGGTTTTTTGGGTATTTTGTCCCACGAGTCGGAGGAACTAAACGTCGAGTGGCGTGGAGCCTCCGCATCACACCACCAAGCCCAATACAACAGGGGTGCGGCAGGTGCCCCTGAGGTTGTACGCTAGCGGGTGGTTTGCCTCACCTCCTCGGCACGTTACTCACCTTGAGGTTGAGGGGTTTTTTATAGAGGTTTTTACCGTCCTCGCGATCCAGGCGGTTAAGCCAAGATCCCCGTTCTCCTAGGCACACAACGTTCCACCGCCACGCCCTACGGTGGTCGTTGAAGCATGGTAGGAGTTTACGGTGTGGGAAACTTGCGGCGCTCACAAGTTTCCAGCTCGGGCACCGCGGGTTCGCCAAACCCGTACCTGGCACTTGCGTACCAGGCCCCTGCGGGGATATGTTACTATTTTGCACCTGAAAAGCTAGCCTTATTGTAGACAAATGTTGGAAATTTAATTTAAACGGGTCATGTTTACATCGCGACACAGTGAATATGGTATTCTGCATGCATTACTCACGTTTAAGTTTACACTGAAATTGCACGATGAAATTAATCGTGATAATTTGTGCTGTGCGAACTACTAAACGTGATGAAATAAACTTTGTTGACGGAAATGTAGTTCGCGATGCATTTCTTGTGTTTAGATGTGTCTACATAGTTTGGTTTTAAAATGTTGGCAGGTTGAAATGCGGTGTATACCAGAAGAGAACAAACAATTTATTTATTATTAGCTGTTAGCTTCTGATTTTTGAATGTACTGATTTTTTCTAGCAAAATTATATAGGCCACTACCAGTACAATATCTTCTAAGTAAGCTCAGAAACTATGAGGTTTTATGAAGTATTAATTTTTTTAAAGCTCTAAACATTGACTTATGTTTTTTTTTAAATTTCAGATATGACTTGTTTCTGTTTGTAAATATGTCTACAAGTATATTTCTAGATTTTGAAATCTTCCTTGTCAATTACTGAAATAGAATGTGAAAATATAACCTATTTGAACATCAACTAAAATTTAAGGACTGTAGAAATAAACAGTTTGTTATTCAAGTTAAAAAGAATTACCTGCTCATTAAGTTACGTCCGAATTCATCATCAAATATGGATATGGCGATAGTTTTTTTCTGGTCCAGGCCGCATTTCAACCTAACCACGTCAATTTTAAGGTACAATATCTCGAGAACTAAGCGAGATATCAAAAAATTTTATTCTTTACTTTCAGTTTCCCTCATCGAGTTACATAAGAATTCGTCATCAAATTGCGGCGCCACGGTTATCGTTGAATCCCCTCATAACCTAACAACCTCACTTTTGAGACAGTATATCTCGCGAACTAAGCGAGATATCGAAAAATTTTATTCTTTATTTTCGATTTGTATCGTCGTGTTACATAAGAATCTATCACCAAATTTGACTTTGGGGACACGTTTCTTCTGAATTTCAACCAGAAACTCCACTTTTGAGACAGTATATCTCGAGAACTAAGCACGATATCAAAAAATTTTATTCTTCATTTTTGATGTGTCTCGTCGAGTTACATAATAATCCATCATCAAATTGCGGTGCCACGGTTGTCTTATGATTCCCTTGAGGTTTTTGTGCATATTTCCGTGTTTCTCTGGTCAAGCAATATGGCGGCCTCCCCTCCCCACTTGTCTCCACCCGGTTTCACTCCAGTATGTGGCGAAGGTCCCTTGCGTCGTCTCCATATATTCCTTCCTCCATGTTGCCATCTCTGTGACTGAGAAAGCATTAAGGATTTCGTGTCTCGTGAGTGTGCAGGTGGACATCTGTTAAAACCTTGAGGTCTGGAATGCAGGCGATTTTCTTGAGGACCGCCCCCCACGTGTATGGCTACCGGTATAGACCTACCTGAGCCTATGGGAATGGAAGGCGATATTATATGCCCCGTTTACATGGTGCGAGTTGAATGGAACGAGTATACTGTTTGCGCTCGCAGCACTAGACAGTCCACTCCAGAGACAATAGTGTTGCGCTTAGGGATGGCGATCTGTGATCGATTAATCGAAGAATCGATCTTTTGGACCAAAGAAATCGATTTTTTTAAATCGATTCATAGTATTGAATCGATCCAGTGAATCGATATTTCACTCGCGAAAATCGAATGTGAAAAAGCACTTTCTACATGTAATTCACTTGCACATGAAAGTCAGGGTTTTAAACTAAGAATTTATACGTTATTTATCGGAAGCAGTTGTGCACCTGAAGTATTATCATATACTTAACTGGCAAAAAAAAATTATCATCACGTTTACTCAACAGCCATGAAGTATATCTGTATCGTGCGGTCATCAGTACCTTGCGAGCATCTTTTGTCGATTGTCGGCAACATCGCAAGTGACGAGCGGAACCGCTTGGATACTAGTAGACTGGGCCGACTGTTGTTCCTGAAAAACTTGGATATTAAACACTGGGAACTGTAAACTACATCATTTCAAAACTATTTTATGTAACCAACAAATTTGTTAAATAAATGTCTTTTCTATACCTGATACTTTGATTTCGTAGTAAAATAAACTTTAATTTAAAAATGATAAAAGATCGATTATTATGGTGTCCTTTTTGTTTTCCATGATTTGAATTATTCTGAAAATACGAACACGAAAAGCAAAACAAAAAAAGATCGATTTTTAGAAAATCGATCTTTTAGGCCTCGATTTATTTGTGAATCGATTTATCAAATTTCGATACGAATCGATTCAAGAATCGATCTTTTGGGTAAGAATCGCCATACCTAGTTGCGCTACACCGACAATGAGTACTCGGCGAACGTAACAAACTAGCATTGTCAAAATCATGCAGCCAAATATTTGATAAAACCCGTTTGAAATAATTTTAAATGATAAAGTTACTCAAATTCACCAACAAATTTAATGTTGAACGCGTATTCATGGTCCATGCTTTACACCTTGGACAAGATGCGACTGACGGCACACTTCCTGGCAGGTCGCGTGGGACTCCATGTGGAGTACGCATCTCTTGGGAGTAGTGCCGAATCTAGGGGGGAGAGGAGGGCGTCTAACCAGGATGCTTTCCCCGGGTGGCAATTTCTCAGGGCGGCAAAATCATGTTTGAAGGGAACTGTAAATGGCAAATTCGTGTGGAGGCGACCATTTTTTAGCTCAACTGTGCCGAGCGCAAACTTCAGTGGGGGCGACAAAATGAAAGCATAGATCTATCCTGCCCCGGCGGCAAGTTCATGTTTGAAGGGTCGTCAATCTCAAGTTTTTGCCCCGGCTCCGAAAATTCCTGTATCGCCACACATGCTGACAGCCACTTAGCTTTGAATATCCGTAGATTTGATACAAAAATCCGGAGACTCGCTAACTGAAATACTGAAACAATAATTATTGAAGATAGAATACTTTTTAACGTCTGGATTCAATTGCATTGGCATTACAATTATTCATAAAATTGAGAATACTTTTTATCTCCAGGTCTTTAAAATTCGAAATACAAAATAATATTCTACATGAAAGTAAGAAACATATCTGAACATGCTTTCATGCTTTATACAGCATCACTTTCATCACACTGCTGTACCTACAACTTTTTTTTTTTTTTTTACCATGTATTTTCTTTGTTGATACTAAATTTAGCATATCTTCTGTAATAGGAAACTGCGATCCCTTTGATTTTCGGATATTGGTTAGGCCTTCTCGGAAGCCGAGCAAACGAGCGGGCCATCGTGCATAAAGAGTGCGCCGATAGTTTTGTATTACGGTCTTTTAAGATCTATAATATCCACAATCAAACAAAAGATGAGCTTTATTTCAATCATAGGTTCACACGAGCGGTTGCAAGGAAACGATCACAATTATTAACAATTCTGTAAAGCATTAACACTATACGCTCAAAGTTTAACAAAACCCCAGTATAACGAAAAATCAACAAAGAATAAAAAGTATCAAAAATCCGTAGATATTTTAACAACATCGGAAAATCCTAACTTTTCATAAAAATCTGTAGATCTACGGATAAATCCGTAGAATTGGCAGCACTGACCGCCACAGCTTGGTAGTGGCGTCGTTTGAGCCTCCCTTCTACTCAACATTGGACGCGGTTTCCAAGATACTGAAGAATCCGACGAGTCGCCTCGGCGTGGCGCATTGTGAAGGCGTTATACTCGATATTTCGGAGATCGAATTTTTTGTCTCCATCTTCGAAATTTCGATCGCCGAAATACGAGGGTGGTCTGAAAAGTTTCCGACCTAACAAAGATACAAGACATTTTTAAAAAATTTTCAACATAGTCTCCTTGTAACTTGTACACACTTCTTCTCCCACCGATGCTCCCATCTCTGTAACCCGTCCAAATAGTACTCGGTGTTTTACTCTGCAAAAAAATTGTTCACGAAGGGGATTGCCTTTTCATTTGAGGAAAATCTCTGTCCTCCGAGCGCAATTTTTATATGAGGGAACAAAAAGAAGTCGCTTGGGGCTATATCTTGTGAGTAAGGTGGATGGTCAAGCAGTTAAAACCGTAATTCGTGAATTTTCGCCATGGAAAGCGCTGAGATTTTCTTTTTCTGCAAATGTGGCAGTTTTTCCGCAAATTCTGCCTTCAGATTGTCAAGTAATGATGCGTTAGTATGCTCCTGTAATGGTTTTTCCTTTTTGAAGTTAATCGATTAAAATAAATCCATTACTATCCCAAAAAACAGTCGCCAGCACTTTACCAGCCGAAAAAAACAATATTTGCTTTTTTTTGGAGCCAGTTCCCCCTATGCAGTCCACTGTTTGGACTGTATTTTTGTTTCGGGCGTATAATGGTGTATCCAAGTTTTTAATCGGCTCCAAAACTCGGATTCATTGTGCCTAAACAGCGTCAACAGAGTGTTGGAAATGTTCAGTCGAACACGTTTTTGGTCTAATGTGAGCAAACGCGGCACCCAACGCGCGGACAGCTTTCTCATACCTAAATGTTGATTTAATATGTAACAAACACGTTCTTTTGAAATATTCATAACCTCTGCTATCTCTTTCACTTTAATTCGGCGGTCGTCTAGCACCAATTGGTGAACTTTTGGCGATGTTTACGTCGGTAGTTACAGTTTTTTGACGTCCCGAACGTTCATCGTCTCCCAAGCTCTTACGACCCACGTTTAAATTCAGCTGCCCAAAATTTCACTGTGGTAAGTGATGGTGCAGAGTCCCCATACACAGAATCCAACTCATCTTTGATTTGCGTAGGCGTATTGCCTTTCAAAAACAAATATTTAATGACAGCTCGATACTCGATTTTGTCAATTTTCACAAAAACACTCACATGAACTCACTCGAACGACTGTTACATAACAACTGCGCGTCCAAAATAGCTGAGCGAGTAACTGTCAGCAGATAAACAACGAAATTCACTAGCTTTTATTTACGAGTGCTGTCATCTTCACATTGAGGTGGGAAACTTTTCAGACCACCCTCGTAACATGTATAAACATTTTGTTCATTTGGTTGGTTATCGAAGAACATAATATTAAAGAATCTATTCATTTTTATCAAAATATTTGAAATTTAATGACCTAGTCTAATTCGTGAGTGGCTACTCTCGCTCCAGCCAACGGCCTGGAGAACGTGGGTTCCAATACCCGTTCGACCATCCAGATTTAGATTTTACATGGTTTCCCGAAATAAATCAAGTTAAATGCAGGGATGGTGTCTTGAAACGGCCATGGCAGAATTCCTTACCACTCCTTGCCTTCAGTACTTTCCCGCTTATAATGACTTCAATGTCGACGAGGCGCAAAGCCATAAGAAAAAAAAATCAAATGTATATCACACATGAAGGGCATGCAACTATCGTTTATTACCCTTTTTTCGAAAAGGCAAATCTAATAAACTAATAAAAGGCAATGTCAAGAAAGATTACTTACTCCTTCCGTATCGTTTCCCTTTATTGTCTTTGGATGGCAGGTGGGATGACAATTACTGGGTGTCTTGAGGCACAAGGAATTATTTAAGACAGACACGGCTTATTAACCTGCCACATTTGTGTTTGTCTCTACCAATTAACTGATCACAATCTAATCTCGTAAAAGTGACTTTTGAAAGAACTGACAGCATGTGACGGGAAAATTCTTTAAAAAATCAGTCCGTCGGCACACAATTATTCAGCAGAGCAATCGAACAACAGCATTGGCCTCATATATACGGACATCGTTTGTGACGTTGCAAACAGTTTTCGTAGCCTGGCGCCCTGATGAACAGAACTATATCAAGAAGATCGTTTCGGATCCTAGACTCTGTATTTTAACATTGCTGTGAGTATATTAGTACCACTGTAAGGGGTAGTGTTAAAGTGGCACTGATGTTAATATCAATTGTCTAATGCGGTATGTGTGGATAAGCAAGTAACTGTTTTCTCAGATATCTTTACAAACGAAGCAAAGCGGCCGCCAGCAGCTAAAATACGATTTACCTTACAAGTTGAAGAAGAAACAACTTGTTTTTGCTGTTTTAGAAATTAATTCATCAGCAAAATATACCGAAGAAAGAAAGTTAATTGAATAAATTACACTTGAACAATACAAAAATCTATGACATGTGCAGACTGAGGTATGAGTATAATCGCATAAAAAATAGGATATATGCTTTTTTATCTATTTTCGTGACCTCAACATACTAGAAGAAAACTTAAATTTGTCTCTAAACTAAAAAAATAAAGGCGAATTCAAAATTAAACGAAATCATTTGTAATGTCTCACGTTAATGAGTAAATATTAAATTAGAAATTAATTAACTATTGTTTTATAGGTAACTAGACAACACGTGCGAAAATTTCGCGAATAAAACAGGATGAACAGTGAGGTTGAATGATTGTAATATAATGAAAAGTAGAACCGCACTTTTGTAGTAAATATTTATTTTGTTTAGTGTAATAGGTGTAAAATACTTACTACCCATTTCGACGCAGAAAAATTTAAAACATAGTGTATGTACGACAAACTGTCACTGACCTTAACAGAATACAACCAACCTGAACAAAATGCACACAGCAAATCAACATATCTGTGATTTGTGTTGCTGTGCGAGTAAATGTTTACATTGGAATTGTAGAGCAAAACAAAAATGATTCCGCAAAAGAAAAAAATATCCGAGAAGCTACTTATTTCATAAAAAAACAGTTTACTGACATATCTGTGAAATCTGCTGCTGCAATCTTGGCTCTGAACAGTCTCATACGCTTAACCACTTTAAGCATCAAATTTCGAAAAATTGTTTCTTAAAGTATGATTTTACCTAATTGGTGACCTTAATCTTTAAAACGATATGTCATTTATCGATTTCGGTTAGGTATCGAAGAAGATAAATGACCCGTAATTAAAAAAAAAACAGGAATATTATTAATACTTTTGCCCTTTAAGTATTTAATTCAAAAAATTCCTTTTATAAAATATGGTGCGACCAAAGCGGACACCTTGGTCTTTAAAATGATACTTCATTTATCAGTTTCGGTTAGGAATCAAAGGAGCTAATTGGTTCGTGACAGAAAAATGCGTTATAGAAATATTAATACTTTTTCCCTTTAAGGGTCGAAATTTAAAAAAATTCCTTTATTAAAATATGGAACGGAAGACCTTACGAAGGCCTCTGTCATTTAAATGATACCTCGTTTATCAATTTTGTATTAAGGGAGATAAATGACTGGAGACACAAAAAACGCAATTTAAAAATACTGATATTTTTGCCATTTAAGGGTTCAATTCAGAAAATTCCTATCTTAAAATATAAATGTGACCACAGCGGAGATCTTATTCTTTAGAATGATACCTAATTTATCTATTTCGGTTATATATTATTGGAGATAAATGACTCGCGACACAAAAATGCGTTGAAAAACCACTGATACTTTTTCCCTTTGAGGGTTGAATTTTTTTTAAAAAAAAATTAACTTAATATATGATTTCACCAAAGCGGAAACATTACTCTTCACAATCCTACTTCATTTATCGAATTCGGTTAAATATCCAAGGAGAGAAACGGCTCGAGAGACAAAAAAAGCATTTGAGAAATATTGACATTTTTGCCCTTTAAGGGCCGAATTACTAAAAATTCCTTTCTTAAAATACAGTGGTATCACGGCGGAGACTTTAATCTTTAAAATGAAAATTCATTTATCTATATCGGTTAGATATGAAGGAAGATAAATAGCTCGTGACACAAAAATGCGTTGTAGAACCATTGATATTTTTTCCCTTTAAGGGTTGAATTGCAAAAAAAAATCTTTTTTAATATATGATGTCACCAAAGCTGAGACATTACTCTTCATTATCCTACTTCATTTATCGATTTCGGTTAGATATGCAGGTAGATAAAAGGCTCGAGACACAAAAACGAACTTTAGAAATATTGAAATTTTTGCCATTTAAAGGTCGAATTATGAAAAATTCCCTTCTTAAAATATAATGTAACCACGGCGGAGACCTTAATCTTTAATATTATACCTGATATCGGTTAGATATGAAGGAAGATAAATGGCTCGTGATACAAAATGCTTTGCAGAAATATTAATACTTTTGCCCTTTAGGGGTCGAATTCCGAAAAATTCCTATCTTGATATATGATGCCACAAAAGCGGAGATCTTAATCTTTAAAATGATACTGCATTAAACGAATTCAGATAGGTATACAGGGAGAGAAATGACTCATAACACAAAAAATAGCATTTTATAAATATTGACATTTTTGCCCTTTAAGGGTCGAATTCTGAAAAATTCCTTTCTTAAAATTTGATGTGACCAAAGTGGCGACCATAAGCTTTAAAATGACACCTCATTCATTGATTTCGGTTAAGTATGAAGGGAGATAATGGCTTGTGACAAAAAAAACACCTTATAGAAATAATATATATGATAGTTCACTTGTGAAAATAATACATTATGAAATGAGGGGACTAGTTATTGATTTTTAATTAATGGGGTTGCCAATAGTAATCTTTAGTAAAAGCAATGAAACTACATTACTATAAATATTTAAAAATTAACGCATTATACGATACTGAATATCGAATTTGATAAACTCGGGATACTGAATATGGAATTTGGCAAAAATATTTCATTATGATCACAGAACATTGATTGTTTTGTAGGTTAAGGTTAGCTGTAGCTAAACACTTCAGTGGACATTAAATTCTATGGGAGCGCCCATGAATTACGTGAGGTGTTTTTTCCGGAATTCCGCACCCCCCACCCCTGTCTGGTGAGATTTGGTGACATCTGGTCGGACCCCTGAAATGACGAGATTTTGACGGAGACCCTCCCCCCCCCCTTGCTAATCGACATCGTAATTTTTTGAGACCTTTCTTTTAGCTCTGATGCTTCCAAGAGCGGTTTCCACGTCGTTTGTAGGCCATATACTCCCCCTAAAGTCGACATTCGGTTCATTTGTAGACCTTTTTTTTTAGCGCTACCATTCTTCAAGAATTTCAAAATCCCACGTGAGATTTCCGTTGACCCCTCCTTCCCCCCCCCCGCCCTATTTCGCCTCACGTAATTAATGGACGTCCCTATCTCAGTTCGTTAATGAGTTTAGCTGGTCTGTTGTATAAGACACACGTTCGTGTCAGTAAATATAGTTTGTTGGTTACAATCCTTGTGGCTCAGCACGCTGGGTGGTGCGTTGTCGTGGGAGCCTGCGTGCGGATCCGTCAAGCGCGCAAAAGGTTTCCAAACGTTTGTGGTGTTGGCAAACACATAATTTGTCTGGTAGAGACATGAACAACGTTCATGACCAAATAAAATTTTAAATTATAAAGTTAATGTAAGTATGGAGTGAGATAATAAGAAGTGATTGCTGTTAATTTTTCACCACTTTTTACCAACATTAGCGTCAGCTGTCTTTGATAAGTTTCACTCATCATTTCGGGTTTGAAGGTTTTACCGTCGCATGTGCTAGCTGACGCCATACATTTTATGTCAGAACGTAGTAAAGCCGCGTTCCCACGATCTCTTGTAATGGAGGCGGGATGGCACGGGACCTCATTAGCCGAAGTGTAGGGACGAGCGTGCGCCGCAGGTTAGCCCTCGCTTACCTCGCCGCCACCTCCCCACCCAGGCCCGCCGCTAGCTGTTTGAGCGCCCGCGTGCAATACCGATTATGCCGCCCCCTATCTAACTACAGCCAGTGGTGGATCTAGGAATTTTCCGAACCGGGTCAAAAGAATGTAAGATTGCCGCCCCCTTCAAACATTAATTGCCGCGCCCCCATTGTTGCCACACTGAGTGTTGCCGGCCACTTGAAGCAGCTGTTTAGCTAAAAAAAAAAAAAAAATAGGTCGCCCGCTCCATAATAGGATGCAAATTTCGTCGCGGCGACAATGGAATGACAACTATCCCGGGGCGGCGACTGTCGATCACTCGATTTGCCGCCCCCCTCGACCTGCCGCCCACTTGCGGTGCACGCCTTGCACGCCCGCTTACGGTGGCCCTGTCCCCACCACGTTGTCTAGTGTCGTTTGGCACAGAGCACTTTACAGCAACAGAAGGGGTGCGCACCTCTGCTGCAAAGCGATAGCAACAGCCTGTGATGTTTACCGACACAGAGTGGGTAGCTGCGTCTCATCTCCGCTAGCAGAGGCGGCCCTGTTCCCATGGCGTGTTGTTGAGTATTCGTCCCGTCCCGCCTCCGTTACAAGAGATCGTGGGAACGCGGCTTAAAACTACTGAAGAATTGAAATCTTGCCATCTGTCTGCGAAATATTTAACTATGTTCTGGGTATAACAAGTGTATTCTTTGTTTGTGAAACTTGTAGTTTATGAGGCGGCGATTTGGAACCGTCCCGTCATTCTCGTTGATGACTATTGAAAACCGAAGTCAGGACCGTCGGTACGCGAGGGCCTCGGCTCGTGCCCGGTCCGTTGTACCTCCCCGATCCAGCTGTGTTTGCCGTTAGCTGAATCTTACAAATTAAAGCTGGAGATATAGCAAAGTAATCACAACTATTACCACAACGAATTTAATAATAATAATAATAAATTCCTTTAATGATAGAGGAAGGAATGAAGAAATGAGGCAACAAGTGAGTATTTATTTTTTGAATTACAGAATTTCCCCAAGTAAAAGGCAAATTCAAAGGACCACGGATAATGACAGATTACCGAATCTTGCCCTGCAATAGTATCATACTGGTAGAAGGGATTTTGGTAGACCCATGAAGAGAAGGTCAGAAAACTGAGGTCGTAACAGACTTTTGGCCTTTATATGAAGAGGAAGTAAGTAAGTATAAAATTAAAAAAACATCTTGAATGAAACTGCAACGGGCATGCAAATGCTAATCTAACTTCCGTGGTAATACAGTCTCTGTAATTTGTATCTCGTTTACATATTCTTGGCCACATTTGCGAGGTTAAGAATTCAAAATTTTCTGACGACATGCGACAAATTTTTTATTAATCACTCCTATCTTCTGTTTTTAAGTAATGTAGCAGTCACACTTACTTTCTTGTTTTTAAGAAATTCCACATCCAAAATCTAGGTTTCCTTTTTTATTAATATCTTTTTCACTTAAAACAGACATAATTACGCAAAATGCAGCACTAGCAATAAGTTCTCTCCGAGCCATTTAGACACACATAAGAACCATTCAGAACAATGACAAATGTACGCACATGTTATGTTGTTTCCGATTAATTGTCTGTTGGGAACGACAAATAAAACCAAACACATAGTCGTTTGCAATTAATATAAATATTTGCAAACACTTCCTACTTGGTGGATCCGCACCTTAAGAATCTAACAATTCCTACTTAGATCAATCGACTCCAAATTCGAACCCTGCCCACTTCGACCTACAAATCAGACACTAAGAATGCGACTCATTATGTCTGCTGTTGATTGCTTCCTTCCAGATGAAACCTCAGTAGCAGCTGTACGGCGTGTATTTATCCACTTCACAAATCTAGTCCTATCTTGAAGCATTGGACCTCTACGTTAGCTAACATAGATGCCGGTTTTCACGCGACAATATACAGGAATTTGTTACAGCGGGCTAGTAATTTTCCATTCCATCTTGTGTGAACTACAATGCGTTTTCAGTGCAAGAATGCGTGGAAAGAGGGTTTTTAGCACAAAAGGAAGGTATTCCGTCTCGAGCACTCTCTTAAATGTCCCCTCCATTCAAGCGTGCAAATCGGATTTGGTCGCACAAAAGCTTGTCCTACCTGCTTGCAGGTACTAGGAACTGCATTGTTCACCGCTAACAAATAAACACCACTACGGGAGCGTCCATAAACCACTTAGCTCCATTTTGGCCTCCTGTGAACCCCTCCTTCCCCCCCCCCCACATTATCCGACGTGGCTTTTGCCTCTTCTTCCCCTCCCCCCCCTAAGTAGCACGTAGCTTCTTTCCCATGTTGATTGCAGAAATTTTGTACTTTTTCTCATGTCAGACTATCGTTAATTACATATGGAGATAATTAAATGACGGATATAAATATCCACATGCTTTTGCATGTTCTGTACCTCATTTTAACTTTGACAAATAATATAAATGAAAAATTACGTAGCCTGTCTCTTAACCCCCCCCCCCCCCCCGCGTAGCGCAGCGTAGCTTTCCAGCCAATCCCTCCCTCCTCCCCCCCTAGATCGAGCCACGTAGTTTATGGACGTTCCCTAACGGGTTGTCCGCATACCTTTACCACACATGAAAAATCACTTACCTGTCAGATAAATGTTTAATGTAATACCATTAAGGCGGGTACATATCAGTACGAGGCAACGCACGAACGGGACCGAGGCGAGGCGAGGCGGGACGTAAGTACACTCTGGTTGCATGAACGCAATTCGCTGAGGCATCGATCGAGACAGATATCCGTCCATTCGTTTGTACTGACGAGTTGGCTGTGTTGTGAAATTAAAGCGTGAATATGGAGCGCGGTGACGATTTAGCAGTGGCTAGTGGTGCATTCATAGTGATTGCTAGTTTAGTTAAAAAGAGAAATAAAAGAGAAGATGGTGGTTGTCTTTTTTTTTTAACTGCTTAACGTTTCTTAACAGCGAGGTCTTTAGAGACGGGCAAGGAATGGGGGTCAAGGAATGGGAAGCAATTCGGCCATGGCCTTTTGAAGGAAGCACCCCGGCATTTGGGTGGAGTGATTTGGGGAAACCATGGAAAACCCAAATCTGAATGCCCGGACGGGGATTCGAACCGCCGTCCTCCCGAATGCGAGGCCAGAACGCTAACCGTTCACACTCTTGTAGTTTTTGTAACAATGTCGCATAGGTGGCTTCTTTCTTGAGGCGATCATGGCATTTGTTACTCTTACACCACGGAGAAGGTTCTGATTTATAAATTTCAATAAATTTTCTATAAATTTATCAAGCTTAAAATTTCACACAGCGTATGTTTGTACTTTGAAGCTAAACAAACAATACAAACTGTTACGGCACTGCACACAACGCGATCTCTCTTCCACAAAGCTGTAAATGAGACTGAAACCTGTACAGGTCTACCTCATTACCCTCACACATGCTTCGGTTTGTAGTCTGGCGCAGGTAGAAAGAATTGATTTTTCATTCTTCTCCGGTTAGCTGTACAGGTTTTGATACCATTTTTATTTATTTATTTATTTATTTGAGTTGGCTTTCGGCCTGGTCGGCCATACTGCCAGGTTCTTTACATTAAGTTTTACAATGGTTTATGTTTAATGTTTAGTTAAGTTACAATTCTTATCCTTTATTTTACAATGGTTCATAAGTCCAAAGAGAAATGGGTTACAATTTCTTTATAAAATATATCACGTTATTACCTTTTCAATGGCACAGTGTGAGTCGTCGCCAAAAGCACAGGGGCAGCATTTTGTATATTTTCACCACAATTGAATGTTCATGAAATAGTTTCTGTGGTTGCCTGATCTATTTGGATCCTTTGGTGAGAATAATGTTGCGTACAGTACTTGTATTTGTAACTATTCTCATTGGGTGTCGCTTTAGTATGTATGTTCTAGATAATGTGGAGTATTTGTGAAGGGTTAGTGTATCTACTTAGTTTATGGCTGTTGGTCTAGGATTGGCTTATCAGCTTTGTCTTATATTTGAATATTTCCTTCTTTAAAAAAGGACATTATGGTTCTGCATATTGAGTGGTTGTTGGAAGAGAGCAGAATGGCTAAATTAGTTGGGAAGGGGATATTACACCTTGTGAGTTCCTTCAGCATTTTGTTTTGGATGTTGGTGTATTTTTTGCAGGAGAATAGCAGGTGGTTGATGTCCCCTATTTCTCGATCGGCACAGTCACATCTGGGGGTATCTCTTAGTCCTATCCGGTTCAAGTGGATGGGAAAGTTTCCGTGGTGGAATCTGCTTCTGATTATATTAATTAAGTGGCGTCTGTTGATTTTCCAGCTGTAGAACCAGGGTTTGGAAGGAATATGTGGTTGGATATGTCCGTAAAAGGATCCTTTATGGTGCATCGTATTTTTCCAATCTGTTTGCCATCTATTTCTTGCTCGCTGTTTAATATCTTGTACATATGCTGATGGGTGTAGTAGTAGTTCTTTTCTTTGTCCGTATGCGATGGCTTCCTTGGCTAGTCTGTCCGCAGTTTCATTGAACTTAATCCCGTTATGCGAGGGAACCCATACTAAGCTTGTTGTGATGCCTATGTTGTTGCTTGTGTGTATTTCATTTAGTATTTCTATTAGTAGTGGTGCCATCCTATAATTCCACTTTGGTTCTGCTATGCTCCTGATGACGCTCAAGGAGTCGGCTATTATGACCACCTTCTTAGGTCTTCTGGTCCGGCCGTATCTTACAGCTTCTAATATCGCGTCCGCTTCTGCCACATATATTGTAGTTCGCGGTGGTAAGGAGTATAGGGCTTTGTACTGCGTTTTGGGGCAATATAGTGCGCTGCCGACTCGTTCTCCTGAATTATTTTTTGATCCATCTGTGTATATATGGATTGAATTTGGGTATTGGCTGGCGAGCAGGGCGTTCAGGGCGTAGTTGGCGTTGGTTCCCGGCGTGTGTTCCAAATACATTTCTTGTGTGTCTAGACATCGGAGCTGGTAAGGAGCTTGGAATATCGGGTGTGTGGAAAACTTCGTTATGTTAACGCTCCTTTCTTCCCACGTTTTGTACATGTTGAGTAGAAGAATGTTGCTTAGCGCGCCAGTCTGTTTATTTCCTTTCTTTCGCTTACAGTGTTTGAGGTTGTCTAACCGTTCCTTTAGTGGGTGTGTGGTGCTACTCAGTTTTTCGATTATAAACTTCTCTGTAAGTAGTTGTCTTCTTATGTTGAGTGGCATTTCGCCTACTTCCACTAGTAAGGCGTTGGTTGGTGTAGATTTGAATGCTCCTAAACATGTTCTGAGGCAGCGATACTGCAGGGAATCTAATTTCCGCAATGCGTCTTTTGTGGCGTTGGCGTAAAAGACGCTGCCATAGTCTATGATAGATCTAATCATTGATTTGTATAGGAGCAGAAGTGCGTTGGGGTGGGATCCCCATCTCGCTCCGGCCACTGCTCTTAGGATATTAAGTCGTTGGTCTGATTTGGCTATTATATGTTGAATATGGTCTCTCCAAGTTAGACGGGAATCCAATATCATTCCTAGGAATCGGCTCTGTTTATGTACTGGGAATGAAAAGGGACCTAGTTGTATCCTGGCCATATCGGGAATGTTGCGTTTGGAGAATATGACTACGGATGATTTCTCAGTAGATATGTCTAGTCCGTTCCGGTGGGCCCACTTGATGAATGTCTGTATCGCTTCATACAACTGTTCAAAGACATCTTCTATTAATGAGCTCATAGTGTATATAACGATGTCGTCCGCAAATTGGAGGATTAGAATACTTGAGGAAAAGATTTTTTCTAAGTCGTGGGTGTATATCAGATAAAGGAGAGGACTTAATATCGCTCCTTGTGGGAGTCCATTGTAGACCCAACGGGGGCCTACCAGTTCCCCTGAGTTTGAGATGTATATAACTCTTTCCTATATGAGCGAGTGTATCCCTGCTACAAACTCATGTGGGATTCCCAAGATGGAGAGCTTTTGCATCAGAATGTTGATAACAACGTTGTCATAAGCTGAAGTGATATCTAAGAATATTGCCCCTAAGTAAAATTTCCGTGCGAATGCAATATAGATATCTGTAGTAATTAATGATATGTTGTCGAGTGTACTTTTTCCTTTCCTGAATCCAAATTGTGATGTTGCTAGTAAGTTGTTTTTTTCCATCCAATATTCTAATCTGTTTTTTACGATGCGTTCTAATGTTTTGGATACCCACGACATCAGGGAAATAGGTCTATACGATCCTGGTTGCTTGGGATCTTTGTTGGGTTTTAGTATTGGTATAATTATCTGAGTTCTCCACTCTGTTTGGATACCTGCAGGGCCCGCTCTAGCGGTATTGCCGCCCCGGACAAATAGACAAATGGCCGCCCCTTAAGATTATGTAGAATTATATATTTAAAAAAAAAAAATAAGTAATGTTTATTCGAATAAAATATTTAATTTTAATAAAATCGTATATTCATAAATAAACTTATTGAATTTTGATCTAGCGGCACAAAATAGAGAAATTAATTATGCAATATCTTTACATAGCCACAAATTAACCATATGTTTACGTTTGTAAATGCTATTACAGATGGATATTATCACACAAACAATCTAAATGCCATCATTTTGAAAATAAAACGAGATTACATCAAATACGCTAAAATCACAAAAAAAACTATTTTTCTTACTTTCAGGTTGCGAATTTTTTATTACATCTTAAAATTTACTTCATCAGCAATTTCATACTCAATTGCCAAAATGGCTAAATCATTTTTTTATCAATTTCTTGGTTTTCGTAAATGCTTAGCAAGGCGTCGTATATATCTCCCAAATGAAATTTTTAAGGTTTTAATGCCTCTATCCTCTCTATCCTACTCTCCCATCTAGTGTCACTCCATGTTTTCAAAGTTGAACCCTGAACATGTTTTAAAAGTATTGCCCATCGAAAAGTAGATGCCAAAAAGAATTAATATATTTTTTGGACCATGTTGAAGAAATTAGCGGCTTCCAAGGATGCTTTTGCCATTAATAACAAGATTGAGAGTATGGTTACTACACGGAACATTGAATGCTCGCGAATTATATTGTTTAATTCTAAATTGCACTCCTGCTTTATTGCGCCTCATATTGAACCCGTTGTCAGTCCCTGTCCTCTGATATCCTGCAAATTTAAACACAAGTCATTAAGTTCTCCAACTATAATGTCAGACATTTGTTTTCCTGTGAATCTTTCGACTGGTAAGAAGCCTTAAAAGCTTTAATTAATTTTAATCTCAACATCAGGATTAAATTTATTGGTTGAAACATATCTGATTACAAGAGTAATTTGCTGTATCTTACTAAAGTCAGGAGTACAGTTTAAAATTATGGAAAAATATTTTAATTTTTTTATTTCATTAATAACATGAGACTTTACTCTTTGATGCAGCAGATCTACTATCCCGGTTTGTATATTTTCCACAAGATATTGAGCTTTAGTCTCTACTTTTTAGAACACTCAACGGACGTGCTCTTCCATAATGGGATCGTATTCAGACAGTAACTCAACTATTTTTAAGAATTTACCGTTATTATGCTCAAACAACTTGTCGCTTGTACCTTGAAAAACCAGTCAACTTTTACCAAGCATTTTGGTAATTGCAACGATTCTTAGAAGCACCTCATTCCAATGATTTATTTCGGCATTAATAACTCTTTGAGTGGCAGCATCTACAATTTTACAACAATTTAATCTTTTTTGTCTGAATATGATTTTTTGAAATTTCATGCTCTTTTAAAGTTTCGTCGAGGTGCTTCCAATTTTTAAAACCCTCCTTTGAGAGAGAACTAACAAAACAACTGAAAATTTTGCAACAGAAGCAGTAAACGCAGTAGCTAATCTCGCAATATTTGCTCTGCGTTGCTGAAAATTCGTGCATAATATTTTGCGCTAAAACGTCGATCTGTGTCATTGGAAGGAAATGTGTAATTATGCAATAGTTTAGATGGACCTTGCCTTACTAAAAAGCTTCTTCCGGCATCTCATAAAATGCCACAAAGTTTTAGAACGCCTTCTGTGAGTCTCACGTTGGTGTCAGTTCCAGTTGGTTTACAAACTTCGTTCATTTGTTCGCTATTATTCTCTGACGATTCTATACTTCATTTGTATCCCGACCTGATATTGGATTCTAAGATTTGTTTTGGTAAAACCCTGAATACAGTAAATTTTTTTAACGCGCCAGATTGATTCTGCCTTTACGCTTCCTTTCCCAACCTTATTTTTTTGTACTGGTAACCAGATAGTTTTCTTTGACCGTCAGACATTTTGAAAGAGGCATGCACGTAACTCAAACAATGTACACTATAAAATAATATAAAAAGTAAATATTTATCCTTGCTCTAAATAAGCTAAAACCATAACTAAGGTAGATTATTCTCAGTCGATATAAAAAAAATATTTATGCACAACACAAAATATTTTCCATACCCTGTGAGCATAAAGAAAGTCTAGTGTTACTACACAGTCAAAGCTTATTTCCTTATGATACTATCCGTAAATTTGCTGCAAATACAGAAATCGTGTATACAGAATGGCAATTTCTAAGGCTTGAACGGAATAGGTTCCAAGTTCACAAACAAAAAAATGATGTTGTGGAGTGATTGTCGCGCAATACACTTATTAAACCAACTGACAAAGTTATTCACATTCACTAAAATAGTTAATGAATTTCTTTTTTTGAGACGATTTACAAATGCAGCAATTAGAGTATCTGTAAACCACATTCGTATATATAATAAACATCATGGATTATAATATGTTAGCAGTTAGCATTCGAAATTAAATATACTAATGGTATGTGAAGTAACTAATCGGTAATCAGCAGCTGGTAATATTATTTATTTATTAATTATTGTACCTACTGTCCCACACCCACTAAACTACAGTATTTTCACAAGCGATCAAAGCTAGCGTATGTGGTTCAAGTTTACGTCGCGATACACGACGATGATAATTTAGGATAAAATTGATTGTATCAATGCGCGTGTGATTGAGGCTTAGAATTTGTAGCGCCAATATTAGCGGAGATTGTGGTTAGGTTGAGATTAAGCCTGGACCAATATGAAAACTGAACCTTTTTGTCACAGCCAATGGCACGAGGAATTTAGTTATTTAAACAAAATTCATGAGCACTATGTCACGTTGTGATGTCATGTATCGCGACGTAAACTACTCCCGCGTGTGAAATTTAACCCAACCAAAACACTTGCAATGCCTGTATCTGATTTGTACAACAAATCTGTGAGGCTCGGATTACGAGAAGAAATTATTATGCAAATTATTCCACTTCGATTTCCAATAACTAAGATCCATATTGATTTGGTTCATCTCCCGCCAAGCACTATCGATTCCATGTATTAGAGCCTAGCTGCAATTACGAAAAACACTCCTTTTCACCGCGTCTGGTAACTTGTGGGCAGTATAACGTCGGAATCTGTGCAGGCAGCCGAGGGCAGGTGTAACAGCCCCCACCTACTGGGCTTCTGTTGTGTGCTTTTGTCGCTGTGCGCCTATGTGGTATATCCAACTAAATAACAGTTTAATCATAGATGTACTTACCTTTAGAAATTATGAAATCCTGAAGTAAATTTTATGAACTACCACTTATCACTAATAACGAAATAGTAACACTAATGCTGTTGTGTAATGAAACCACTTTTGTAATTAGCAATAATAAGCAAATTGAGACAACAACGAGTTCTACTCGCGTGCTAAGTGTAATACTCCTCAAGGTAGCCAAGTGTAATACTCCTCACAATTATTATTTCGTATTACCAATTAAAGGTCCACAGGTTTGTTGACGGTTCGGCCCTTATACCGTCATTTCACCCAAGCACGCGGACTGAGGAGCTACGTATCTTCATTTTAAAGGTTCTTATTATACAAATAATAAGAAGACGTTTAACTTCGTACAATCAATAAGTTTCCATTTTATTGATCAAAGTCCATTTGCTATTCTGAACAACTTTATAAAACCACAAAATGAAAACACACTCTTTCGTATATTAAGAACAATCACGGACTCAGCAGGCTCAATACAAAATTACTAGACCGCCGCCACAATCTTGGCGCGCAACAACTCGCGCCGCTCGCAGCCAGACACTCTCTCACACACCAAAAAAAAACCAAAGATATGAATGTCACTTATATTACCCCTGTTTACAAACTTGGTACCGTCTGTGGTCTCCGTGAGCAAATACACTTGCTTACAATTCATATTATACATTCATTTCAATATTACAAAATACACTTATAAATACATATATATTTTCAGGGCTAGTGGATATGCTACACCTGCCCCCACTACGAGGCAAATTAAATTTAATGCTTGGCATGTATTTCACTTTGCCGAGAAGTCATTACTATCTGTCCATATTAACTTGTCAGTTAAAATTGTTAGCATTAGTTTCTGACACATTGATTGAACAACCTTTTCACACCACCAAATGTTATTATGTACACCAATTGAATGTTTCCTTATTAATACTACTTTGTTTTACCTTTCACACTTTACACCTTCTTCCTTTTCATGAACTGTACACGGTCCGTTACAATTAAAGCTATCAACAGCTGACTGAGGTCAACAACCAACTCTTTGCGGTGAGCCCACACCCTATTGTCAGATTTACCAAAGCGGGTAGTCTACCTGGAGCTCGGTTAGGGGCGTAACCGCACAGCTGATTTTCTTTTAGAGTCAAAGTTACTTGTGCCACTAAATCAGGGCCGGCGTTAGGGGAGGGTAAGCGGGTCAAATGTACCCGGGCCCGCCGGCTCATGGGGGGCCCCGATCACCTGCTGCAGGGGCCCCCAGGCCTCGAAGTAAGAGTCCACCCATTGTCGCCCGGCTAGTTGGTACAGCTAAAAAAGAGGTCGCCCATTTTACCCCGGGCCCGAAATTCCTAGCGCCGGCCCTGCACTAAATCACTTACACAACAAGCACATTTTAAAGTCCATATATTCTAACATTTACTTTAAGTCTTCATTGTTCTTTGTACACTCTTGGCAGGTTGAAATCTTACTTACATCTACTCAGATCACTTATATTTTAATGTAACCTTTCTTCCCGCGATAGTTTTTTATTATCGAGACAACAACCAGGGCTACCAATCCCTGAATATCAACAAAAAAGAACTTCCAAACTTAATTTCCATATTTGAATCGAATTTACTTCCAACTAAAGGACTACTACTTGCTCTATCAGTTAGTACATCACTCTATATCAACTACATACAACAATTTTTACAAACTATCTTTAGTTTTGTACAGTTTCAAGTCTACTATGTTTCGCAAACCCAGTTTTTTATTTGATTTAGGATATGCAAGTAAATATACACTAGAATGAGGCTTAGAAATTATACGGAAAGGTCCAAAATAAACTTTGAAAAATTTCTTAATCTCCGAATTGATATTACTGGACTTACATTTTGTTTTCACCAAAACTAAATCATTCAAATCGAACTCGGTAGGTTGGATTCTTTTATCATATCTTCTCTTTCTTTCATCCGCCTTCTTTCTCATTCTTTCTCTGACTTGATTTAGAAGTTCTTGTCGATCAAGAGTGGTAGCGACAGGAAATTTAACACTTTCTCTTATAAAATCTGGAGGATCTTTATCGAACATGATGCGGAATGGAGTGTATCCGGTGCTTTCACTCGGAATACTGTTTATCAAATTTTCGAATTCTTTCACATATTCAATCCATCGTGTGTGTTTCTGGCTACAGTACGCCCGAAATAATCTGCCAAGTTCTCTCATTTGTCTTTCACAAGGATTACTGGCTGGGTGATAACTCGATATTCGAATATGCTTTATATTATTATCTTTCATGCAAGAAGACCAACTGTTTGACAAAAACTGACTACCATTGTCAGAAAGCAAAGATAGCGGCCGTCCGAGGTTCACGAAATAATCTTTTACTAGTTTACCCACAAGTGCCTTACCAGTAGCTTTCTTTATCGGGTATAACTTTACAAATTTTGAAAATACATCAAAGCATACAAATAGGTAAGCAAATCCGCCTCTTGATTTAGGTAGCGGCCCGTATAAATCTACTGCGACAAGATCCAACACGTCGGTGGGCAACATGTTTTGCATCAGATTCTTACTTGTCGTCACCGATACTTTCGTGCGCTGGCACAGGTCACAAAACGCCAAGCGTCGTGCTACTCGCTTCCGCATATTGTCGAATATAACAACTTCTCGTAATTTTTGGTAACATTTTTCAACTCCATAATGACCGTAGCTTGAATGGGTATAATCAATTATTAAATCAACATACTGGTGCGGCCAGCACAATTTCCAATCTTCACTCGATTCTTCCCTTCTACGAAATAAAATTCCTTCATACAAAGTATAGTATTTCTTCAATTTCTCGCAGTTTTTATTACCTAGATTTTGCTTTACCATCTTAAGACACTCGTCTTCATTTTGTCTTCTCCGCATGTCTTTACACAGCTCCTTCACGTTCCTTTCTTGCGGAACCCCTTTTATGTAAAGAATTTTAAATACCCTCTCTGAATTTGGTATCTCCTCAGTACTAACAAGTCTCGACAATGCATCGGCCACAATGTTGTCGCTACCCTTGATGTATCGTATCTCGTAATCGTATTGCTGCATAAACAATGCCCATCTCGTAAGTCTTCCATGTAATAATTTACATTCTTGGAGAAATGTTAAAGCTTTATGGTCAGTATAAATGATAATGTGATGCCCCCATAAGTAATATCTAAATTTTTGGAAGCCCCATACGATACTTAAGGCCTCTTTTTCACTGATTCCATAGGACCTCTCATGTTTATTTAGTAGACGACTTGCAAATGCAACTGACCTGCGCTCTTCTCGGCCATTAACATTTTCTATTTGAAACAGATGAATTCCAAGTCCGTATTCAGAGCTGTCAGACTCCATGCAAAACGGTAATTTCATATTTGGGTGGTAAAGGATTTCGCTATTTACTAATTCTTGCTTGAGCTTTTCAAAGGCAATTTGACATTCTCTGGTCCATACCCACACTGCATTCTTCTTTCGTAGGGCATTTAAGTGCGGATCATTAAACGATTGGTCTTTCACAAATTTCCTATAAAATCCACACAGTCCGAAAAATGATTTGAGCTGTTTTTTGTTCTGAGGTATCGGAAATTTTGCTATTGCTTGTATCTTATCTGAATCTGGCATTATTCCATTTGCATTTATCGTATGTCCCAAAAATTTAATTTCTCTCTTGACAAATTCACATTTTTGCAATTTCAGGGTCATTCCTCCTATTCTTAATGCTACTAATACGTCTTCTAAGATTTTACAATGTTCTTCCCAACTTGACGCACTGATTAATATATCATCTACGTAAATGGTTAATTTGCTCAATAATTCCTCTCCCAAAACTTGGTCCAGGGCTCCAATGAACACGGAAACTGATACATTAATTCCAAATGGAACCACGCAATATTGGTAACATCTTCCTCCATACAAAAAAGCTGTATATTTTCTTGATTCTTTGGCTAGCGGAACTTGCCAATAGCCGGCCGTCAAATCTAAACTCGTCATATATGTTACGCCGTAGAATTTTTGCAACGTCTCTTCTAAATTTTCTGGCCTGTCAGTCTCTTTTTCAACAATACGATTCAGCGTTCTTGCATCTAAAACTAATCGAACAGATCCGTCCTTCTTCCCAACAACAATTAGTGGATTATTATAAGAACTGTCACTCCTCTCAATTATTCCCCACTGTAGCATCCTATTTATTTCCCGCTCCACTGCATTTTTCTTGGCAAATGGTACTGGGTAAGGTTTCACAAAGAATGGAGTATGCGGTTTTATTTTTAGTTTGCATTCAAAATCTTTAACAGTGCCCGGACAATTCGAAAACCTGTCGGCGTTACGTTCTAATAATGTACTCAGCTGTTCTTTCTGTTCCCACGTAATCTCACATATTTCACTCACTTTACTTCTTATAATATCTTTAGTTGCAAGATCATCATTCCTTTCATACACACTGCTGTTTCCAAATTCTTCTTCTCTTTCTTCTTCACACATCGGCTGCATTATTCGTATTTTCACGTTCCCCACTATACCTGCGGCATTTACCATTTCTTTTCCAAATTTAATATTATACTCTTTTCCCTCTTTGTTTAATTGTATCCTTCCTTCTCCACAATCAACAACCACTTGATACTTTTGTAGTAAGTCCATACCCAGTATACAATTCATGTTTAGATCCGGAATTACTATACATCGATGTTCTATTTGTACTCCATCTATCTCCAATTCTATCCAAATTTGCTTCTTCAAACGTTTGCTTAATTTTCCAGTGGCTCCCATGACTTGTAAATAATTTACTGGCATTTCTTCGACTCTTCGATCTTTGGTTATGCGCTCGTAGAAAACTTCCGAAATCGCCGTCAAATCACTCCCGGTATCTAAAAGCGCTTGACTTTGCACTCCAAATATTTTTAGACTTATCAAAGGTTGTCTTATTTCATTCTCTACAGCTTTTCCGATGTCTTCTTGTAACAAATCATTTACTATCTCCTGATGCGACCATCCTATTTCTTCCTGGTGGTTCATTTTAGATAGA
The DNA here is from genome assembly GCA_031002005.1 of Vandiemenella viatica. Taxonomy (NCBI): domain Eukaryota; kingdom Metazoa; phylum Arthropoda; class Insecta; order Orthoptera; family Morabidae; genus Vandiemenella; species Vandiemenella viatica. The sequence goes on from JARYHS010008074.1 coordinate 74,423,190, forward strand.
TAACTCTTTTTGAAATCATCCGAGCTCGCTTGGCACTGGCTATCCTCAACTGTACAAGATAATAAAGCTTTTTGTTCTTTACTTTGCTCTTCTCCGTCGGCGGTAGAATACAAAGCTACGTCGGCACGTGTTCGTAAAGGGGCTATATTCACATTTTCACAGCCACCTGATGCTTCAACTGTTTTCGCTCTTACCCGTGATATACCTTTAATCTCCGATTCATCATATTTTCTTATAAAAAATATTCTGACTTCATTTTCTTCATTTTCATTTTCTTCTTCACTGCATTCAGATTCCCTTTCCTCTTCGTTATCACTGCTAGGAACAATTTCTCCGGTTTCGTCAATGCTAAATGCTAGCTCATTATCTTCATTCTCACAATTTCCTTCGTCGAACAATTCCATTGCAGCTTTACATTGCACCTCCGCACTATTTACTCCTCCTCCGGTATTCTTTTCATATTCTTCTTCATCCTGTACATCGATGTTAGCCAAATCTATGACTTCGCGACAGTTCCAACCACCCCCTTGCTTTAATGTCGCGACATCGCATTTCTCATTCTCTATCTCATTGAAACATTTCCACCATTGTAGATATTCATCTTTGCTGTATGATTTGCGGCACTCGATTAAATGCTCTTCACCATTCCCTTTTATTTTAACATTATTGGTCCATAAGTTCCTATATTCGCTTCCGTGCGGACCTTCACAGTCGCGGTTCGGAGTTTTCCGCCTCTTCTTTTTTCTCATCCTGTACTTTTTCTGTTTTTCTCATATACATCATTTGTTTAGGCTGCTGTCTGTACTCATTGCGTCCACCTGATGCGTAGTTGCTATTATAGTTCTGATTTTTATTTTATTTTATATTTTATTTTTTTATTTTATTATTTTTTTATTTATTTTTTATATCCTGGTACATAATAGCCCAGCACCTAGTTTCTACTCTGGGCCCATATTTCCAATATATTACAAGAGGTACATAAGATAAAATTATAGTTTGCAGCTAATAGTTAAATATTGTTCAGGATGTAAAACAAGTTAATAACGCATAAACTTATCAAATTTCACAAAAATTTGTTACATAATTAAATTAACAATGTGTAAGAATGTATATGATATGTGTTAGTGTTTTTTGATATATACATATATACTGTAAATTAGTAATTTGAATAACATACATTCACACACAATACTACTATATATAATTAAACAAAGAAACTTTCACATACACAAATCACTTATTTCACTGTTGTCCCACTGTTTCTCTCTTTGTATATTTACGACACTTTTACACATTACAGTATTTACTATTATTGTCCAAATTCTTGTCAAAATGCCGATTTCCTCTTTCGTGCTCGTACATTTGCCTTCCACTTCTGCCGTATGTGTCACGGCCTCTTTGTGAACCGTTATCCCACCTATCGTTGTGTCGATAATCTTTCGTCTTATCCGCGCTCCGGTCGAACATTTTGTTTCGATCTGTGTGGTTTTCACAAGCTTCTTGGTATCTGTCTATCCTCTCTAGTATGTCTAAAAAATCTTCCATCTTGTCCCACTGGGTTGCAATTAATTTTTCCTGGACTTGTCTGGGAAACTTTTGTAATAGCACTTCCATTCGTTCAATTTCTCCAATAGGCTGATCTAGATGCCGTAATTCTGTCTGCATTTTCTCACAAAAATTTCTCATACTCCCATCTGTCCTGTGGTAACGCTTGCAGTTGTAAAAATCACTTTTTACTTTTCGTTGTCGTCTCTGAGACCAGTACTTATCTCGGAACATTTGGAGAAACTCATTAAAATTATGACAGCTCTCTAAAATTTCACACCCCCAAGAAAAAGCTTCGCTCTTCATTTTTCTGTGTACGTATTGCATTTTATCAACCTCTGACCATTCTATGGGCAAAGTTCTAGCATAAATTTTAACAAAGTCAGCGGGATGAACATTTCCAGCCCGGTTCAAATATAGTTTCGGGTAACGATAATTGACAAGCATTCGATCCGCCGCTCACAATAATATTAGGCTGTTTTTTTTGACCTCTTCTAGATTTCCTTTTATGCTGATCATATCTTCGCGTATTTGCGCGACCCCGTCCGACAATTCTTCAACTTGTTGCTCTATACATACTGTTCTACTAGAATGTTCAACGACCTGCCGTTCTACTCCTTGTATCTTCTTATCACATTGTTTCTGCCCTTCCAGAATCTTCCCCATCTCATTCTCAACATTCTCTTGATTTTTGTTTACGTTTTCTAATTTTTCTTTAAATAACTTTTCGCTTTCTGCAACACTTCGAGTTACCATAGGAATTCCACAATTTTTTGTCGCATATTATTTTCAATTTTCAACATTTTGCTTTCAATTTTCTCGAATTTTACGTTCATCTGCTCTGTTACATTTTCAATTCTTTCATGGACCTGTACTACCATCTGATTGAAATTTCCAGTAATTCTTTCTTCTAAATTTTTCATGGCGGTTTCTTGTTTTCGGCTAGCATCTAATAAGGCTTCTTGTTTTCGGCTAGCATCTAATATGGCGGTTTCTTGTTTTCGGCTAACTTCCAATAAGGCTTTTTCTTGTTTTCGGCTAGCATCTAATATGGCGGTTAGCAGCATATTAAAATTTTCAGACCCTTCCCGAGTGTTTTCAGACTGATTCAATTCTGGTGAAATTATTCTTTCTACTGGGTTCTGACCCCCATTAAATACACTGGTTCCTTCAAATTGTACATTATCCTCACTACCGCTACTAATGTCATTAATTGCAAAACGACTGCCAAATTCATTGTCATCCCCATTAACAACCGGACTACTACTCAATTCGGCTTGCACAAACTTACTTCTTTCACGTATCCCCATACGATTTTCATATTTTCCATCAAAACTTACTGTTCCCGAGCTTTCGATCAAAATTCCTGAATTATTACCGTCTGATTCCACCAATTCCGTATTATCTTCCGCCCGAACTAACCTACCACCACTGTCTTCCATATTCAAAGACATTTGAAAATTCAAAATAGAAGAAACAAAATTATATTATACTCCAGTTAATAGGAAAAATTCCGTCAGACAACAATTCAAAACTCCAAGGTCACCAATCAACAATGGGTCAACGCCGCTTTCAACAACGCCGTTAAGCAACACACAACAAAGACAAACAATGCAGTATCCAAATCACTACCAAATCTCGTACTTCCTCGTGTCAGCTGAAAATTTACAGTTCACAGAAACAAAATAGTATTTAAATTCTGCTCTCCTCCGGCCTGAAATAAAATCAAACATATAAATACATTACAGATTTTAATTCTAATTACGAAGTGTTTTCCCCCCTTTTTTCTTTATAATTTCTTTATTATTACTTGCTTCTCATCGGAAACCACAGACGCTAACTACTCTAAACAAACTACTGCAATTTGTAACAAACTTTAGACTTTCAATGATAACTTTTTCTTTTACAATTCTTTGTCTTTAGATATTCTTTAACCAAGCGATAATTACTTTTCTCGTTTCAATGTTCTTTTAAACAAACAAATTTTAGAGTTAATTTCACTGATTTTAAATTTAACTTTTTACTGTTCAAAATTTTATAACTGCTCTTCTTTCTGCAATGTGATCGTCGATTGCTGCTGTTACCCCGTGAATTAAATTTGGAATTTTGTACTTGCCAATCTGCGAAACTGCTGTCGTCGGAAGTTGCTCACCACTGTTGACTGCAGCGACGTTATAGAAATCAGAAGATTTCCAGGCGTCCCGGATGCTATGTTAATTAGCAATTAACATCCGTAATTGGTATCATCATACCACTGAATTATCCTCTGCAGGGTAGCCAAATGTAATTCTCCTCAAGGTAGCCAAGTGTAATACTCCTCACAATTATTATTTCGTATTACCAATTAAAGGTCCACAGGTTTGTTGACGGTTCGGCCCTTATACCGTCATTTCACCCAAGCACGCGGACTGAGGAGCTACTTATCTTCATTTTAAAGGTTCTTATTATACAAATAATAAGAAGACGTTTAACTTCGTACAATCAATAAGTTTCCATTTTATTGATCAAAGTCCATTTGCTATTCTGAACAACTTTATAAAACCACAAAATGAAAACACACTCTTTCGTATATTAAGAACAATCACGGACTCAGCAGGCTCAATACAAAATTACTAGACCGCCGCCACAATCTTGGCGCGCAACAACTCGCGCCGCTCGCGGCCAGACACTCTCTCACACACCAAAAACCAAAGATATTAATGTCACTTATATTACCCCTGTTTACAAACTTGGTACCGTCTGTGGTCTCCGTGAGCAAATACACTTGCTTACAATTCATATTATACATTCATTTCAATATTACAAAATACACTTATAAATACATATATATTTTCGGGGCTAGTGGATATGCTACATAAGGCCCAATTCACACAGAAGAGACGTGGCGCGGACTTCGGGCTGAGACATGGCGCGGACGCGGCGCATTTTGAAGTTGCTCCTATGGCGGAATTCACACAGAGGCGGCGAGGCAACGACGCGCCCCTTTGAGGTCCGCGCCCCGTCTCTTCGAAGTCTTTAGGGGCGCACCCAAATGGCTAAGAACTGTAAGTTTTTAAAGAACGAAAAAATCGGTATGTGGATTTTTTTTATTAATTGGGTATTTAACCCATTAATATTATTAATATTTTTCTCACACTTACAGCCGAAATGGCGCCCCTAAATTTTAGCGCCCCGGGCAAATGCCCGGTTTGCCCCCCCCCTAGAGCGGGCCCTGATACCTGTGCAGGTTTATGTCACACTCGCTCCGGTCTACCTGCACAGGTAAACCCCTCCGGTGTACCGTAGCGTGTGTGGCTGCCTTTACCTTCCCTCTGAGTTTCTCCCACGGTACTCATTTGACAGCAGGTTGAGTGCCCTGGGGGGATCGTTCCGGACGTTCAGCTTCGAGGAAAGATCCTCAGCTTCGTCGTGGATCGAACTCCAGCAGTCAGACACTACCTCCTGAGCTACGCGGCCGTCCCCGTCGTTAATTGTATCAATTTATTTAATTTTTTCTTCTTTTTTTAAAACGCCAGTCTCTTCTCCAGTAAGTGCACTTAATATTTCGCGCTAACCTTCTCTTTTTTATCGCAATATTATGAAGTTTATCGTCATTTTTCACAATATGGGACGTCTTTCATACTCTTTAATAAAACACAACACCTTTCCCTGTCCCAACTTATGATTAAAAATAGAACAAAACGAAATAATTACGAAAAATTACTTAACTAAAATATAGTGGTTTTATTTAAATCCAACGAACAGTGTGTTTGAACGATGACCGAGTGCCAACGTGGCAGCGTGAACTAGGGAGGCAGACGCACTATCGCAAACACCCGTCCACATAACATGTCGTCCACCCCCGAATTCTCTTTGAAGTAGCTACTCTGGACACATGGCGTTGTACCGCCTCGGTCGTTCGGCGAAAGGGGTCGTCCTTTATTGACGTGAGGTGATTTTCCGGAATTCCGGACACCCCCCCCCCTTTTCTGGTGAGACTTCGTGAGATCTTGTCGGATCCCCCCCCCCCTACTAACCGACCTCGCAACTGTTGTAGACTTTTTTTTAGGTCTCGTGCTTCCATGGGCGATTATACCCCACTAAGGTCGGTTTTTGGACCAAATACCTCCCTAAAGTCGAGTTTCGCGTCATTAGTAGATTTTTTTTAGTTCTACAATGCTGAAAAATTGAGATTTTCCGCTGACCCCCCCTCCCTCCTCCTTTGTGAGGTTCAGTGAGATTTCGCCGGACCCCTCCCCCCCCCTATTTCACCTCACATCATTAATGGGGTTTGCCTCGGCTACATATTCTCACGTCAGATCTGTACGTGCGTTGGCTGGTACTGCTGTGTACCCGCCTTTACACGCGATTCGTACGAACCTGTTTCGGATAATACATTTTACCACACAAATCCATAATTATAATAAGTTACCGGTATCTAATTGGTTCTTTTTTCTATTTTGTAGGCAGTAAATGTCAGTGATTCTATCAAACTGAATGAGCGGGATTCACGGGAAGGCAACTCGGATTTTAATGGCGTTTCGAATATAGTTAAGCACAGGGTCTGCGGGGTAAAACACTGCATGTTTCAATTTTGGTATGAAGTCTGAAACTTGAGAAGAGACGGAGTTATTTATAAAATTAAACATAAAAGCGTTCACATATTGGTATCAATTTTTACTTTATATAAAATGAAAATGGAAAAAAATAATGCTGGACATTTTTCACATATCATGTAAGGAACCAGACCGATACCGGGGTTAAGTATCGCCTAAGTGCCTTAACTTACACTCTTGATAGCACCTCACTGTTCGATGAAAACTTACTGAATATTTTAATTTGGTTTGACCATGTAGCCAGGATGACTCAACTAAATGCCTTAGGTCGCCACAAAATTTGTTACCCACAAATTGAGAAAAGGGTTTTATGTTAACAACTCAAGTACACAAGTTCACTGTTAGTAAAATCCAAAGTTTTATTTTTCAAAGTCAAAAGTTCAAAATTGCATTTACAGTTGAGCAGGCATATCGAACTCTCGTTCCCAAAAGTTTGCAGATTGTGGAGAGAAATCTTGAACCGACCAAACCCCTTTAGTAAATTTACAAGTTTTAACAGTCATTGAAGTTACGATTTAACACGACACGATCCAACATGGTTGAACTAGCCCGCATGGCGCGAAACAGACGACCGATAGGAACAGACCACCGCCAAGAACAGACCGCGGACAGGAACAGACCGCGGGCAGGAACAGACCACAGGAAGGAACAGACCGCGGACAGGAACAGACCACGGACAGGAACCAGACCACGGACAGGAACAGACCGCGGACACGAACAGACCACAGGCAGGAACAGACAGACCATAATGGCGGCGGGGTCTTTTATAGAAACGGCTAGAACCAGTGACGTCAGCAACTGTATCACATCTTTTGCTTCCGCGTAGCTCAAAGTATGTGTAATTTATTTGATGATCCCGACTATTAAAAATGTTCAACCTTTAGCAGTATCTGGACTTATCTACTAGAAGTCCGACGGCAGTCTCTTGAGAAATTTAGAGTAATTAATTTTAAAGTTTTAGCTATTTAAGACTCCGCGTAGTGATACATTCAAATTTGGGTAAAATCCCTAAGTGTTCTAGAATTTTACGCGCGTGCACAACAATCCGTGACAATCTATTTTTCAAAAACTTAATTACCGGACAAATACTAAAACTTTTGATGAAAACCCATATATGTATGAACTCGTCTTGATTAGGGCTATCTGCCGATGTAAAATTTAAATTGATATCTCTTTTAATAAAAAGCTTATTTTTTCTCTCAATTAAAATCACTAATTAAACTTTACCAAATTACTTAATTTTATTGCCAAAATCTCGGGAATAGTGCTGACTACAGCTGGTGATAAAAGTTCGGTTGTAGCTTTACGCGATTTAAAGATATTACGAATCTTAGAATTTCTACTTTTACGATCGCGTGCTTCAAAACTTGAACAAACGGGAATATCTCTTAAACCAAACGTTTCCCGATATGATAAATACACTTTAAAATGATTTTTATGATGAATTGTAACTGTGAGCAAGATTACAGGAAAATTGCTTAAAGTGAAAAACTACTCTTCTCGAAATTTCTAAGTCCCGCCTAAGCAAAACTAGAATTTGCCAAAATTCTAAGGTGCTTACAATCAGCTAAACCCATGGTAAGCAGAGCTTGTAAATACATACATATTATAGATAGAAAACACACAGACCCACAGAATGTTGGAATCTCTCGACTTCAGACACTCATTATATCACAAACACACACGCACACAAAAAAACATTTTTCTACTTACTTGTCCCATTCCAGCTGAAGCAATTGTAAATGTAATTCTACACAATTTGCATTTTCCATTATATTCGTTTTGTAGATCATTAATTAACCAATCACCATATTCGATTTACCATTGATTTTTATCCTTCTGCAATCGTTTATTTTTCTGTTTCGAGGTATCATTTTTGACGCTTTTTTTTCGTCGTAACATATTCACTATCTATTTGATCTGTTTCAGTATAAAAATTACGTTTTGTATGTGTGCATTGAGTACTTTGTTTACTGAAGTTGTCCTTGTCCATGATTTACTATAACATACCCATTTGTCAAAAAATTGAGAAAATTAAATTAATCTTTCAATTTAAATGAAACCTATTTAAACGTCACGCACATTTGTTATTTTATTGCTGTACGGTTACAGTCTCAATTACTTCATTGTTTACCATAAATAAAAATTCCCTGTTCACAAAAAAGGTAGTGTAGCATCTGCATTAGTTTACTGAGCAACACTATTGGCGCCTGGAGTTCCACAGGACGAGGATTTGCTCCCCGATTTCGGTTTTACACGGTTTCCCGATATTATTGTAGATCAATGCTGGAATGGTACCCGGCTGAAAAGACTTCTACAATGACGTGTTGTAAAGCCTTGATTAAAGCAAATTTGCAATGATTTGATGCAGTTTCCCACTACTTATTATACCGCATTAGTCTCTTCGTGTCGACATATTTATTGAAGCCTGTACTCTCTGATATCCTCACACATCACCTCTGGGTTCCTCTATATGCCTTGCGTGCATCTTTCACAACAAAATTCGCCAGTGTCGTATATCTCAAAGTGTAACCAGTCACTTTATATATTCCTTTGTAAGATTCGTCCATAATTTCTCCTATTTTTATTCACCTGTTATTTACACAGTGCATTTTTTTAGTGTTTCATCAGTCCACTTAGTTTTCAACATTCTTCTGCAGTACAATACTTAAATTTCTCTTCTTTCTGCTACGATTCCAACAGATTGTTAAGATCCATATATTGAGTTTAATACATACAAAGGATTTTATAAATTCATCAAATATTGAACTTGAGAGGAAATGGCAAATTTACACAGTGAACGACTAATACGATGCAACAATTAAACACAATGCGTTAAATAAATGCGACAACAATGATACTGTAACACCATTCTTGGACCTTTAGAAAAGAAAGGGAAGAATCACCAGTCGGTTTATTATTTTTTGGCATTTGTTTATAAATAAAAAACATAAAATGAAATTAAACACTACCGATGATTACAAATGAATATATATTTTTTTTCTCGTAAGAAACATTGTATTTATGAACAGACGAGATATGTATTATATTCATTGAGGGTGGTGGGTGAGTGGCAACGTTCTGGCCTCGCATTCGGGAGCATGCGGGTTCGAATCCCCGTACGCCCATCACGATTTTGGTTTACAATGATTTCCCAAAATCACACCAGGCGAATGTCAAGATGGTTCCTTCAAAAGGCTATGGCCAAATTCCTTCCTGTTCCCTACCCCCAGGCCTTTCCCGCCTCTAATGACTTCAACGTCGACAAGGCGTAAAAACACAAGCAAAAACATAAAAAAAGCTCTTTATTCCTAAGACTTTGCTTCTTAATGTGAAAAAAATCGTTCCAGATTTCATCGTAAATAAATCAATGACAACATACTGAAAAACGATAAAAAGAAATTTTATTTATTTATTTTTCGAAAAATTTGAGGAAAAATACATGCTTTGTAAAATATGATTCGTGTTTTATGAAGTTCAGTGACGTTGCCATTGATGCAGTACGTATTTTCTATTTACTTAGCAACACGCACTTTTATGTGCTGCTTTCTATGTCATGGTATACTCGTACATCATCAATGTGATATTGTGGCTTGTCAGAGTACCCATTTTCTTTCATCTCCCTGAATGAAAATGAATCCCGTGTATCTCGTGCATTGACATAGGATTTGTACTTTCACCTTCTTTGGAAATGGTGTTTTGGAATGCAGGTCGTTGTAAGGGACGTGAGTGTCTTTTACGAATCATTGGAAACGAAATCGACGATGGCCCAGGTTTTTTTTTTTTTTTTTTTAAATTTATTTGGCCTTTAGCCATGCTGGCCATTTAGCCATTACCAAGTGTACAAGCGTTTATTACATTGTTTGTCTATTACATCTGTAACATTTTGCACATCGTAGCAGTAAATCTTAATATACATTGTCTCTGTAGGTTATCCGTATTTCATAGTACCTTACACACATTAAAAGCCAGAACTAATACATTTACGTAATACGCTGGGTGCATAAGGTAGTAAATTTGTCTGGCACATAGATACCTTAAAATGGACGATTTGATATTACATTATACACACTGAAATATTGAGTTTTGCAAAAAATCGATTTACAAGGTTCATATATACATGAAATGTTAGGATATGTTACATCTGATTATACAGTTAATTATTGTTCCTTTGTTTGGCATATAGGCCTACATACATTAAAATAGTCCATTTGATATTACATTATATACATTAAAATATTAAGTTTAGAAAAAAGTAATACAAATTAATAAAAGATAAAATTATTTACAAAGACTCATATATACATGAAATGTAAGGATATGTTACACTTGATTATACAGTTGATTATTGTTACAATTCTCGTTTGATTTGCCGTAAAAATGAGTACATGAGGAAGAAGATTTTAAATCTGTTTGTATTTAGTAAGTCTTCAACACTTGCCGGGAGTTGCTGTCCTGCTTGCACCAAGTGCTTGATGAGGTTGTCAGAGGCTTGTTTGTTAAATGGGCAACCAAAGAATATATGATTAGCGTCTTCAACGTGTCCGCACTGGCAGTACGGTTCCTCTACCACACCGATTCTACATAAGTGCTTCTTGAGGCGGCAATGTCCGAATTTAAGCCGAAAAATTGTGATATATAGGCTTCTAGGACACCGGATGTTCTGAAACCATGGCCGTTTTGTAACTTCAGAATGTATCCTTGCGTAGTGTTTACCTTTCGTAGCAGATGTATATCTCCATTCTACGTCCCAATCTTTGTATAATTTTTCCTTTATTGTCACAATCAGGTCCGAAGTAGGTATCTTACGGTGTATAGTTACCCCGGTCTCAGTTGCTTGTTTTGCCAGCTGGTCGGCTATTTCATTGCCCCTGCACCCATCATGGCCTCTCACCCAGGAAAGTACTACTAATTTATTACTTTGTTCCAGGTCTATGATTGATTTAATAATTTCGTATATGATCGGGTTGTTGCTTTGGTTTATGTGATGATTTTTTAATGACGTTAAGGCAGAGAGTGAATCAGATAGTATGATAATGTTACTATCCGGTAAGCTCCCGGCATATCTAAGTGCTTCTAATATTGCTATAAGTTCTGCTGTCATAATAGAGCATTCTTTAGGCAGTTGGAAAGTGCCCTGTTCCATGCTATCAAGGTTGATGTATGCACAACCAGCATAACTGTTGTTCTTAGACCCATCTGTATATATGATTCCAGCTGGAAGCCATTTGTTCAATTTTTCTAGGTATGTCTGTTTGTAGGGGCTCTGTTGCGTTGTTTTACCAAAAACTGTAATTTCTTTACATGTATGCCATAATGGAGCCTCATAGCAGTATAGTTGTTCACTCTTGTTGGCTTTTTCGTATAGTGATTTGGTTTCCAGATACGCTGAAGCTAGCGGTGGCAGTCGTCTGTTTTTCCAATATCCTTTTGTTAGGCAGTCTATGGATAAGTTGTGTATGGAATTATATAATTTACTGGTCGTCAACTGACTCTGTTTCAGTAAAAATTTTGAACTTAGGTAGAATCTACGTAGGTGCAGAGGAGGTTCCCCTGCTTCTGCGCATAGTGCATTTGTGGGCGTAGATTTCATTGCCCCTAGGCAGGTGCGTAGTACCATGTATTGTAGTACATCAAGCTTCGCTAAAGGCCGTTGGGAGGCCGCACCATAACAAATACACCCATAGTCAAAATGTGGACGGACTAGGGCTCTATATAGAGTTAGTGCTATTTGTGAACTTGCTCCCCACTTTAGTCCTGTTACTGCTCTTATAAGATTGTTCCTTGAGCAGACTTTTTTTTCTATTTGTTTGATGTGTTCACACCATTTGAGTTTATTATCTATTATCAGGCCTAGATATTTCAAGCTATTCTTAACTGGGAGTTGGTATGGTCCAAGAGTCATGCGTATCATTGGAGGAATCCTGTGTCGTGTAAATATGCAGACTGAGCTTTTATCTATTGAGATCTCCTGTCCATTGTCTGACAGCCATTGTACTAGTTTACACATCGCTTCGTTTAATATGGCTTGGCATCTTTCGATGCTTGTGCCTATTGTATACAGGCAGATGTCGTCCGCATATTGAAGTATTATGACGGAAGGTGGCATTATTTTGTGTAGGTCAGTTGTGTATATATTAAAGAGTAACGGAGACAAAACTGATCCTTGAGGTACCCCTTGGCTACACTTTCTTGGACCTAGAGTAATTGTTTTCCACTTGGCTACTAACCATCTATTTGTAATAGCTAGCAGCCTCGCTGTAAGGGGCCCGGCACGCCATTCTCTTTTAATTTTTTTCCCAAGGTCGATGGCAGAACTTTATCATAGGCAGATGTTAGGTCAGTGAAAATGGCAACCATGTACTTATTGTCTGTAAGGCACGATTGAATATCTGTAACAAGGTGTGCTAATATGTCATTCGTGCCTTTTCCTCTCCGAAAGCCGTATTGAGTATGCGGCAGCAATGTATTATGTTCGAACCACCATTCGAGTCGATGCTTTACCATTCTTTCGAGAATTTTGAACACACAAGATAAGAGGGATATAGGTCTATATGCTGAGGCACATTCAGTTTCCTTTCCTGGCTTTTTTATAATAATTATTCTGGCCGTCTTCAATGGTGGTATCTCGCTTTTCTCAGCCCAAATACGATTAATGAGGTCGAGCAGGTATGCTTTCCCGTTGGCAGGGAGTAGGCGGAGCATGGGGTAGTGTATGTTATCCGGCCCAGGTGCTGATGATTTGCCAAAGGAGAGTGCTCTGCTTGAGCTCTTCACTCCTGAAAGGTTGACATAGGATGTGTTGTGTATTTTCCTGTACGTTTAGGGGTTGAGGGTCCACATAAGGTGGTGTTATGTTTTCTAATATCTCAGTCAGAATATTCAGTGGTGGTGTCCGCTCTAGCACCCTCGCTTCCTTTATATTTTTCAGCCTTCGTATTTTCATCCACACTTCTTTGGTCGGCGTGTTGAGACTCAGTTTTGAGCAGTAGTCTTCCCAGTTTTTCTTCTTCTTCTTTCTCAGCAGTTTTTTTGTTTTCGCACATGCCCTTTTACATTCAATATAATTGCTCATTGTGAGGTGTTGCCTGTAATTTTTGACAGCTTTCTTTCTTTCTTTTATTGCATCGTCACATTCCTGGTCCCACCATTCAACTGGTGTTGTGTTGATTACATAGTTTTGTTTTTGTTTTGGAATGCTGGAGTCTGCGGCTTTTTCAATGCAATCTATGAAGGCTTTATAATCATTTTGTATGTCGTCTGTAGGTTTGTAATGACAAAATGCAGCTTCTGCTTCCTGTTGGTATTTTTCCCAGTTGGCCCGCTTGATACTCCATTTATAGTGAGAAAAGATAGTTTGCCCTATCAGCTTAGTGCAGGGGAGCATCAGCAGAATCGGGAAATGATCCGAGCCCAGAGTATCTTCTATTATTTCCCATGTTAGGTGTGGGGCAATAGTCGCCGATGCTAATGATATGTCAACAGATGATTGTTGTTGTGATGGTCTATTGATTCGAGTTGCAGAACCATCGTTTAGTACAACTAGTTCCTCCATTACTTCCACAATTAGTCGCCCGTTACGATCGTCATATGTACTTCCCCATAAGGAATGATGGGCATTTAAGTCACCAAGGAGCAGAATTGGTTCTTCTAGATGTCTTTTTAGTATTTCCAACTCAGATCTTTTTAATGCTGGTTTGTTTGGTGACCTGTATACAGACACTACCGTCATATATTCGTCTTTAAAGAGGATCCGTGCTGCACAAACTTCGAAAGACAGATTAGTAGGCGTAATGTTTACGGGCTGGAATGGGATTGATTTCTGTATCAATAGGGCAGTGCCGCCATAACCGTCCGCTCTGTCTGCTCGCACGATATTATAGTTTTGAAAAAAGGAAAGATTCTCCTGGTTTCAACCAAGTTTCTGAGATCGCACTTACTGAGATTTTATGGGCCAGCATATATTGCATCAGACTTAATTTATTGGCTTTGATTGAGCGCGCATTCCATTGTAAGATTCCGAGTTCTTTGATTGCCTTTTTTTCATTCGTTTGGGGATTATTATGTGGTATGTTATTTTGGTACATGGAATCTAAGCCTCCAGTAACGGGTATCGAATGCGTTATTGTGTTCTCAGTTGAACCCATTGGTGAGTGTTTGTTGTATAAGCTGTTTGATACTTGGAGCGAATTGCAGTGGATCGATCTGTTGGTTACCGACATACTGGTTTAAGATATTCATTATGATTTCGATCATTTTGTATGTGAAGATATCAGCTGTGCTTGCGCTTTGTACAGTGCTGTGAGGTTGGGGTGGGTATGGGTTGTACGCAATTGGTTGTATATTCCTGTTGTTAGGGATCCAATAATTTTTGTAAGATAGGTCCCTAGAGTTGCTTCCTGCTCTGTAGTGCCTATTATGTCTTTCCGTTAAGGGGGATTCTGCTTGGTTAGTAGGCATTGGATTTATTTGCAAGTTTGTTAACATGCCAGGTGGGCTGGTGGCCAACTGTGACGTCTGGGTAGGTAGTTCTTGGTGGAGTTGTTGATGTTGTTGTTGCGATGTCCCTACAGGCACTGTGGCAATATTTAAGTTATCCTGTATGGGGGTTCTTTGCTCGTAACATTCTGAATTTACGACCGTGGTTTGGGTGGTTGCGGCCGGTCTTGCTAGAACACCGGCATACGTACCGGCGTTGATCTTTCTAAGGGCTTGTTTATAGTCTAGGTTCTCGTACGCCATTAACTGTTTGATTCTTCTTTGTTTTTCATATTCAGGACATCTTTTTTCATTAGATGGGTGGCCACTATTACAATAGATACAAATGGGGTTGTTTTGGTTACAACAATCTTTGTCGTCGTGTGCACCAGCACAGAATACACATCTTTTTTTACTTCTGCATTGCTTGCTCAGGTGACCATAGCGCAGGCAGTTAAAGCATTGCATAACAGGTTTTATGTATGGTTCGACTGGACAGCGGACACCGTGTATGTACACATAGTTGGGCCGTCTTTGCGATTTGAAAGTGATCAGGCAAACTGGAAGTGGGATTGTTGTAGGTTGACCGTTTGCTACCATTTTCTTAGCAAATCGTTTAACGTTTATCACCCTGTATTCACATCGCGCTACCGCTTTAATTTCATCTTCTGATAATTCTGTCATTACGTTTCTAATGATGCCTTGTTGTGTGGTGCACGAGTGTGGGATATACGCCTGCAAACCGTTCTGTTTCCAGACTGAGCTTTGAATCATAGAGTTAGCTGCTATTACCGATTTCACCTCAATTTTGACACGGTTACGGCCTGCTGTAGTTATCTGTAATATTTGATTATTTGTATCACGGCAGAGGGAGTTAATGAGGCGACCTATAGCCATTGGATGTAGTCTACTGATGTTTTTATCGACACTTTCTACAATCACATAATAGGGCCCTAGGTCATAGTTTTCATATATCACTGGCGTTGCGCAATTTACCTGTTGATCATGGCTGACTGTTGTGGTTGTAGTCTGGTTTTGCTGTGTGTTACTAGCTGGTGACGTCTCCATACTGATGTCTGTAGGTTTCGGCTGTTCTGCTGTTCTTGGTACTTTGTAGTTGCAGTTGTTGCTGATGTCTTCGATTGTTGGTGTGCTGGGGCGTTTCTGGGCTGCAGGTGGGGTCGTTTCTTCCTCTCCTAAAAGTCGTAGTTCCTGTTGTCTCGTTTGGTCAATGGTAAGATTAGCAGCAAAAGATGGTACATTGACGGTTTCGAATGACGATTGTATGATGTTTCTCGTTTCCCTTCCATCTTCACTTGTGTTGTGATGTAGGGATGGCACTTGACTGTCTAAGCTATCTTCTGTTGCAATGTTCACGTTACCTCCGTTATATAAAAGTATGTGCGGCGTCGGCTGTACCTGTTCGTAGCCGCCTTCACCACACTGGCCACCATACATGGCGGCCAATGTCACTTAACACTTATATTAGTTGTTCTTGATTATCAATTCACTTTCTTGTCCACCACACGAAGTTGAAAACTGTTTATGTTGTTGGCACTTGCCGTCGAGTCAACCCGCGATCGCGCACACTACTTCCTCGTATCGGAGGCGATGTTACCCGTACGACGGTCTGCTCACGACTAGATGGCCCAGGTTGAAGAAGCATCCATTATGTCTCTTGTACAGCTTTTACGAATTATAAACCTGGATGGTCGGATCAGAATTGGGATCCAATGCACTGACCATCTCACCGCTTGTCTCTCGTGTAATCGATTTGAAGTGTGGTGTTAAATTCAGTGGTTTATAAAAATAAACAAAATACATTTTTAAATAATTATTTAATGTCACACACCTTTCGCTATCCAAGGTATCGTCAATCTCCTGGAAATATATATTTTATTTACAGTTCAATTTTTTTTTCTAGTATAGCGTGATTCAGGAGGAATGGTAAGTATTGAAGGAGGTGGTAGGTATGAGCAAAAAATTAATATAAACATGTGTCCAGTTTCCATTCGTTTGGAGTACAGGTACTGGAACGTTATGCATAAAATAAACCTCATAAAATCATCAAGAGCGCAGAAATAACTTACTGAAGTACTTTATATATGAAAAAAACGCACACAAAAAAAGTAAACACAAGAGATGAATTACTCGCTCGTATTGTAAACACTGCTACGTTGATAAAAGTACACCAAGACGTACCGGTACTCAGAAGATCTAATGCCCCGTTTACACAGGTGGGCACAGTTAATCCAAACGTTAACTTCGTTAATCATTATTCCGCTACTTAAAAAGTTAACTTCGATAATCGTTAAAGCGTTAAATGTTTATAAATTTAACGCAAGTTAAAGTTATCCGTTAAAAGTTAATTAGTCAAAAGTTGTACCGATGTATTAGTATTATAGTACGGTAGGTATAAGTGTTATGTACCATGATGCAAGTGTGGATTTATTTATAAAAATTAACAAATTGTGGTTACTCTATCGCCACAACAAGGAAGGGGTATTCCTGTCTGTTTTTATCTTTGTTGAGACTGTGATCAACATAACACTTGCAAATTGTCTTACGAGAGACAATTAAGGTACTCGTGACTCTATTAAAAAAAAAAAAAAAAAAAAAAAAAAAAAAACATGAATGCAGAATGAAAAGCAACAATATTATAGAAAACAAGTTGGACTGGGACACCTGAATATGTGAAAACTGCGACCAGTGAAATTTGCGGCCAACCTAAAATCTACGACCAATTCCTGTTACAGTTACCTTTGTGCCACGGCCTACCTGTGACCTAAATGCCCCTTTAGACGACCCGGCCTGGTTTCACTAAATCATGGCCTGCATGTTTTTACGTGAACAAATAGAACGGAAGTTAGTCAGCGACATCCTTTTACATTACACGGCCGAAACTGCCAAACTAGCTTCTACTTTTTTTTTTAAAAAAAAAAAAAAACAAAAACACAAAAGTTTCGAATTAAAATTGCATATCACCTATTTCGTAACTTATGTATTATTTCTTTGAATTTTTTCGCACTGGTTACTGAAAGTTGAGTTTTTTGCTGATCTGCAACACTGTTTGCAGATTCCAGTGCGATACTAACTATCGATCAGGCGGCCGGTCATCCACTGGCACAGAATTTCGTCGGAGTAATGCCCGATTTTACGGCCGAACAGTTTGTCCGATTAACCTCTTCGGACACACACTGCCGATCCGTCACTGTTGCTTCAACACCAGCTGAACGCGATGTTTTTACTAAACGTATAATAACGACATACATTTTGAAATAATAAATACACCTCATTACAGATAATAATGTTGATTTGTCAATAAGATAGGTTATGACGCTTTTTAGTTTATTTACGTTTGCAGAATTCACAATATAAAATAGTCACGCCGCCGCCGGCTGAAAATGCTCTGCGCGTCGCCGCTAAGGTTTTAGCAGGCGGCGCCCACTACTACACCCATGGAGGAAGGAATAATATGGAGACGACGCAAGAGACCTTTGCCACGCATGGGAGTGAAGCAGGCCGGCGGAGGAGTGGGGGGGCATGGCCGGAGTGGTGGGGGCTTGACCGCTTCCCAACAAACACGGGGAATATGTACAAACACCTCAAGGGGACTCTAGGATAAACGTGACGCCGCAATCTGGTGATGGATTATTATGTAACTCGATGAGACAAATAAAAAATTAAGAATAAAATTTTTTGATATCCTGCTTAGTTTTCGAGATATTCTGTCTCAAATGTGAAATGGTTTTGGTTGAAATTCAGAAGAAAAAATTATTCAAAGTCAAATTTTATGATGAATTTTTATTTAAAAAGACGAGACAAATAAAAAATAAAGAGTAAAATTTTTCGATATTTCACCTAGTTCTCGAGATATACTGTCTCAAAAGTGAGGTGTCTTGAGTTGAAATACAGAAGAAAAATTTTGCAAAAGTCAAATTTAATGATGGATTCTTATGTAACACGACGAAACAACTCGATAATAAGGAATAAATGTTTTCGATATCTTGCTTAGTTTGGGGGATATACAACATCCAAATTGAGAGGTTTAGGTTTTGATGCAGGCTGGACCAAAAATTAATTCTGTCAAAGCCACAATGATTAATTACATGGTTGACATGCAGAATGGATATTTCAGTTTTATTACTACCACTTGTGGTTAGTCTGAAATGTGTCCTAGACCAGAAAAAAAGTAAGAGGACCCACTCTAGGGATGAGCAACCCAGACATTTTGTAGGCTGGTACCAGAAATAAAATGTTTATTCAGTCACCTTAATGAACATTCTCTTGATCAAGATGTGTTGTCTAATTTCACAGCCCTAGTTATTAGGGCAATTGTAAAAAAATTATCTCTCAGTTAGATTTAGATACGGGGGGGGGGGGGGGGGAGAGAATGTTGTACAAAAAAAAGAGACTAAATTAGAAACACATTCCCCAAATTGATTTTGTTCAAAGGCCAATAACTTCTTTATTTATGAAGCCCATTTTTACTTCTGCATGAACCTGTTTCGACATAAATAGATGAGAAAGATTTCAAAATCGGTAAAAATAGGTATATACGTATTTACAAACCGAAACAAGTCTTATATGAAGCTTTAAAAATAACCTAAGTCAATGGCCTGAAATAGCTATTTAAAAAATTAATAAAACTCACAGCTTCTCACATAACAGTTAATTTCATCATCCATTGTCAGTATAATCAGCAACGTGACGAAAGAAATCGTAATAGTAAATTCACTGAATCGCGAAGTAAAACACGCCCCTTTAAATCTCATTTTAAACACTCGTTAAAAAATAATGCTAGTCTATTATGTGCAAAATAGCAAGTTTGCTGATTTTCTACACTACACCAAGAAAAATTTGAGAACAAAGTCATCCCATTGAGAGCTATGACTAAATATTTATAGACGTGCTGCAAAGTTTGCGGTGTCTACCGCTCACTTCAACAACGATAATTACAATTCAACTTACTTATGAAATGATATTCCAGGTTCTTTCCTGTCTGGCCTATTTGTGCAACCGTACGCAACACAAGCTGGCATTTTTAAACACTTATACACAATACTAAATGAAATAATCACTGCATCTACCACAATGTGAACACCTTAATTGTTGGGAAGCGCCATATGGTCGCTGCCGGTGCTGCCACCATGCGGGAGAGTTTAGTGCTTGCTTCACCGATTTAACGTCACTTATCCTCCATATAATTCCTTCCTCCATGACTACACCGAACCAAAGAAGTACCGAAAATACGAGCAGCGCTGCCAGTACAGCCAACTTATATTATACCGCTGTCTCTTTGAAATTATACAGAATTAAACCCAATTATACAAAGGGGTAATCAATTGATTACATACGTGAGTGAAAGTGCTGGGAGCAAAAAAAGTCCACGAAAAGTAAACAATGTATACATTGATAAATTTTGAATAACAAAAAGGAAATAGATATGCAGGAACGGTTGCCAACTCAATGAAACAAAGGGCAAACACTTTCAAAAAGGTGCTGGAATGTACTTTACTTTTAAGTGCTCATTTTTGTATACAATTATACAAGGCAATCTGTTATACAAACAGGATACAAGAGGTAACCAAATTATACAAGTTTTGTATCCAATTATACAATCTGGCAGCCCTGCATACGAGTGGTGGCGTGGCGCACAGTTCCAACAAACGAAAATACGTCAACAACCTATGTAACGGACTAAAGTTAACGGAAGTCCAATTTAACGGAAGTTAAGAAGACCGTTAATAATATTTTAGGTTAACTTAAAAATTAAATTTTCGCAATTTTTTTAACTTCGTTAATTAACGATTAACGGATTAATTGTTTTGTGCCCAGCTGTGCCGCGTTTACATGGTGCGAGTTGACTGGAACGACAGTTGGCCGGACCGTCGGTGGTGGGGGTAAGAGAGTGGATTAGCATGCTAGTAACAATTGAAGACAGTCCACTTTCCACTGTCGGGACAGTTCTCTACTCCTACTTTGTGATCTTGTTGAACTTGTTGAACAGTTGTCCATATTACAGGAAGGAATTAACATCGTAGCTAATTTGTTGATTATAATGTTGAATGATATCAAGAATAACAAAATAAAACGTAGAAAATGGTTAAAACAGTGGATATTAAAATGAAATGTTTTAAATTCCTCAGCGTCTTTAAAAAAATAAAAAAATAAAGCTGCAAAGAAAAATGTAGAGTTACACCATTTAAGAGTAACTGTATCTCAATTTGCTATTGTGAAATATCTTTTCCTATAGATAAGAAATGTCACCGTTATGAAGCAATTTTTTGATAGCAAAGTCCTTGTTCTTATAATTTTTATTCTTAAAATCCAACGGAGTTTCCTCACTTTCATGCACTTCTAAATATTTTAATGCCTCTGCTTCACTCCGCTTACGCTACTTGTTAGTTGTCGCCATCTTGAAGTTGGTCGTGAACCGAGTCCACTATCCTCAGTCAACTGTCTGTCTTGTACCTGTTGACACGAGGAGAGTGGACTATCCAGTGCTGCACGCGCAGCAAGACAGTACACTCGTTCTAGTTAACTCGCATCGTGTAAACGGGGCATAAGCGTACTATTGCGAAGAGAGCGGCAAAGTGTATTGAAGTCGATGGCGGGATTTTAGAACATTTAATTTAAACTTTTTAAAAAATATGCCTGTTTTTGCATGAACAAAGTACTCCAATAAGTTATTTGATGCTCTTGAACATTTTCAGAGGTTTATCTTATGCATAACGTTCTAGCACCTGTATCCCAAAAACGAATGGAAATCTGGCACATGTTTATATGAACTTTTTTACTCAGTATTGGCCATACTACCACATCCTAGGGAATGGAAGGTAAAAATGTGAACGCAAATGAGTCCGGCATTATTGGCTGGAATATATCCAAAGTCTTTTTGGATTTACCGAGCTTGCGCACACTGTCGCGGCTGCACTAGCATACCCCCGGTAATCCTACGCATGAACGTGGAAACCGATCCACGGAAAACGTTCTGATGTACTTCGCACTACATAGCAAGCTGTGCCCGAGGTGAAGGCTGGGTTAAGCACCTTACAAAAACCCCACCGAGACAGGGATTCGAACCGGGAATTTTTCGCTCTCCACTCAGACGACTTAACCACTGAGCCACCAGACTGCTCTGTTGAAGGAGTGGGAGTCAGGAATAAAATCAATTACCTAGGATCAAAGAATTAAAATTAAAACTTCACGTAATAATGGAATAAATGTGTAGATCAATTGTGGCTGAGGCATGTGCTCCATCGCTTTTAATCAGTAAAAGTAATATTCAATTTCTCTATTGGTCTTGTTTTAACAATACATTCGATTGTATGGGGGTCAAACGTTAAGTGAGTAGGAACTCAAATACTAGTATGTTTCCGAACCGTTGGGTGGGGTGGCAATCTCACAGTTCTTGCCCCCGCTCGGGAAATTCCTAGATGTGCCACTGCTGTGTTCTAACAATAATCATCACAGGTAAACACATCGTCTAGCATTATTATTATTATCATAACTACATCGTATTACAGAAGTAGTATGTGATAAGTTGGGTTCGGATCTCAATTACAAAAAAAAAAAAAAAAAAAAACCACACACACACACAAAACAAAGAAATATACATGCACATATGACATAAAACTACAAAATATGATATAACATTTATATTTACTTTGCATCAAAACTTGCTCAAATATTCATCAGTTATTTTATCTTTTAGGTAGATAGCATAATTTTCTTCCTTGCACTCCCTGCACCGCTGGGAAGTTAAATTTTAAATCATTTGTTAAAGTCTCTTTCATTTCACATTATTTACAAAAAAAAGGAACTCTTTTGTCTGTACTATAATACTCTTCTCCAGATTTCTTTACATAAGTAAATAATTTCGCACTTTCAGAAAATTTTGTTTCCCCCATGGCTGTACCCACTGATCCACAGCAGATTTAACGATGACTGAGGATTATATTCAAAAGTATTGGCGACAGTGAGACAGTGGTTGATGCGGATCGACACAGTCAAAGTGCTGCTGCATTGTCAAGATTAAAAGGCGGGCGGATGATTTAGAGAGTGATATTAATGCTTAACTTTAATATTGACTGGTGAATTCAGACCAATTCAGTGACAATTAGTTTTTTTTCCTCCAATGTATAATAGGAGTACAGTTTTGTGAATAATTATCTTAATTTCTTCTCATCTATAAATTCTAGTTAATTCCCAGTAATATTAAAAAATCACCCGATTTTTCCTCAAAATATGACCATATGACCGTAAATATTATCATAATATGACTGATACTAGGAAAATGGCCTGAATTTGCATTTATTTGCTACATAATATTTGTTGAATCCATCCGGGAAAGATCAGGAGTCAGGCGGGTTGAATGGAGTTCCCAGTTCAAAGTAGCTGGCTCACTAGCGAAGGTAGGCTGTGGATATCCCTCGGACAGTAGAAAGTAACTACGAGAACACAGCTGATACAAGGATCCGGTTTATTATACTCAGTCTCACAATACACAATGACAGATAGCGGAGTGATGTCGCCTCGATGGTCAGGCACGAAGAGAGCTCCGTGTAAATGGATGGATGGATAAATAACTGAAGTTCGTGGCGCCATGGGTAACCCATGGCGTCACTGGGCACTTTGGGCAGGTTTTGCCGCCCCTCTACCCTGCTTCCGCAAATGCGTCGTGATTAACTGATTTGGTGGTTTGTTGGGTCGGGCAGGCTTGGATCTAGTATGGGAGGCGTTTAAAACGGCTGAAGTGTGGCCACTAGCTGTGTCAGGTTTGACACAGCTCGGAGAAGTTCTTGCAGGACGGCCTTATGGCCGCCTGCTTGACGGGGAGGGCACCGTGGCAGCTGTCGTCCGCTGCGGCCAGCGACCGCAGCGCTTCTGCTGGGAGCATCTTGGTCCGTGGGCGAGGCGGGCCGGGTGCCGTGGTGGGGGTGCCGCTGCGCGCGCTGCCTGGCGTCGGTAGCGCTGTCGTCCGTGGTGCGGTGGTGGGGAGGGCGATGCGCGCGCCGCTTCCCGTCTGGCACTGGAGCTGCTGCCCCACGATCCGTAGCGGCCCGCTTATGGAGCCGTCGTTGCTTGGCTGCCTGCTTCCGCAGGCTAAGTCTAGCTTTGTAGCCGGCGTATGCGCTGGAATGCGCTTCCCGGCAGTTGGCGCACGTTGGTGTTGCGTCTCGAGGAAGGCTGCATTTCTTTACGTTGTGTTCGTTCCCACAACGAACACAGCGTTCTGCCGCTTTGCAGTCTTTCGCCTGGTGGGAGAATCCTTGGCAGCGATAGCACTGCTGCAGTGCCGCAGGTGGGCGCTTCTTGGGCTCGACACGTACTTCCGTGCCGAGTAGCGTCTTCACCTGGAGGGCCGCCGTGGCTGGCGGGTCCGCCGTGAAAGCTACGAGGGGTAGTCGCTCCTCGGTGCCCGGCTTCACCATGGGGTTTACATCCCGCACGGCAACTCCGAGCTCCGCGAAGCCCTTGGCGACTTCCTCGCTAGTGGTGGTTTCTGGCAGTCCACGGACAACCAGGCGACGTGGTTTGCCAGCTTGCTTGATGGCAAAGCGTAAACCTCTGCTCTCCAGCAGCTTGGTGACCACGTCGTAGTCAGAGGGGCACGAGCAGTCGACCAAAAGCCCGTCTGCGACAGGCCAGGTGAAAATGGCTAGTACGGTTTCCTCCCACATTTTGAGTGAGAGTTCCCCGATGTTGCTTGACGTGAAGACAATCAGTTGTTGCACCGGCCCTAGGAAGGTCGGATCTTCGTCGCTGCAAGTCGACGGAGTCGGGGGCCACGGTGCTGTCATTTTTCGGTTCTGCTGTGCTGGCTGAGGTGTCGGGTGAAGCAGGCGGCATGTGCTGCCTGATTTCCTCAAAGTAGCTGGCTGCATTAAACCCCTTGGCGAAGATTAGAGGGCACCGTATGTGTGCGTCTCTGGTCTGATCGTCTGTGACTGACGCATCGGCGTGAGCGGCCCCGTATTCGGGATCCGACAGTGTCAGCTTGAATTCTTGGAATGAAGATGAAGGTATTCGCCATTGGTACTTTGCTTTTTTGTATAAAACGGTGACGAATACCTCCCATGGATGGTTGCCTGGCGCAAGGCGAGCTTCCCATCTTTCAAGCGGGAAGGCGTCGTATGCATTCACATACTCGCTGCCTCGAAATTTCGAGACAATCTCAATAGACATCTTAGCGCTCTGAGTGGATGCGTACTGCATGGCTACACACACTCGAATGGTGGTCCAAGCTCCGTGTGCTGTGCCTTGCCGTTAAGTAGCTCCTCGTAGGTCACTCTACCGTCGCTGTGGCGCTGGCATCCTGCTCGCTGCGTCTGTGGCGCCATCTAGTAGAGTAGCTCCGTACTTCCGATACGATATATACATTTAAATACAATCAGAAACGTTCAATAAGGTTCTTGTCAGCATAAGTGCAGTGCGTGTCTGGTGTTGCAGACGTGATGGTTCCGCCGCCGCTGCTGCTGCTCTGCTACTGGCTGCTGTGTACTGCTTCTGCTGAGGACGGGGACTCCGTGGCACTGGTGTCTGCGCTGGCGACACAGCGAGCAGCCCAAGCAGTTGTCGCTTTCACTTGCTCGACCACAGGTAGAGAACATCCGCTTTCCTGTCACGTACGAGTATCAAAACACTATTTTAGTCAATTATCAGTTTCAGTCACAGCTGGGCACAGTTAATCAGAAAGTTAACTTCGTTAATCCTCTACTTAAAAAGTTAACTCCGTTAATCGTTAAAGCGTTACACATTTGCAAATTTAACGCAAGTTACAGTTATCCGTTAGAAGTTAACCATCAACGACACTGTTCCCAATGTCCCTCTGGAAACTTAGTTCTTACTGGGATTCAACGGTTTAGTCAGCTTCTCAAACGTATCTGATACTACAACATGTTGTGAAATCATGTTGGAAACGAAAAATCTTATAATGCAATTGTCCACAATAGCTTGAGATACGGCGTTTTCAGTAACTACGATGCCAAAAGATTAAACAATGCCTTGTTGACGTAACCTTTCGTTAGCTGATGGTGATGGAAAACAAGACCTCTGCTCAGTGGTCAACAAGGGCCCCGGTGCAAAAAATGTATTTTGGGCCCTCAGGCCAGATGGACGACCTTTTTTTTGTTTTGTTTTGCTGGTAGGGGCCCCCTGAGCTGAGGATGGGGGCCCTTAAGTTGTGCTTAGGGGCCCCTGATCAGTGGTTGGGGGCCCCCCCTGAGCAGTGAGGGCCTTTAGTGAGGGGCTTCCTGTGTCTCAGGGGCCCCCTTAGAGACGACTGTAGAGATAAAAAAAAAAGTTCGCCAGTTTGCCCATGAAGCCTCGTGTGCCCTCTCAACCGCGCTTGGGGGCCCCCTGAGCGTAGGGGCCCCGCTGCACTGCACCGCCTAGCCCCATAGTAGCTACGCCCCTGCCTCTGCTGCTATCTACATAAGGAGAATCCACGGCACTTGAAGAAGGATTTGAATTGTTTTTTCTTTTCGAACGAGTTGATCCTGCTTTCATTTTCTTGGCCGTGGACAGGATCCGAACCACGTTCCATCCTGGCGTACTTCTATCATCAAAGCAAACTTCCTAAAAAATTCAGGGCCGCACCAGAATTAGATCCCTGGACCTCTGGGTTATCAGAGCGCTCTGTGTTGAAGTAATGGCAGTAAAAAGACTGTTTCCGCAACTCATTATCGCCTATACTGCTTCTGCGCATATGTCGCATTGACTCCCATTCTTGAGTAGAACAACCGATGTTGCTGACAAAGTTTTGACGATACATATTTTTCATTTCTTTAATCAGTAATTCGTTATTTCTCAACATGAAAAGTTACTCGTATTTTCTGATGACAGTCTATCGTTGAACTTTCACACATCACATCTCACTTTATTAATTGTGGAATGAGTTCTTCTTTCTACCAACGAAAATTACGATCCTGAGAACTAGATATGATTCGTCAGCGATTTTGAAAATAATTTTAGGGGGAATCCATAAATTACGTGAGGTGTTTTACCGGATTTGTGAACCCCCCTCCCCCCCCCCCCTCTGGTGAGATCTGGTCCGTGGGACCCCCCCCCAAGAAATCACCGTAGGAACCGGTTACACCCCCACTTTTCGACGAAATACATCCCTAAAATCGACTTTCGCATCATTTGTAGGCCTTTTTTTTAGCTCTACAGTCCAACAAAAATTGCCAAAACTCAAAAGCCAAGAACTCCTTACTCCAGGCTGAATGAGGAAGCTCAGCTGAGGCAATGGATACTTGCCGCCCAGTTCATCTGCTGCTAAGCCTCACCTGCCACAAGTGACTCTCCCAAACGCGAACCCAGCAAAGAAATTTTCGTACAGTATGTCACTGCACGTGAAATAAATTATATCATACTTCCATTTTCCATCACGCTTAATCTGCATTACTTCAGCAATTTTCTCAGATATTTGCTGGTTACGAAGGACTTCTGTCTCTTAATTAATCAAGTCTCGATCGGTTGTAACACTAGTTTCCAATTACGGATTTGTGGATTTTGCATATGATTGATTGATCTTCTAGAGCTATTCCTACTTAGATATTAGGGAAGCATGCCTGCCTCTAGCTATTTCAATCAGCAAATTTCCATTCTTCTGTCATTTAATTGAGTTTAGAAACCAAATAGCCCTTTGCTAAGACTCATATAAATATAAAGGGTGTATATATTTGAAGCTTCCTTTCTTCCTGCAGACAACATAAAAAGGATCTTTTGACTTAACTTTTTATTGCCATGGCTGTTTTAACAAAACATGTAGCCGATTTAGTGCAGAGGCTTGTTTTTCTGGTGACTTAGCAATTTTATTTAAATTGTTCTCCGTTTTGATCTCTCAGGTCTGAAGGTCAAGTGGAGCGAGGTCCTACAATCTTGCCACCAATCTCTGATACAGTAGGTACCTACTCGCTATCTAATGAATAAATTTGTGGTGGACTCCATATGGGTAGCCTCGATGATGTTGGCACGAAGTCCTGCGATCCCACATCAGCAGCTTCGTCATTGGTGGAAACAGCCCCTTCGATGTAAGGCTACATTGTGCCTTCTGCGTTAGGCCGGACGATCCGAAGTTCTGCGACCCCATAGCCAACGGCAACTATTTAACAAATTATATAACAACATTATAGATGAAAAATAAATTTCTCTGGATTTAGATTAGATATTCAACTTAGTTTGATTAATGTATTATATCCTCATGAGTCATAATTGGATGCTCCTGGTTGTTTGGACATATAATAATTCCGTGTGGTCGGTATGACGTGGTGACAGGATACCTACTGGCTACGCATTCCGCCCCTGTCGTACCCTGCCAGGTACAGTGGACCTACGGTTTAACGTGGACTTCGAACCACGGAAACGCTCTGGTGTATTTCACATTGCACGGCAGGCTGTGCCAGAGTTGAAGGTCGGGTTAAGTGCCACTGAGAATCCCCGTCGAGACAGGGATTCGAACCGGGGACCTTTCGATCTCCAGTCAGACGCCTTAACCACAGCCACCAGACCGCTCGTTGGGACATATGATACACTCCTTGTTCATAAAAACGTGTCTGTCCGTATGTTTCAAATCTCCCAAACTGCTGAAAATCTGTGATCAAAAAGAAAACACAATTAATTAGAATTTGTTAAAAAGGGATCTAGTGTTTTGGTAGCACAATGGATAAGGAGCTCCACTCCTAAATTTAATGTCCCGGGTTCGAATCCCACTGTGCTAAGGAATTTTGACTGGTTCGCCTTATTAATTATGAGGTTGGCCAGGTGGATCAGTGGTTCGGATTCCATGTTAAGCTGTGGATCCCGGAGGAAAGGAACTGGCCATCCTACCTCTGACACAATGGCTTAGTATTTCTCCGATGGGAAAATCCAACCAACCTTCGGGTTGTGGAATAAGTTTTTTTATTTTCTTTGATATAAAGAGAGAGACAATTTATGAAAATCACTTAGAAGGATTGATTATGCACTTACCTGCGTCCTTGAATGGTATAAGATCAGGAAGAGCAAATTCCGCCGTAAGCGGGCGTGCAAAGCGTGCACCGCACGCGGGCGGCAAGTTGAGGAGGCGGCAAAACGAGTGATCGACAGTCGCCGCCCTGTGATAGTTGCCACTCTATTGTCGCCGCGACGAAATTTGCAGCGTATTATGTAACATCTGACAATCATCATAGTTAAACCATTACGGAGGAAATGGTGAATCGGAAGTCTTGGTAGAGATTTATTTCGTGCAACTTACAGTTGTGTATGACAGAATTCTCTGCAATTCTGTTGTTTCTTGTTTCCAATAGGCACAGCCGTTTTTGTTACTAACAAAGGGAACCATCGCGACAGAGCCAATTGAATTTTTCTATTTTTTATTTTTTTTAAAATTGCCCATTTATAACAAAAATCCCCAAACCTTAACGAGAGAAAAATTTTATTATGTTTCTATTACAATTAGTACTTACTTCGCCATTTTTTGTCAGAACTTTCAAATAGTGAGCAAAAAAAAAAAAAAAAAAAAGTGTGTGTAATGCACACAGTAACACAGATTCACGATTGGAAAATTCTGATACGCAAAGGTACTCGACCCTACATTAACTACCAACGGAAACATTCTAGTAAAGATGGTTAAGCTGTTACAATGGTTATTTTGCTTTGTAAAAACCCTTTAAACGAAATCTACATGTCGCTAGAGAAATACCAGGACGCGCAGTTTGATGATGTTAATGATTTTTTTCCTTATGGCTTTACGCCTCGTCGACGCCGAGAACATTGGAGGAGGGATGGGAATGGAGACAAGGAACGGGAAGGAAATCGGCAATGGCATTTTGAAGGAAGCATCCCGGCATTCGCCTGGATTGATTTGGGGGAATCATACAAAACCCATATCTGGATGCTCGGACGGGGAATCAAACCGGCGTCCTTCCCAATGCGAGGCCAGAGCGTTAACCGCTCACCCACCACACTCGGTACGAAAATTTTATCACTATAAACGAGTTGGTGAATTTGTTTAAAATTTCATTGACAGAAAATCCTGAATATGAGGCGCCTCCTATAATGAAAATGGAGACACCTGTTGTATATAAGGAATATTTTAATAAAAATATTTTAATTGTACTTTATTTACAGTTCATGCGTAAATTCACAACTACATATAATTGCTGTTGATATTGATGCATTGATTCCAGCTCATAGGAATGGAGTGGATGTATTACAGTGTACGGAACTGTATACGGGGCTGTTTGGTGGATGTCTTAGGATCTCCCATCGAATTTTTTTTAGCATCTCCGAGACTTTATAGGCCACATGTGACTTCGCGTTGTCTTGGATCTCTACCACCCCTTCGAGAGCTTGCCTCTGCGTTTGTTTTTGATGGCCTGTTCAGTCCTCAGTAATTGCTTCAGTACCATTCAGCGCTGACCTGAAGAAACTCATCATGCATCCGACCACACAAAATAACGTTTCAGGAATGAAGAAACTGTGACACATGTCCACTTGGAAACGCAACGCTATCTATCGGCACATACATTAAACCACTAAACCTACAGCAAAAGTCTCGTTTGCATTTAGATACAGCTTATAATATACGGATGTGTTAAAAGTATTTTTTTTAAACTGTTTGTGGAGGAACTTAATTTTGAATAAATAGAAACTTTCACTTCCAAAAATTTTTCAATGTAAACAACAGGGATTGGAATGAGTTACCAAGAGAAATGATGAATAATTTACCGAAAACTTTGAAAGAATTTAAAGATAAAATTTGTAGAGGGCAAATGTAGGTAGGTGCAGGATAGGGGGAAGATGGGTGTGTAGGGAAATTGCCACCGGAGCCTGTGCTCCATTGCAATTAAAAAAAATTAAATAAAAATAAAAAACAAAGTACAAAATATATAGAAAACTAGCTGCCAGCAGTGAAAGTGTTAACGCACAATCACGCGCCTGCTCTGTGGCGCAAATGACCTCGATGTTGACGCGCCCTAAAGCAACAAAAACAACAACAACCTGTTCTGTGCTATGATGATATTTGAGTTAGTAACCAACAGAATAAAATTCTGCTCACAAACGGAACCGTATTAGAACAAACTGCTTCTAGCCGGCCTCGGTAGCGTAAGGGCTAGAGTGCACGGGCATGGATGTTTAAGTGTTGTGTGTCTGTATGAATGTCCTGTCCGTCCTGTGGCGTCCATACATTGGAAAATACAGTATATACTGGATGATGACTTATACACTGAAAATTACATTGAGCTGGCTATATGGCCTTCGTTGCCAAATGCCATAAAAAAAAAAAAACTACTTTTGTATGGCGTTAGTGGACCTAAATCTAAGTATAAAAAGTAGGTGTTGCGAGCGTCGTCGTTAGAATTTTATTGCTAGACATGGATGTAGGAAGATATAAGTTACATATAAGTGTCTCAAGGGTAATATGACGGGGAAGCCATCACCATATCATTCTATCACTGAATCTGACTCATGAAGAGAAACAATTTCCAACATGTTTAAAACTAGCAACAAACTAAGGAAGGGAGGGCTAATTAATGAAGACTACATACTACGTTTCCTCTGACAGAGTTTTATTTGATGTTTAAGATTATATAACTTTCTGAAGACTTTATACAGGGTGTTCAGATTTCCCTGATTTCAAAATTAAATATCTCGAAAACAAAGATCGATAGAGGAATGCAGTAAACGGTATGTTTATTGTGACAGCTGTAAGAAGTGTATACAGCAGTGTGAAACAATAGTTACAAAAGCTGTTAACAGATGGCGCTGTACGCTCATTTCAGCATACATAAGTGAAATAATCGTATGAAAACAATCTTTGCAAACAATCACATCTCAATGTTTTCAAAATTTTCACCATTGGCACGTTTCAATGGTGGAACTAATCGCCCTGAGCTTCGGATCACTATTTAGGCATTACGTATGGCGATTACAGCGCCATCTGTTAGCAGCTTTTGTAACTATTATTTCACACTGATGTATACACTTCTTACAGCTGTCACAATAAACATACCGTTTACTGCATTCCTCTATCGATCTTTGTTTTCGAGATATTTAATTTTGAAATCAGGGAGTCCTTTTCTGGACACCCTGTATGTCAATACCGTTTTTTACACAACGGTTTTCGTTTTCCTGTCCTGGTGTTGGAAACCGGTGAGCTAGTTACGTATAAACACAATATAACAGTTTAGAGCAGCGCAAATCCACATCCAGTTCCATAGAATATAATAATTTGTGTTTATACATGAAATTTATGAACAGATCATACACAAACTGACTGCGAGAGAAATAAAAATTGAGTGGCCGATACAATATTACAGAAACTTACGCACATTATCCGCCTGTTTGTCACCGTTCGGCTAGTTTTTATAATTTCATGACAAAATATGTTATTTATCCCGAAAAAAGTATCCTATATCTTTCCTAAGGGAACGTCCATAAACCACGTAGCTCCATTTTGACCTCCTGTGAACCCCTCTCCCCCTCCCCTCCCCTCACGTAGCCCTACGTGACTTTTGCCTCTAACCCTCCCCAACGTAGGACGTAGCTTTTTTCCCTTTTGATTCCAGAAGACATTTTGTACCGTTTTCTCCTGTCAGACTATTGTATATTACATACGGAGATAATTAACTGAGGGAAATAAATATTCACATGCTGTTGTGTCTTCTGTTCCTCATTTTACCTGTGAAAAATGTAATGAAAGGAAAGCTACGTGGCCTGGACCAGAAACCCCCCCCCCCCCACGTAGCCCATCGTAGCCTTCCAGCTAACCCCTCCCGCCCCCCCCCCCCCCCCTGGATCGAGCCACGTAGTTTGTGCACGCTCCCTAAAGACCAAGATCGCTTTAGCCTTTTAGTCGTGAAAACTTCACAGACACTTTGGCATTGATAGTACTAGTGTGTATTATTGATGTGACTGAGTGACGCGGTCCTGTGTGCCTCCGCGGTCCGGTGTGCCTCCGCAGTGAATGCGGCGCGTGCGATGCGGCAGTGGAGTATGCTGGGGCTGCGATCCTCTGTGCACGACCCGGGGCACCTGCAGCTGGACCTGCAGGCTATCCTCAACGTCACCAGACACTCACTCGCCGTCCTGCTAGACGTCTCCTGCCCCGGGGCCCCGCACGTCTTCCGGCAGGTCAGTTTATCACGGTTCCATACGCAAACAGACATCAGTGGTGTCACGGGCCCTTGCCTTTTAAAACGTTGATCAAAAATGGAATACTAAATTTTGTACAATCATATTCTAGATGCGTCTTTTTCTTTTATTATTTATTTGATGTTAAATTTTTCATGCATCACACAGTCAGCTTCATAGTTTTACCGACATATTTTTACATTAGCTTTACAAATATGTTGTTAAATTAGATACATATATCTGCATTCTTTATAAAGTCTCTGATGATACTGTAGCTTTTTTTGTTGCAAGTAGACATACGATATTTGTTGGAAATGGCTGCTGGGCTCGTACGAGGGATTTGATAAATGTTTGTTATTGCTGGCGATAGTTAGAACATATGAAGAATATATGGTTCAGGTCCTGTGGGTCAGTCCATCACATTGGCAGAATGGAGTGTTTGCTGCGTGGATACAGAAGAGCGAAAAACCATGCAGATGATGGTTGTATAATAAACATACCGCTACAGCATTGTTGAGAATTCTGGCCGCAGATTTCACTGGCCGCAAATTTCACTGGGCGCAATTTTCGCGACACCATCTCGATGTTGGCCATCGATCAGATAGATATTCCTGACAACATTGTTGGATTAACATTCACTGTTGTAGCTATAAGTACTCGTATTTCGTACCTGTCTTGTTGAACTATGCCATGTTGCTATTTTTCTAGTTGCTTCGTTGACATATATAGAAACTATACACTAGGTTTCAAGAGTGTGTTAGCTAGCAGAATTCACGTAGAGCGGCAGACAATAACACGACATGTTGTTCGCAGGCCTCGCTGGGCCCTCTACGTCACTGGCTGCTGCTGTTCCCTGAGGAGCCGCCCCTGGAGACGGATCTGCTACAGTCTCCCCCGCTGTCTCTGGACTCCAGCGTGTCCGTTGTTTGGAGGCCTGCCCAGCACACGTTATCCTTCATGGTGCAGGACGTGTACGGGCTGTCGGGAACCGTAGAGAGGTCATCGCCGCAGGCCTGGTCTATTGGGCAGCCATTTCCTCCACCGTCGCCCAGAAGCGACTACGGGGGTATAGCCATCAAGGCAGGCATAGTGGTGAGTGAGCTTACTGAAATTTCGTTTCACAATAAAACGTGTTACTTGATCTTGGGGGAACAGTATTGTAAAGATTTAAGACGATTGGCGTGTAAGGAATAAACTTCTTTACAGTGTCATGAAAAAGTTGCTTTTTAATATATCTATGATACGGATTTAATACACCATTTAAAGCATCATATTTGATTTATAACGATGAATGTAAAAGTTTCGCACAATAAAAACCAACACTCTATGGATTAAATTTAATTTAATTCCAATAGAGGACAGCTTTCGGTGACAATTTCCCCACACCCTCATCTTCCCCCTATCCTGTACCCACCTACATTTGCCCTTTACAAATTTTATGTTAGTAGATTTTCGTATAAATAAATTGCAAAAAGAAAGACACCAAGTACTAATTTATTAACTTCGAGAGTGTTAGAAACACTTCATGTAATTTGAATATTTACTTAGTTTACTTATTTACTTTACCTTTTATAGAAAACAAAACCAAGTAGTTCATTTGATTGTTATTTTCAGTCCACTAAATACTCATAGAGAAGCAACCAGAATTAAGAGCTGCCTGTTAATCGCCCAGGGAAGGATCTTGAGAGAACAACTGAAAAAAGATTGAGTTTCATTTTTCAGAGGATTTTTCAGGTGGTTGAAGAACGTTAGGTTTCAAATCGTGGATAGATACGAAAGGCTTTCGTCAGCAATCAAATAAAATTATTTGAAGATTCAGCAGTGACCTAATATATACTATTATAAATCTGTAAGCAAGCTGCGTGTGTCTCTTAATTTGAACGGGAACCGCACAAAACTACCGCAGCAATTTAGATGAGGTTTTCCATTTTTTAGAGCTGATGGTCCGAATCGAAATCTGCGGAAATAGCTAATGACTTATATGTATCGTGGGAAGGATCAAGAGATTAAAAACCTTTATATATTGAAAATTGTGGGTCACGCATCATTATCCACTCCAGACGGGCACTTTTTTCGCAAAAATATGACAAAACTTAGGGTTCCGTTTTATTTTTTAATTTTGTTATTCACTTTTCTGGACCGCAGAACTTTAAAATAAACGGAATACGTGAATCAACCTTAATCAGCATTTACTTGCATCGTAACAGGTCAGTTGCCATGCGAAATGGTTAGATTACTAACGTGGTAGACATAGGTAAACAGTGAAACAGTTTGTCTGTGGTACAATATGTCTTCCGTGATAGCTAAAATCTGTACAATAAACGACGTTATAGGTCAAATGGATATTCTTTTAGATATCATAATGGATATGATTTTTTTTCTCGAAGAAAGATGTCTAAGAAACAGCCACCATAAATATCAACAGGTAACAATTAGTAATTTTTACATTATAACTTGTACAGAACAGCCCATATTCCGATGGAGTTTACTCGATTAATATGTTTTTGGTAGTCATAATGTGCAAATATTCTTGAATAAAATCTCCCAAGGAACCTGTGTACAAATTTCGCTGCTGTTCAAACCACGGCTAGTAAAATAAACTGTTCTTTCTATTAAATACCTCTCATAACCTTGATTTCGTAATGTTTATCGCCATACGTGCTATTGAGTTAATGATTACAGCAACATGCAACCAATGAAATAAAAATTAACTAGGCATCCTTAAACCTTATAAATCATAAAACTTAATCTATTATGCCTTATGCTCTGTCATATATTTTTCTTTCCTCAATGTTTTGTAAAATTTTAACTACATTATTTAATTCTATTTTGAAAATGCTGCAAACTAAATTTTACGTTTAAACTATGACGTGTTAAAATAAATACGTAATGTGAGTGTATTACCTACAGGCCAACTGCCAAATAAATATTTAAAAGTTGTTAATATTATTATCGCTGAAAGTTATGATAGATGTGGTTTCGTCCTTCTACCATTCAACCAATGAATGGAAAATTTGTTAGTGAAATGATTTGCGCTGTTTCTCATTATTAGCAGTGTATTGTGGTGATTTTGTATTGCTGCTTGCAGAGGCTGTATGACGATTTCTCCAATTACGAAGACCTCCGCTACCGCCATCTTGACACTTGGAGCAAGCTGCATTACGCTGTCTCCAAACTAATGGCTACCAGACTCAACTACACGTGAGTAGATTCTATAGGTGGCTGGAGACAAACAACGCACACAATTCGCTGCGTAATGACTTCAAACTATATGGCCCCAATTCTCATGCTGGGGTAATATCGCAGGGAAGAGAATCCAAGCTATTTGGCAGAAAGCGATGCCATACCTAGGATTTCCAAAAATATGTACTTTATATTGAAGTATTATACATTATTTTTGGTAGCTATACTTTTGAATAACCATAAAGTATGTGAAAATACTTTACTTAGAGAAATACTTCCAATAATTAGTATATCTGAAACGGACAGAAGAAGCTAGTGATTAACGATAGAAATCTTTTATTTATTAAATTAATGCGGTAATTTATCAAATATGATAATTTAACATTGAAGGGTTTTATGGAATTATATAATAACAAAAATTAAAAATAATTGTTTCCTATCTGCTCTTG
This sequence comes from Vandiemenella viatica, assembly GCA_031002005.1. Taxonomy (NCBI): domain Eukaryota; kingdom Metazoa; phylum Arthropoda; class Insecta; order Orthoptera; family Morabidae; genus Vandiemenella; species Vandiemenella viatica. The sequence goes on from JARYHS010008074.1 coordinate 74,459,563, forward strand.
TTCCCGCCACTTTGGGAGAGCTTCTACCAAAGTATTGATGAAGAGAGATAAAGACCGCGCTCAAATTTAATTAAAGATTAGTTAGTCATTTGTTTAGAACACTATATTCAAAATCTGGTATCAGTAATCGTACTTTTAAAGGAAACAAAAAATTAGTAGCAAGTGCCATAAACAATATGCAATATATATATAAATTTAGAAAATACTTTTTTCTTTTATGTATTATTTATTTTCGTCTTTCAAAGATAAGTAAACATTATTTTATACCAAATAAGTTGGCAATACTTACCATTCTGGACGTGGAGGCTGACATGTGACTTTAAATATTGCTCCGTTGTTGTTGATGATTTTACGTAATTGGTACCACTGAGACAATTGGCGACTTGAATAGCCATAGCTCCAACATCTCCAGACCCACAAAGTTTTTCTCGAAAATAGTCATACGCTTGAAGTGCGGTGAAGCTACGTGTTTGCGGGCACCGCGGCGTCCTTCCTAACCCGTGCACGATTTCACGTCGCGGTGTTTTCTAATGCTCTTTATTGTTTTACCGGAAATTTAATTGTCTCTCTCAAATTATGGATTGGCTGAATGGCAAGAACATATTTTGAGAGAGCTGTTTTCTTCCAACCACGATGACTAATTAAAAGATATTACCCGGTGTACCGTGCCCAATTTCATCCCCAAGCCTATATATTGTTGAAGAATTCGGTAATGAACAACATACCGAACGTTATCCCCCAGCGTAGTTATCAGCTTGGGGTGGTCCTGTGGTACGGACGAGGCGGTAGAACCGCTAGGGAATCGTCAAGTCTACTTCTAAAACGAAACCCCTATGTGATTCGTCTGCTACGCTCTTGATATCTATACTAGCTTGGCTTATAACCATTGTAACCTTCCTGAGAATAGATACTCTGATATATCACAGCCATGCAAATTGTTTACATAAAAATACATCATGAAACTTTCAGGTGTATCGGTGTTGTAGTCCGCCATGTATCAGTTATTTGCTTGACGTGCCTCCATGAATTCCACGTTATAAAAAGAAAAGAATGTTGATATCTGTCAGGAGATCCAGCTCAACACGTATTTTCTTTAACATAGCCTGCCATGAAGGACCTGGAGGTGTGAAATAGTGAATGGGGTCCAGGCTGTATTTCTCCAAACATACATCCCTAAATTTTTCAAACAGTTCCACAAGTAGAACATGTACAGATCCAAGGTTTGGATCTAGAAAACACTCCACACTTGTGTCACGTGTTGGTAATCATCTTTTAAAATTCCAGACATCGAACTATAAAATTTTGATTTTGGAGCGAGTGTGTCCTCGTAGAGCTTCTTCATCGAATCCATGTGTTCGTAAGAGAAGACTAATTTACATTCGAAAAGTTGAAGAGTTCAAACCAGCTTATCTAATGATGACTGGTTGAAACGGTACGACTCTAGGAACCGCAATGTGATTGACGTAATTTTAATCTTTCTTGAAAATGAAACGTAACGTTCAGTATTCATAGTTAGAACGTTTATCCCATCATTATTGAGGTGGGTGACAGTGAAGTCACATCGTATACAGAAAAGTTATGGAAAAAGATGGGTATGTATCTTTGAGATTGTGCAGTCACTGTATGTAGCCACTCAAAATTTATCTGTGATATGGCAGTGATCGCGAACCTTAAGGGCCCCCGGTGCAATGGCTTTCCTACAGATGTAGCATACCGTAGCACGACCAAATTGTGATTTCTGATCAGCCGTCGTTATAAGAGGAGAACCCCCTTGTAAATCTCATCACCGTCATTCAATCAGTTGGTCGATTAGCCACTTTTAAGGATTTGCCACCAAGAATTATTCGAATCGGCTTAGTTGACGGTCGTATGCGCAAACGACCGGATGTGCCTCAGCAAAAAGGTTGTGTTCTTGGATTACTTGTGTGTGAGAAGCGTTGGCGTCTGGTCTGCACGTATTCAAAGTCCGCGTAAATTACAATTGGTGGACGCTGCTGGTGCACAAAATGCTTCAACTTTTAAGATTTTGTCTTCGTCGCCTGGTAAATAGACTCTTACAGTGGACACCCGTGCGCAATCAATCTCATGGAGCTCCAGGAGATTTTTGCGACAAAGATGTATGTCTCATGTCGATAATTAGTTATAAATGACCTGACCAACCGCTACAAGTTCTTGATCCAGTAGTAGGGGTGAAACATATGTTATTCCTCTGTAATCAACAATATTTTAATATCGTATCCACGCTTGACTGCAGCATAATGGTGGGAACACCGAGATTATTATCTATCAACATGTTCAAAGCCACAGACGTTGATCGAATATTTAGTATTTTGTTCCACAAATTTAGGAATGTCTGACCATTTTACAGGAAAGTCTATTCCTGTAAAATTTAAGTCGTGCTTGGAACTTGCTTTAGTATGATTCCTAAATCTATTCTCGTTATCGTGTACGTTTTTGTGAAATCCCAAGGTTGTGCAAAGAACACAGCTTTCATTACTCCCTTGAACTTTGATCATTGTTTTCTTTGGATAAATGAAGTGCTTCGCTTAATCCGGTTCGAATTTAGCTAGGTGGATGTCGAGGGAGTTAATATGATCGAGGCATTTACCTCTATCCTGGTCCTAGAATTCACTAAATCTCCCCATGACATTTTGAACTGCATAGACATCATACCATTCTTTCAATGGAGTAGTTAATGTGATAGAACAAATTCGAGTAAATTTAATGTCATCATTCTTCTGAATTTTTATAAGACAATCTAACCTCACCTGGCACTTTACGATCAGTGCTCATGTGAAATAACAGTGAAAATCTGTTCTGCGAAGATTGTAAAACAAGATCTAATAAAACTACATGGATCGTTAAAATTTTCTACATTTGAAACTGTACATTGAAGTAATCTATTTCGGCAACCATTCGCCCTGATAGTTGATTTAAATTGCGTAGCACTCGTCCGGACCCGCTTGCTGGCGAGTGGGCTAGCCACTGTGATGGTCTACAAAAGGTGACATCTTCGCCAACAGATCACTGTCCATTGAGTCTGCCAACGTGATTGTGTTTGCTTCAGGCAGGACTGATTGTGTCCTCCACAAAGCTTACAGGTCCAGAGGTGAAACTGGGCTGTAGTCATCTGGAAACATAAGAAAACAAAATTCAGATTCCATAATCTCATGGTTACAACTGCAAGGCAGACATCAATGAAAAGAAAAATACATTACCTGTAGTTTTCCTCGTATTGGACGGACTATCACTCGTGACTTTCCTGCTTTCGTGCTGAATCAGGCTGTAAAGGAATTTCTGTCCATTTGTAACAAATAATATTTTAAGACAGAGAAAATTATAAAGTGAAAAGTTACAAGATTTAATATTTACCAGTTGTACAACATACTAGCTCTTCACTCGGAAAGACAGCATTATTAGGACAATATATGGAAAGAGAGGGGAAAAAAATTTTATGCCAACTTATCTAACAAAAGAAAGCTTACTTACAGTTGGTGAAATAATCCTTAGGGTCGGAAGAGGATAATACTAGAAGTTCTGTCACATCTGGAATAAATAACAGTTTAAAACAGAGAAAATTATACACTAAAAATTACAAGATTTAAGACTTAGTAGAATTGTCACTCAGTGGTCATCATTCTGGTGGACATCATGAGGACAATCTCTGGAAAAACACACACACACAAAATAGTCTTAACATATATATAGAAAAATTATACTAATAAGTTTAAAAAAGGGAAATTACTTATAGACCTGAATCTCGGAAGAGGATAATGCTGGATGTTCTTTCACATTCTAATGAAAAAATGAAATATATAATTTCAGAGAAAATTATCCAGTGAGCAAAAAAAAAAAAAAAAATAAATTTAATACTTACCACTTGTGGCATACAATGTATCAGCACTTTGATGGATAGCTGAGGACAATCTATGGAAATAGGAGAAAAATCAGTCTTAATACATATGAAAAGTTTATACTAATACAGCTAACAAAACAAATAATCCTTGCAGTCGTTGAAAAAGCCGTGAAGCTTTGAAGAATACAAGAAGTTATGTAACATCTAGAACAAGCAAGTATATATATAGTTGCAGGAAGAGAAAGTTATTAAATGAACAAAAAATACCAGATTTAATACTTACCAGTTGCAGTATTAAGTAGCTCATCTCTCTGATGAATAGGCAGCTCATCACCCTGATGGATAGGCTTCTGGGCACAATCTGTGCAAACAGAGAAAAAGACACAGTCTTAGCACAAAAAAGGTTATACTGATATAGCTAACAAAAGAAAAATTACTTATAGTTTTCAAAAAGTCTCTAAGGTCTGAAGAAGACAGTATAGAAAGTTCTGTTACATTTAGAACAAATAATTAAATATAGATTTTTGCTAATAAACACACACGAAAAATATTAATTTAAGTCATTAATCTTACTCTGTCTTCCAACTATGAAAAATCAGCGACATCTTAGCTTCTTCAATGGGCCAGCGACAAACGAAGGCTAAGGGCGACACGCGATCAGTACCGATCGGCACCGTTAGCGCTGTGAGGCTTTCACCAAATGACCACACCCAGGCTGTGCTGCGTGGTAGTGGTGTTCTGTCACAACTTGCCTTAGCCACTGCTGGCTTGGCGCGCACCTTATATAAACGGGCAGCGTCGGGTCTCCGACGAAATCCTCTAGTAACACGTTGTGCTGTTGACGTAAATGAAAATACCCAGAGGGAGGGAGAGAGACTTGGAATACTCCTGGGCTATGATGTTATTATGGGGAAAGCTTCGCCCCTCTACTGGCTCGGCTGCCCATAGGCTGCAATCGGCTGCCCCCTCAACCAGCTTGTGACCTTCTTTGTTCTTGGCCTCTGATTGGCAGAATTCAATATGCCGCCTACGATTTCTATCAACCGAGACTGGATTTTTCCAGAAAGTTCCAGAGACGCTATTCAGGGACTACTTGTGTATTAGTCATTTCTTTTGTTCCGACACTTTGCAAATGGAAATTATACGATAAATTATCTTCTACTTACAGTTTCCAGTATTTCCCATCTAGTAAAATTATTTTAAAAAAATCAACGGTGACACTAACTTCCTTTCTCTCGAAGCAATTCAAGCCATTTTTGTACCATAATATCTTCAGCCTGAATATCTCAAATTTGTATTATGTATGGATGTCACCAAGCTTAGCAGACACATTAAATGTTGTTTCATTCCTGTACTGAAGGATTACTGATTTTATCATTCTCCCATTTTCATTGATGATCATCAAAACTCTAAAGTATTTCTTGTAGTAGTAGAAATCTGAATGTTTGTACACCGATATAGTTTTACCTCTAAATGATTAGAGTACAGAAGAACTCCTATTATCCGAAACAATTGGGACCAGACCCCATTCGGATAATCAAAAATTCGGATAATTGGATTTTTTCCGAAAAAAGTGTCTTAATTGCTGTATGTTTGTCGAAAATGAGAGAAAAAAACTATCTTTAAAGGAAAAGAGCTTTTAATTAAATAAATGAAAAGGCAACACTTTTACATGTTACGCATACTTACAAGTGCTGTATGTTAGTACAACATTTATGTACCATGCTGTAAATAAATGTCATTGCCTGCTGAACATATTGGTCAGGGTAAGCTGTTTGCCTATATTCATCTGGTTGACAGTGAGAAGTTGCATGTGGTCACACTTCAGGCTGACGCTCCATCCACTTCCACGCAGTTTTATGGCCGGCAAATGCTTGACTAGCTGATGGTTCCGTGTCTGCTTCAACTTCGACATTAAGACCATCTTCTTGCTAGATACTTTATTCTCTCACACTTTCAATAAGTTCACCATCGCTTAGAATTTCATACTCAGGGTCTGACGAATCACATACCAGCCACTCTCCCATATCTTCAGCACTAACTTCTGAACGTCCAGGAATTTTCAAAAGAATCTTTCTGAATTCCTCAACTGACAAATCATCCCACCTTCTCCTGTCTCTTTCCCTTCCTTTTCTTGAGCTTCTTTTTCCTTTTTCTCCTTTCTTAAATCCACTGGGAAGGACAATAGCGCGTAGGCAGAATTATTATTTTGCTAATCGCAGTACATTTCCGTCTTAATTAAAAAAGCGATTCGGATAATCAGCCATTCGGATAGTCGGAGTTCGGATAATTGGAGTTCTGCTGTAGTGTAAAAGTGGCAAATTCCCGAATATTTACCCTCTATTTATCCAAAACATAAAGTGGATTTCAATCATAATATCCTTATATTCTACAGAATTCCGTTATAATTGGTGCTTAATAAGCTTTTTTACTTCGTTACTTTTCTGGCTTTTGAAGTTAGTAATATTAAAAGTTTTAACCTACTACTACATTACGTCATCATGATTACGCAACACTTCTCGTTGCCCTTCAAATAGGTAGTTCGGTACACATGTATGATTTCACCCTCCAATCATAAGAAAAATCCAATATTGGCGAAAAGAACTCGAAACCTATTGGCGCATATTTGTTCTTTAATTGTTTTGATCTGGGTGATGCAATATCCCTCAAATCTCTGAAATGCATAGAGATCAGCAATCTTAATTGACACATTAAATTTTACTTTGTTCCTATGATTAGTTTGGAATTAATTACGATACAGTAAAATCTACGGCAAAAGGCATCAACTGCCCAGGACGCACAGCCATATTACAACTTAGTCTTAAGCCCTCGAGTGCTATTATAAGTCGTGCCTTTTTTTCCGTCTCAAGTATGTGTTTAGTTCAACCAGTGTTTTTTTTTTCAGTTTCTCTACGTGTAGCCTATATATATCTTTCAAGTAATTCTAGACACACCACCGGACGAACACGACAAGCACACTCACATACAACACTTAAACACCCATGCCCTCGGCCGGACTCGAACCGGCGACCTTTGGTACGTGGGGCCAGTACTCTAGCCCCTACGCTACCGAGGTCGACCTGCCTAGGGTTAGTTTGGTAATTACTAATGAATAACCGTTTTAAATTTAACGATATATGGAGCGAGGAAAAGCGTTACATTTCTATACCAACTTAATGTGGTCCTTCGTGGAAGATCTAAACCAGCTATTTAATAGATAATATTATTGCTTCATCTCTACCTTTATTGGATTTTCTCATGTTGCACATATTTGCTGTTTCCGCAGGCAGGAGATCGTGTTCGCAGACCAGTGGGGACAGCGAGTGTCTGAGGGCGTGTACAACGGGCAGGTGGGTCAGATCCAGAGAGGCGAGGTGGACGTCGGCGTGGGAGGCATGGCGATGCGCAGGGACCGGCTCGACGTCATCGACTACACGCCGCCCACCGGCCGCTTCCAGTCAGTATCGCAGGCGCCCCACACGGACCCTACTCGTCAATTTCTGACCTTGACTCCATTATCCTGTGACCTTTGCCTGGTGACTGCCCTGGAGGGAGTTACTTCTCCAAGACAGGTTCCTTGCGAAATTTAAATAAGGTGGTTTACTCTTGCTTTCCACATGGTTGGAAGTGTATATACGCATCGCCGTTTTGTGTGGATAAGTGTGATGTATGTACGGTCGGTCAGTGTAGTGTGTTGTGTATTAATCAAAGTTGATGGAAGGGATAGGTGAAATCCGGTGCCGGACTTTTTAGGCCTTCTCTTCCCCCAGCTTGAAGTCCTCCTTCGATGGTCGATTCAAGATCAACACTGTTGAAGGAAGGGATAGTTTTTGTCAATAAATACGACTGCTAATACTCAACGTTACTCAGCTGTATGCAAAAGTTTCTATTGAACTGCTTTATTCACTGCCAGTGGTGCAGGGCGTTCGGCAGAGTTTTTTCTTGAGGCGATAACAGACACTAGCTGCATGATCGTCGGTGGTAGTTACCGGAGGGACCGCCATTGATTACCTGGATAGTGAGTAGTAGGTTGGTATACCTGTTCCATGAGGTGTGTTAAATAATACACTGAAGAGCCAAAGAAACTGGTATAAGCATGCGTATGCAAACACAGAGATATGTAAACACTCAGAGTACGGCGCTGCGGTCGGCAACGCCTATATAAGACAACAGGTGTCGGGCGTAGGCGTTAGTTCGGTTACTGCTGCTACAATGGCAGGTTATCACCATTTAAGTAATTTTGAACGTGGTGTTATAGTCAGCGCACGAGAGCTGGGACACACCACCTCCGAGGTAGCGATGAGGTGAGGATTTTCCTGTACAACCATTTCACGAGTTCACCATGAATATCGGGAATCCTGTAACACATGAAATCTCCGACATCGCTGCGGCCGGAAAAAGATCCTGCAAGAACGGGACCAACGACGACTGAAGAGAATCGTTCAGCGCGACAGAAGTGCAACTCGTCTGCAAATTGCTGCGGATTTCAATGCTTGGCCATCAACAAGTGACAGCGTGCAAACCATTCAACGTAACATCATCGATATGGGAGCTCGTGTACCCTTGCTGAGTGCACGAGATAAAGCGTTACGCCTCTCCTGGGCCCGTCAACACCAACATTTGACTGTTGATGATTGGAAACATATTGCCTGGTCTGACGAGTCTCATTTCCAATTGTATTGAACGGCTGGACGTGTACTGCTATGGAGACAACCTCATGAATCCATGGACCCTGCATGTCGAGTCCATGCCACGTCATGTTGCGGCACTTCTGCGTGCTCGCGGGGGCCCTACACGATATTAGGCAGGTGTACCAGTTTCTTTGGTGTTCAGTGTATTATACTTTACAGTCGAAAATAAATGCACCGGTTTCATCTTTTCGTTAGGACCTCAAGCTCGCCTACGATATTGGAGAGTAAACAGAATCAAGACAAGAAACTAGAAAGAATTTGGTCATGGCCTTTTAAACGAACCATCCCGAAATTAATCTTGATTGATTTCGGAAAACATCGGAAAATCGAAGTGGAAACTATGTTCTCCCCAGCGCCAGTACCCAACGTAAACCATGTCTACGCGGAAAGGCTGTTCATGTTACGACGTGTTATTTACATTACAACTGTGAATTATATTTAGAAACATATTACTTTCGCCATGGCATTTTGTAAAGCAAAACGAAATTAATACTGGAGTATACTTGAACAAAAGGCCTTGCAAACTTTTAAACTGGTCATTAAAAGTTTTTACAGTTGCACCATTGTAATTTTAGACAGCTCAAATAACAAAGTAGTAAATCCAGTGAAAACCTGCTAGTGGATACACTAGGTTGTTGTTTGTCTCCTTTACCGTTTGTTTTATATCTTGACGATCTGGTAAGAAAGCTGAACAAACAGCCACCAGAAAGTATTCAAGTTCAAAAGAAGAAATCATTTGGCGCATTACCATTGCCGTATGATCTTCCTCCTCCGTATGTCTGAGTCCCGTTGTGGCCGCAGACTTCCACGGCTTTGTTTCCTCAAACGGTAGTCCATTTCGAAGGGTGTTTGCTTCAATTCTACCTGCTTTCCGCTACTTTTGCTTTCACTTTCTAACCATGTAGTTTAACATTTTCACTTTCAAAGTGTCACAATTTTTCAAAATTTAATTTTATCGATATTACTTTCGTTTTGAATTGCAGGCCGTAGAGTGTTTCATACGAAACGATATTTTTTTGCCTAATTTCAAGCAATAATTGAATGGAATTTGGACTCTAAGGCCACTCGGCGTGCACTGAATCACCATTTCGTTGCCCGACCAATCACATCCCTTCCTTGCGTGGTGCGGCTAGTGGGAGAGATGCCGACTAACACAATTGACCTTTTCAAGCTATCAAAATCGCGCCCTTCTTACCTCTCTGTCCTCTGTTCAAATAATGTTTTAGTTCCAGTTAATCCAACTGCAAAGTTTTCATGATACTCGTGATTCCAGTACTAAACTCAAAAGCTGTGTTCACGTCATATATATATATATATATATATATATATATAGTAGTGGACCAGATTGTACATGTGCAAGAAGTGAAACTTGTATGTACATTTCTGTGTATTTTGTTCCTGTCCATTTTTTTATATTTCTTTCACACTCCAGTCGACGAACGATCATACTGTAGTAGGGGCCTTGGTGGTAATGAATATTTATGGTTAATATTTATTACTTAATTATTAACATTAATTAAGGGGATTTTAATTTTGTTTTATGAAGGAGTGAAAATATTTATTTCTGCAAGAAAATAGATGTTAGTTGGATTATAGGAAAACTGTCACAATATGACATTTATTTTCTTATCATTGGCGATTACAAGTCTGAGAGAACTTATCATTAACATTAACACAAATTTGCAAAATCATAAAATCAACGCTCAGAGGTACAATTAGCCGTCATGAGCAAGCAAACAATTGTGTATTTACTTTAAAATCCATCTCAGAATTAATATGCAAGAAATAATGATATTTGGAAACAATGTAGGTTACAACACAAGTTATGATGACCTCAGACATAGGTATCATAATACTGTGACTTTGCATTTAAAAAAAAAATCGTGGATACCACGAATGAACAATATGACATTCGAAAATAACTAGTTCTGGCAAATTACGCCGCAAACTCAGGTTTTTTTTGTTTTGTTACAAAGTTAGAACATGGTTCTATCCTCTCAAAGACGCTTAAGGGTTCAGTTTCATGGAATGCACAATCAGATGGCTTGGTCGTTATAAGTTACCATTGTAGTTCTGCGTTTGATGTCTGCGGTGTTCGGAAATGACCCACGGTGAGACTTGTCTTACAAGGCTGCTACAGGCACGTCCTAGTGGTAATGCGCATCATCGCATTACTGGCTGTGTCGCCGTGCCGGCAGCGTCAGATTTGCGACACCAGGAGTCGGACTCAGCAGTTAGCCAGAAAGGCCAACTTTTGGAGTCCACCACAGAATAGACTAGCATAGGATGAAGCTCGTCGCTCTTCTCTCTAGCAAACTTCTGGCTCCGCTCTCGAAGATCACATTTAACAGAAAATTCTCAGGATTTTAAGTTATATGCTCATTTGGATTGGGTCTTCAGGTTGGCACCTAATGTCACGTGATATCCCCGATATCTTATTTGCCCAGCGAATCTCACAGAGGTCGGACATATTCGGCTGCGTTCGGGGACGACTCTGAGTTCGGGCGGCAGGCATTTCCCGCCAGGTGAGCGACCTTGTTGACCGCCCATCCCCAGGGAGCAGAATGTGTCGTCCGACAAAACCCATTATTCGCGACTTCCTGTCGCCGTGATTCGGGAAGGCCACGATTAGCTTCAAGCCTACACAGCTCAATAATTCTTTAATATTCGTTGCAACAAGATACACTGAATGTTCATCATTGCATTACAGTCCTCACTTGGAATCTTGCGTACTCTAGGAAATTACTACACAAAAAATCTATCTAGGTGGTCGCCCAAGATTTATGAAAATTACACTATACATTTGATTTATATAATAAAAATCGCACATTAGAATGTGGTGACAGCGCGTCACGTTATCCTGTCCATTTTTTTATATTTCTTTCACACTCCAGTCGACGAACGATCATACTTTATCGATTTTGTACAGTAAATAAGAACTTTGTCCAAGTTATTCCCATAAACGAATTAAAATGATTAAAAGCTTAAACTAATCGCAGAAGTCCAGGGATACAGAGATACTACAGAGCTGAAGGTGATAACATATGCTGACGGCATCATAATATGGGAGGAGATAGAGCAGGATCTGGAAAGAGACTTACGGAAATGGTGGACTGCAGTGGGTAAACATGGCCTGGAGATTAATGTGGAAATGACCAAAATAATGAAGATAACAAGAAATACTGGTCATTCGAAGAGTATCTTACTCGACGGCAAGAAATTGGAATGGGTTGAATCGTTTGTGTATATGGGAAGAAAAGCTAACTATCAATGGAAAGGTGGAGGAAGAAATAGGTCAGAGAGTAAGGAAGAGCGGACAATTGTATTATCAGATAGAGGTTATAATCTGGAGGTGGAACAAAGGGAAGGATGCCAAAATTCTGCTCTATAAAGTATATTAGCAGACCATACTGACTTACGATTCTGAAATATGGACATGGACAAAAAGAGATATTCGCAGATTGCAGGTGGCAGAGATAAGGCTTTTGAGAGGGATAGAGAATGTCACGAGGAAAGATAAATTCAGAAATGAAAACATCAAGGAGAGGCTACAAGTGGAAGCATTAGAAGAGACGTTAACAAGGAAAAGACTGCAGTGGTTGGGTCAAGTTATGAGAATGGAGGAGGGTAGGTGCCGAAAGTAGCACTGGTGAACAGCGGGAAGGGAAGCTTTTTTTTTTTTTTTTTTTAATGTGCTTAACGTCTCTCTAACAGCGAGGTCTTTAGAGACGGAAAAGGATGGGGGGCAAGGAATGGGAAGGAATTCGGCCATGGCCTTTTGAAGGAAGCATCCCGGCATTTGCCTGGAGTGATATGGGATACCATGGAAAACCCAATTCTGGATGCCCGGACGGGGATTCGAACTGCCGTCCTCCCGAATGCGAGGCCAGAACGCTAACCGTTACACCACCACTCTCGGTGGGAAGGGAAGGAGACCAGTTGCAAACCTCGGGCAAGATGGATGGACCAAGTGAAGAAATATACAGAGGCTAAGGAAGTCGTTTGGAGAAAAGTGACGGAGGAAAAATGCTTGGAACGACTGCCAGACTTGGAAGAGGATGTGCAGGACGACCCGCAAAAGCGGAAACGTCTAGTGATGGTGATGATGATGAAAAACTTAAAGCACACGTCCCTAGTTTATAGAGTATTGCATCTACCCTTGGTCGTCTGTATTTTCTATTTAGAGCTATCATATCTGAGAACATCTTTGACGTTCTTAAAATCAATTTTCTTTAATAGTTAGCTTTTAAGTCAGTCAAAAGACAGATTTAACGCAGATTTCTTGCTCATAACTAAGAAAATCAACTAAAATAGTTTTGCATGTATAGTTTGCAAAAAATTAGTTAATAACTAGCTTCTAGGCCCGTCAAAAATGACGAGTTGAATTCAGATTTCTGGCTTATAACTTAATTAATTTTTAAAAGAGGTGTTGTTAAGACGAATGTTAATATTTTCTGCGTGAAAATGAAAGCTTCTGTCGGACACACATTAAAAAATTCACAGTATCGCGGTATAAACGTGATTAGATGTTTCATTTTTTCTATACCAGCGATCAGAGAATATAGCGAAACCATCTACATCGAACGAATATAAATAAACAAAAAGCAACTAAAAATATTGGTGCGTGTCTCACTATGAAATAATGGGGACTCATGTGGGTGCAAATATACTATCTGACGTCGTCGCTAGATTTTCAGTGAGTTTTAAAGCAATTTAAGCTTTAACATTTAAAAGCGCAGAACGTTAAGTGCGCATGTGCAGAACGTTAAGTGCGCAAGTGCAGAACGTTAAGTGCGCATGTGCAGAACGTTAAGTGCGCATGTGCAGAACGTTAAGTGCGCATGTGCAGAACGTTGCGGAGCATGCGCACCTAACGCGTAACGCCAACCCCTCGCGTGTGCAGGCCGTCGTTCATGTTCCGGGAGCCTGCGCTGGCGGCGGTGCGCAACGTGTACGCGCGGCCGTTCTCGCGCGCCGTGTGGCTGAGCTACTGCGGCGCCGTGCTGCTGCTGGCGCTGCTGCTGGTGGGCTCGCAGCGCCTGCTCGCCCGCCTGCAGGGCTCCAGCCCCGCGCCACCCTGGCACGACGTCCCGCTCGTCGCCTTCAGCGTCGTCTGCGAGGAAGGTACATCATCCAGCTCAACTTGTCACAATATCACACCACACCAATCATTTTTATTTTATGTGTGTTCATAATTATCTTATTGTTTGATGGTTTAGTGGTTAAGGCATCTGAGTGGAGATCGAAAGGTCTCCGGTTTGAATCCCTGTCTCGGCGGGGATTTTGGTAGTCCCTCAACCCGACCTTCACTTCTGGCACAGCCTGCTGTGTAATGTGAAGTATGCAGAACGCTTCCGTGGTTTGGGACCCACGTTAAGCCGCGTTCCCACGATCTCTTGTAACGAAGGCGGGATGGGACGGGACCCCAATAGCCGAAGTGTAGGGACGAGCGCGCGCCGCAGGTTAGCCCTAGCTTACCTCGCCGCCACTTCCCCACCACGTTGCCTAGTGTCGTTTGGCACAGAGGACTTTACAGCAACAGAAGGGGTACGCACCGCTGCTGCAAACCGATGACAACAGCGCACCTCTACACACGCCTGTGATGTTTACCGACACAGAGTGGGTAGCTGCGTCTCATCTCCCTGTTCCCATGGCGTGTTGTTGAGTATTCGTCCCGTCCAGTCCCGTCCCGTCCCACCTCCATTACAAGAGATCGTGGGAACGAGGCTTAACGTGAGTCCCAAACCACGGAAGCGTTCTGAATTGTAGATCCCAAGTATCCAGTAGCATTTCTGGATTAGGTTAAGGCGGCTACGACAGGGGCTGATTGCACAGCCAATGGAAATACTGTTACCAGGTATTTACAAGCACACGGAATTATTATTATTATAGTACCGTCAAGATCTTGGGTGATATCGATTGCCAACAGTTGAGCGCATAAGATCGTGAGCCGATTGAAGTAAGGGAGCATTCATAAACTACGTGGCTTGGTCTAGAGGAGGGGAGGGGATGGCTGGTAAGCTACGCTGGGCTACATGAAAAAAGGAGGGGGTGTTTCCGTGCCAGGCCACGTAGCTTTTCATTCATATTATTTGTCTGAGTTAAAATAAGATACAGAACATACAACAGCATGTCGGAATGTGATATATATTTCCGCCATTTAATTATCTCCGTATGTAACTTACGACAGTCTGACAAGAGAAAACAGTACAGAACGTCTTCTCGAATTAACAGGGGAAAAAAGCTGCGTGCCAGCCGCGGGAGGGAGATAGCAGAGGCAAAGGACACGTCGGGCTACGTAGGGGGAGTTCACAGGTGGCCAAAATGGAGCTAATCCACGCATGAGTAACAGAGGCTCCGTGTTACGGAGTGTCTAAAGATTATAATTTGTGTTTGTAATTGTTTCAGTGAGTGCTGTTACGAATGTTTAAGTATTGATTTAGATAACATATGCGCTGCAAAATAAATTGAAGTAGTTCTTTTCGTCATAACATTTTTGACGAATTAATTTAATTAACAGTGTCTTAAGTTCAAAATCAAAAGAGCAGTAGCCTAAACGATTTTGGGATGAGATGGGCCTGCTCATTCATAGCAAGCTGTACTTTCTGGTAGAGTGGAAATATTGCTACACCATGTGATTCTTTGGGAGTTAACCTGGTGATTTCAGTCAGCTAGTTATCCACTTAAAGAGAAAGCTCATAAACTATAGGTAGTATAACAAACACTTACCGGTCAAGAAATAAGTAATCGCTTCCTCTACAGAATGACTTTTCTCTCAATAATACAATGACTCTAAAACACATGTTTCTTCCTATAAAACGGAAAAAATAATTTATCAATATCTGAGTCCTGTACGAAATGCAGTAGAATTACGCACCCACATAGATGTTTCTGCTAGATAAAAATTAAAAAAATAAATCCTCGGTCACTGATTTCGCGATTTACTGGTGGTATCAACTGATTCAAGATGCTGACCATCAAGAGTCGATTTTATTTGGGGGAAAAATACAGCTGACGGTTCTTCCTCTTTGCACTTATCCCGCTATTGCAGGGTGGGCTCTTTCGCGAAGTTGATGTTTGGCCGCCTAGTCGCTGAGCCTGACGCCCCCTGCGGAGGGAAGTTTTTTATAGTATTTTTTTATTGAAATTTGTCTTTTCTTAGGCCATACAGTACAAGTAATTCTAGACACTATAGAACGGACACGATATGTACACACACACAACACTTACACTAAACACCAAAGCCCACGGTCGGACTCGAACCGGAGACCATCGAAACACTAGCCCCTACGCCCCGAGGCCGGCGGGGAGGAAAGTAGATCTTATTGGGAACTAATTTAGACTAAATAACTCAGTGTGGTAAATCACCAATATTTACAATGGTTTGAAACGGATAATGTTTAGCAAGAGAAACTTTTTTTAAATAGTAAAAAAGCTAAAAGTGAAGAAATGTAACGGATGGTTTCTTATTTGTTAAGTTTTCCTTAGGTTTTGTGAGTATGAATGTGTTTCAGTAGATTGGCGAAACGAAAAGTTAAAAGGTATTGAAGTCCAACTTTCTGTTATCAAATTTCCGTACACATCTTCACTGCAGGAACCAAGAAACACACCAATAACTTAATTAATCACAAGTGGAAGGAACAATAACACCATCAGATAAATCAATTACAACTGTCACTGCAACACCTAATTGTCAAGAAGGATATTAATGTATTGTATTGTAAGAGAAAATTTACTTTCTATCGCACGTTAATCATTTAAATCAATAAAGCAAGCCAACTACACGTCATATTTGGTCATCAAATATTAAGTGTGTGGTAAGTAAAATAATGTAAGTTAATTAATCGCAAGTGGAAGGCAGTGCTGCCAGCTACTTGGCTTTGAATATCCGTAGATGGCCGCCAAAATTTCCGTAGATTGGTACAAAAATCCGGAGTGTCACTAACTGAATGAATGAAACAACAATTGTTGAAGAGAGACTCAAAATTAAGAAAAGTTTTTATTTCCAGGTCTTTAAAATTACAAAAATAATATTCTACATTGAAAGTAAGAAATATCTTTGACCATATTTTATTTAGCGTCACTTTCATCGCTGCTGCTGCTATGCCTAATAGTTTTTTTTTTTAGTTTTCCCTAGTGACCATACATTTTCTTTGTTGATATTAAATCTTCTGTAACAGGAAATGTTAAAAACTGCGACCCCTTTGATTCTCTGATATTCGTTAGGACTTCTCGGACACCACTGTTTTGTAAGCCGTGCCAACGACCTTGTCACTGTGCATAAAGAGTGCGCCGATAGTTTTGTGTTACGGTCTATTAAGATCTATAAAAATTGTAACCAAACAAAATATGAGCTTTATTTCATTGCAATCGTTGGTTCACACGAGCGGTTGCAAGGAAACGATTCACAGTTATTGACAGTTCTGTAATGCATTAACAAAGTTTGACAAAACAAGAAAAAATCAACAAATGATAAAAAAAAAGGTGTAAAAAATACGTAGATATTTAAAAAATCCGAAAATCCTAACTTTTCATAAAAATCCGTAGATATACGGGTAAATCTGTAGAAATGGCAGCACTGGTGGAAGGAGCAATAACACCATCAGTTAAATCCATTACAACTTTCACTGCAACACCTAATTGTCAAGAAGCATTTTAATGTATTGTATTGTGAGAAAAATTTACTTGCTATTGCACGGAAATAATTTAAATCAATGAAGCAAGCTACCGACACGTCATACCAGCAATTTGGTTATCAAATATTGAGTGTGTGGTAAGTAAAGTAATATAAAACGTATTGAAAATACTGCCATAAGCAGGGCCGCCGTAAGCGGGCGTGCAAGGCGTGCACCGCACGCGGGCGGCACATCGAGGGGGCGGTAAAACGAGCGATCGACAATTGACGCCCCGCGATAGTTGCCACTCCATTGTCGCCGCGACGAAATTTGCAGCTTAGGGCCATCCACAAATTAAGTCACATGAATTTCATGATTTTTGGACCTCTCCCTTCCTACATGTGACAGGTTGTCACATTTGTGGGACCTCTCCCCCCTCCCCTGGTGTGACAACACATATTTTGCAATTTTAAATTTATAAATTAAAACAGCACTTCCAAAATTATTTATCTTATTTCTACTTAAAAAATCTTATCAACAATAAATCAAACATTTAAGAAAATATAAAAAAAAACAACATAAAAATCGATTTAACGATACAAAATTGAGTAATCATGTGTCCATGGATTTTGAACCCATTCCTTGATACTGTTTATATTGGCATAATAGTCACTTCATTCTTGATTTTGATATTGTTGGAACATTCAATGTGTCAACATCATCTTCATCTTCCGCCACGAGCCAAAAAGTGATACAAAATTATGCGTGATGTCACAAAGTTTATGACACGTCACTACCCTTGTCACACGATGTCACACTTGGTTGACCCTCTCCCCCTCCTCAAGGTGTTACGCAATTTATGTATGGCCCCTTTTTTTAAAAAAAAAAAAAATAAAGCTCAACAGCTGCTGCTCCGGGCAGCCGGCGACACTCGGGATGGAAACAATGGGGGCGGCAAATAATGTTCGAAGGGGCGGCAATCTCACAGTTTTTTTCACCCGGTTCGGAAATTTCCTAGATCCACCACTGACTGTAGTTAGACAGGGGGCGGCATAATCGGTAGGCCCTATTGCACGCGGGCGCTCAAACAGCTAGCGGCGGGTCTGGCCATAAGTATCACTTGAAGGAATGCCACAAGCCCCCGTGGGTGTTGGTGCGCAGGCGTGCAGGACCCTCCGGACAACGCGTCCTCGCGCATCCTGCTCTTCTTCCTGCTGGTGCTCGCCGTGTTCCACGTGACGTCATACTCGGCGTGCATAGTGTCGCTGCTGCAGCTGCCCAGCGGCAGCATCAACAACCTGGCGGAGCTCTTCTCGTCCAAGTTGCGCGTCATCTTCCACGACGTGCCTTACAACGTCAACTACGGAAACGTGAGTAAACACCTCGACCAAAACAAAGGAGTCTGGAGCTCTCGTCCCAAGTGCTTTCTAAAACTCTATGTGTGGAGCACAGCACTTTATGGTAGTGAAGAATGGACTTAGGGATGTCAGAAAAAAGGAAAATGGAAGCATTTGAAATGTAAATAGTTCTCGTTATCTTAAGGTTCCTTAATATTTAGGCGTCTATAATATTATAATTGATTATAAGACATCTGTGGTTGGTGTATGTCCTTCATTTCGTGGCATTTGAGGCTGGCTTAAATTTTTATGTGATTGTGTAGCAGAAATTTTACTAGTACATACATCTACATATATACTCTGCAATTCACAAAATTGTGGGTGGCAGAGGGTGCTCAGCACCAAAGCTAATCTCTTTGCTGTACATTCCAATCCCTAATACTACGAGGGAAAAAAGAATTCATATAAGAATCAGTCCGGCACCTTATTTCTCTAATTTTATCTTTCCTGTCCTTCCGACTCAAATAGGTTGGTGGATGAAGTATTTCACTACACTCAAAAGTGAAAGTGGGAATACGCATGTTTTCCAATAAGTTTAAACGAAACGTGTGTCGTCTATCTACCAGAGACTCCCAACCTAATCTACTAATCAGTTCTGTGACGCTTTCATAGACGCACTAATCATCCGTGACCAATAAGCCCGCTACATTTGATTCTAAGCTAATGCCCGATAGCTGCACGTCCACGAACAGCCTGGAAGACTGTTGCCAATGCCTCTTGTAAGAGAATAGCGTGTGATTTGTATCTCCCTCAGTAATTTCAGCGCATCCGCACATAAGGGATCGTACTAAATGCAACTTATAAAGGACTTTGGGCAAGAGGGGAATTTATATTTAAAAAAGTAAAATAAACAAAAGAGCGGTTTGGTGGCTCAGTGGTTAAGGCGTCTGTCTGGAGATTGAAAGGTTCTCGGTTCGAATCCCTGGCTCGGCAGGGATTTTCGTAAACCCTAAGCCCGATATTAACCTCTGGCACAGCTTGTGAAGTACACCAGAACGCTTCCGTGGTTCGGATTCCACGAAAAACCAAGTCCTCTCTGGGGCTAACAACCATAATTGTAACACTGATGTGTACATATCCACAGCAAATTCAAGCCAAACAACGCATTAACGTGGTCCTAGTTGGCCCAAACGAACGTACTTGAATACAAACAAAAATTATATCTACTTCTACGAAGAATAATAATGATTGTTGTATATCGTCAGCAGTGTACATAATTTTTAATATATATTCACAGTTAAAAAAATGTAATATAATTATATCAATGTTGTTCTGGCAATATGGTATCGGCACCGAATGCCAAAAACAAATAAATAAAACAACAGTTTTCGGAAATCAGTGTTACCAAAAAGTCTCAAGGCAATATCAGAATATAATGTTAGTGGTACTTGTAAAGTTGTGCTATTACTTGCTTCCAAACTGAGAAAAATGCACTGTCATCTTCTTCAATTTCTTGAAAGTCGCTATCCTGAGTAATTATTAAATATTTAAGTTACTATTAACAAAATCTGAATTTATTTTTTACTTTCTACTAAGAAAGTTGAATTTACTTGGAGAACCTTTAATTAAGAGTTTAGCTTATTGCGTCGTATCGCATAAAGTTTTAAAAAAGTGACTTGTTGGTTCAGTTTCAGCATAAAATCTTTATATGGTTGTAGTAGGGGGGCGCCCATAAATTACGTGAGGTGAAATAGGGGGGGGGGGTCCGGCTAAATCTCACCAAGGGGAGGGGGAGTCAACGGAAATCTCACGTGAAATTTTCGAATTTCTTTGAACGCGAAAGTCGATTTGAGGGGGGTATTTCATAGAAAAGAGGGAGTGTAACCGGCTTTGGAAGGGTGAGACCTAAAAATAAAGTCTCAAAAAGTTGGGAGGGTGATTTCTAGGGGAGGGGGTCTCACGGACCAAATCTCACCATAAGGGGGGGGGGGGGAGTCGGATCAGATCTCACGAAGTCTCACCAGAAAGGGGGGGGGTCGGGAAATCCGGAAAAACACCTCACGTAATTTATGGATGCCCCATAGGCATATTAACCCACTTATAGTTAATTTCTAACAGCGTCTTTCGTGGTTTTAAAACTATCTTTGGTGACATGTGTCTTACTGTGTGTCCCAGGAGACGAACGACCCGCTGATCAAATCGTTCTACCGCGACAGCGTGTACTCGCAGGCTCGCGGCAAGGTGTTTGTGCGACTGGAGAAGTGCATAGCTCTGGTGCGAGGGGGCCAGTTCGCCTGCCACTGCGACGAGACGGCCTACAAGGTGGTCGGAGACACCTTCCTCGAGTCCGACAAGTGCAGCCTCAAGTTCATACCGATGTTCCCTCTCAGGGGCACCACCATGGGCATCAAGAAGAAGTCGCAGTACAGGGAAACCATTGCGCAAACGTGAGTCTGGCATTTACACGATCATCTAATTCAATTCTACTTTCTTTAATGAAAAGTAATGCTTCACTGATATAATTAAATCTCAAATGAATCCTGCTGGATTATTACTTGTTAAATTAATACGTGTTGATTTATCCATAAAACCATTATTGAGAGAAGAATGTCCAGGAAAATAAACCTGCTGCACTCATACTAACCTAGCGTGTAATATGGACGAGAGCATAGTTACATAAAAATGTTTTTTTTTTCAGCTTTTTCAGCTTTGTGAAAAAAAAACATGAAAACAACTTAGCACCCTTGTTTTTTTTCTATTTTTTTTTCAGAAAACAATATATTTGATAAATTACAGTTTTATCTACGGAACTTACATTTTACATGTGTGTTTTAAATCTTACTGAATCATATAATGTCTTACATAATGATTCATAAATGTATCTATATGGGTAACATAATTTTATTCATCCTCTATGTCAGTACCACATTCACTAGTATCAGTCGGTGTCGGTGTCGGAATTTTCTGTTTCTTCTTCTGTCTCCTCATAACTTCAGAAATAGTTACATTTTCTTTTACTGGTTGTTCTTGTATTGTACGCAGAAGATTTTGATATTGCAATTTTAAATTGTGAGCAAAGTACACACTGTGCATAAAAACTGAGCCGATAATTCTGTATTGCGGTCTTTTACGTTTGAATTTAAATCTATTCTCATACAAAATAGGAACGTTATTTCTTTTTCAATCATTGGTTTACGCCAACGGTTGCAAGGAAACGATTCATAATTACTGACAATGTCTCGGTATTATACGCTTAGAGTTTAACAAGTATACGAATATAAGGAAAGCACAACAAGTAATAAAAAAGAAGCAAAAAAACCATAGATAAATTTAAAATTCCTATTTTTTTGTAAAGATCCGTAGGTCTACAGATAAATTCGTAGGGCTGGCAGCACTAGTTCAAATAGCGAGTATCAAACCATACAACGGGGAACGGGGATTCCTTCTCGCACAAACTAGCCTCTTCGGGAAGTCTCCGTTCGTAAAAACTTCAGTCAATGTTGCCAATATTTTCGTAATTTTCTTTTCATCTGAACCAGAAAAATATAGTAGAAATAAAAATTAAGATAAGTACTTAGAATAAACTCTAAAACAGTCTATTAATCGATAAATGTCTTACAAATTTGAGATTTAGTAGTTATGAAAAAAAATGTGTTTTTCATAGTTTTTTTCATGTTTGTTTTTTCAAGTCAGAAAAAAAACGTTTTTTTACAACACTAGGTATAACTAATTAACAGTGATCGCATATTATTTATTCATTGCAGAAGATGATACTAATGCTGTATCACTGTTTCGTCATTTCTTAGCTTTTTGAGAGTACGGAAAAATATGGAACCTGAAACACAATTACATCTCATCTTCCTCCCTTGTATATAAAAACACTTGCTTTTACTGGTAATATCACATGGTTGACCGAGCTGAATGACACAGCCAGGGTTGCGTTCGCCCTAGCCCACTTTCTGCCGGCCTTGGTTCCATCTGTAAGCATCTAGCTAGGAAACATAGAGACTTAGCGATACAATGACGTAGGTAACTCTTTGAATGACTTAAGGAGATGTAGTTAAGTGGATTTGTTTCAAAAAGCTGGATTCAGGCATATGTTACAGAATGCTATAGAAAACTGTTGCACGTGTTGGATGGTGATTGCGTTTCTGAGCCAGCGGAGAGGAGGAGTGACGGAATGTGTCTAATATAGTTTGCCATTTCATAATTTTCGCGCCAAAATCGACCATCACCAACTGTACGCCGAAAGTTTGCACCACGAACTTCCTTTGCCACTTTGCTACTACATGGCTTCTCTGAGTTTATTGGCCGGAAACGTCGTCAGCCATTGGAGGGACAGTCACGTGGATGTCACGTGAATAGTACGTGACACTGACATATCCCTTCATGAGTACAAGCTGACGCACCGTTTCCAAATCCAACTACAGTGGCTAACTTGGCCTTGGGGTACAGAGTCAGTTCACCAAAAGGAGCCGGCGTAGTGTTACACCGCTGCTCGGCTCATAAAGCAAAATACCTTTCTGTTACTAGAATTTACTGTATAAATATGTTTATGAGCCACAGTAAATTCTTCATAGTAACGAGGTTAGTGTAAGAAAAGAGGAGTGAGAATCTTGCATGATAATGTGGTTATACCGTGGCAGCAGATTCAGTTTGGGAGGGACAAGTATCTTATGAAGAGACAGAACACCAACTGTGGCCTCTGTAGCCCAGGCATTTTAAGCAGATTTTACGGGTAACCTCAACAAAAAAAAATTATGTAGAGCTGAAATTTGGTACAGACACTCCTTAGTACCTAAGAAACAAATCCTGAAAAATCTCCACCTCTGTTGTGTCCGCATTATAGTTTCTTTCAGGTCTAAAGGGCTTAAAAAGGTCCTGAGTGCCAAAACAGTGTAAACTCGTTGCAACGATTAAAATATTAGCCTTACTAACATTTTATTGCACCCTACATAATTAGAAGAATCTAATGACTGCATAAAAGTGTAGTATCGGGCATAATTGTTGTATAAAAGTAACAGTACACCTTAACAGTACATTTTATCATGAAGGCGGTACGAAATATCACCTTTTTTTTTTTTTTTTTTTTTTTTTTTTTTTTTTTTAAAAACTCTGCTAGCTGAAAAACTGTTAAAGTTACCATGTCAAGACATATGACCAAAGTTGTAGTACACAGTTTCATCGTTAAAATGGTATATAGTTAGTCTGCCTGTGGGATACGAGTCGAAACAATTACAAATGAATCAGAGCTGGTCCGAGAGCGCCGAGCGCCGCTCCTCAAGCATTACAGGTATGAACCTCTGAAAAATATCGTAGAACTGTAAGTTGGCACAGATGATAATTAGCACCTAAAAAACTAGTCCTGAAAAGTCCCCGTCTCTGGGGTGTCTGCGTCATAGTTTTTTTTCAGGTCAGAAGGTCGTAAGTATGGCTTAAATGCTATAATCAGTACGAATGACTTGTAGCACTTCAGTGCCATTTCATTGCACTTTAAGTAATTTGGAGAGGCTAACCATTGAATAAACGTGTATTTTTTTTTTTTTGAAGTAATTATTGTATAAAAGTAAAACCAAACTCACGTTTTGTCATGAAGTAGGTACGAAACAAGACGGCAGGCAAAGAACTTAAAACGCGGTAGAGTGGAATCGCTTTAAGAGTCGGCTTAAGATCTTCTTCACCAGTTTTTTCGTTCCCCCACTACTGAGGTTAGTATGAGAAGAGAGGAGAGAGAATTTTGCATTACAGTGTGGTTATGCCGTGGCAGCATAACCGTCGTGTACCTCGGTGTGACGTTAGACTCCTGTCTAAAGCCGCTTTCCCACGACGTCTTGTAACGAAGGAGGGACGGGACGGGACGAATACTCAACAACACGCCATGGGAACAGGGCCGCCTCTGCTAGCGGGGACGAGACGCAGCTACCCACTCTGTGTCGGTAAACATCACAGGCGCTGTTGTCATCGGTTTGCAGCAGCGGTGCGCACCCCTTCTGTTGCTCTAAAGTTTTCTGTGCCAAACGACACTAGGCAACGTGGTGGGGAGGTGGCGGCGAGGTAAGCGAGGGCTAACCTGCGGCGCGCGCTCGTCCCTACACTTCGGCTAATGAGGTCCCGTCCAGTCCCGCCTTCGTTACAAGACGTCGTGGGAACGCGGCTTAACATTGAGGCGTCACGTCGAGGTTGTTCGACTACGAGTAGCAGCTACACTGCGTGAACTGTACTGTACCCTATTCTCAACAGAGACAGCTCACTGGCAGCCAACAGCGGGGTCAGTGTATATTGCAGTCAGATCCGTCCGGTGATGGAATATGCATGTCCCGTTTGGGGGATACGCTTCCAGGACCGGACTGGACCGTCTGCAAATAATGCATAATAGAGCACTTCGGGGCAGGGCCGGCGTTAAGGGGGGGGGGGGATAAGCGGGTCAAAAGTACCTGGGCCCCGCCGGCTGATGGGGGGTTCGATCACCGACTTAGGGGCCCTCAGGCCATGAAGCCAAGAATACGCCCATTGTCGCCTGGCCATTTTGTAGAGCTAAAAAGAAAAAGGGTTTCCCATTTTACCCCGGGCCCGAAATTCCTAGCGCCGGCCCTGTTTCGGGGAGCACGAACAGATTTCCTACAGCCGACCAGCATACAGCTACAGGTGTCCCGTATCTAAAAGAAAGCATCATACAAATAATTAGTTTTTTACAGAGCTGCTAGGAAGTCTACAAACGCTCTCAGAGCAATACAACGACGCCTTCGACCGACATAAAAGACCACTGTGAATATTGGCAAACAATTATTAACATCTGAGCAATAAAAATGACATGCCAAAAGAAAAGAAACTGCACTTGAAATGAGTGAAGGAAATGTCCACGACAAACCCTTCTCCTCGACTGCTTGCAAAGTTAAAGCAGAAAATGCTCCGGTCGTCGTGGTCGTGGCAGCAGAGGGACGAGTATCTCTAAAGCCTCGTATCCACTTGAGCACACTCAGGCGAATGAGCCGCTCATTCATTTGAGCGCGCTCATTCGAGCGTGCTCAGGGAAAAGGAAATTTTGGTCGAACGAGCCTGGTTTCAGTGCTCTGAAAACGCTCGGCTATTGACGTGTCGTCACGTGTAGCTGCGGCCTTTATTATTATCCATACGATGTCAAAACAAAGAAGAAAATTACCAAGCTGATGGATTAGATAAAGTCATCGTCAGCGAAGAAATTATCTTAATAATTTAATTCGCGAATTGACTTTAGAAGGAGACAATGAGCTATTTCAAAACTTTGCGAGATCGATTTCGAACATTTGCTGTCATTAGTTGGATCTCATATTAAAATGCACGATACGCCTTTGCGTGAGGCGATCCCACCAGAAGATAAAATTTAGAATAACTTTAAGATTCCTAGCCTCAGGAAGTCCCTACACAAGCCTGCAGTATATGTTCAAAGTATATAAATAAAGCATCATTCGTTTAGTACGGGTAGTCTGTGATGGCACTATTGAGTCACTCCAAAATTATATGAAGGCTGGTACGGTAACTATTTTTAATTTGTGTTTACAAATATTGATTTAATGGTTATTTTTATGTTTTTTTAAATTATGACATTAATTTCAAGTTTTTAATAAAAATTGGTAAAACAATTATATTGCCTGGCACAAAATCACTATGATTTTCAGGCACTTAGGATCTGAATTTCGTAACACCAAATTCAATCAAAATCCGTTCAGCTGTGAGAAATACTATTAAAAAAGACTTACCACTTCCCGTTATAGAAGTTCTCTTCTGTTTTGATCGTTTTGACCCTAGCTGACATGTTATTTTTTTCTTTACATCATCGATACTAAAGTTTAATGTCTCGCTGATTTCACGCCATGCGCCTTATTTTTTAGTTCGATTATAATACTGGAGTTATCCCATAACACCATCTTTGATTCATACGCACCAATTAGAGTTAAGCAAGTTTCATTGTCCCACGTGCTCGCGCTCATTGTAGAAATCGCCAAATACCGTCCACACTGAGCGCCGCACAAACTCTGGCTCCCCTTTGAGCATTCCAAAATACCGACAACCGATCGGCTCGCCCCGAGCGCGCTCGCTGTCGTTCGTTGCGAGCGTGCTCAGGCGTCCGCACTTGAGCCGCTCGCTCCACTGAGCGGCTCATTCGCCTGATCGTGCTCAAGTGGATACGAGGTCTTATGAACGGCAGGTGCGTTGTGGTGTGTTGCAGACTGGACTGGCTGCGGGAGACGGGGATGCTGCGGCGGGAGTGGCGGCGCTGGGTGGCGGAGAAGCCGCGCTGCCTCAGTCGCGACGGCGGCTTCGTCACGGTGGGGCTCGCCGAGTTCTCGCCCGCGCTGCAGATGCTGGGCTACGGCGTCGCCGCCGCGCTACTCGCGCTGCTCGCTGAGCTGCTCCTGCACCGCTGGGCAGCCGCCTGCACACGCACCAACTAACAGCTCTTCGCCATCCAACAACCTACGATGTCAAGCGGTTTAGTCCGTAGATATAATTAGTTTTGTGTCTAGTCGAACGGTTAGCTTTTAAAAAAAGTTATCCTGTTGCAACTCTTCAATGAGCAAGTGGCTTCTAGAGAGCACATTAAGAAGTAGCCGATATCAGGGAACGCAGAGCGCTCAACTCAGCTGGAAGAAGACTCCTCTTACGTCGTGGTACTCCTGCCGTAATTCGACTTATTATTTGTTATGGTCACCACCAGACAGGGCCGCATTTAGGCATAGGCTACCTAGGCTGTAGCCTAGGGGCCCGCACCACAGGCAAAAATAAAATAAAAATATTTTAGATGCTGTTATCTTGTTGCCATGCGTGTAAATAATCAATATTGTCTTTTTAATCTTTCTCTATTGCGTGGTTTGGTGAAGTTAATAATCTATTATCTTTTGCTTTATCTTAATAACTACTGTTTCATATTGTTACTGCTGAGGGTGTTTGCTTGCAACAACACCACTACAAGAGGCAGCACCTTGTCTGTCGATCATCAGTCGAAAAATTGAGCATACGAGCTTCACTTGCTAATCTCGTTCACTTCAGCCTCGGAAACGATACAGGAAGCACGTTACCAATTACGATTCTTCAGTAAGTTATCCTTGTATATTTTTACTACCAATACATTAATCAATATTTTGCATTTTAAAGGTTTATTAATTTAATTATAAGTAATCGATATTGCTTTATATACATATAAGGGCCCGCAACACAGGTATAGCCTAGGGGCCTACGGACCCTAAATGCGGCCCTGCCACCAGAGGCCATTTCAACACTAGCTTGAATAGCAGGAGTAACTTGGCTCCACTGTTTGGCTCCCCTTTCTCTCGTTGTTCCTTCCGAGACCAATGCTGTCGACAGGAAGCTTTTTTTTTTTAAATTTATTTTTGGTTTCTGGTCAATCGACTATTTCACCAACCTCTATTATACATTTGATCTTGTACATTAATTTGTCATATATTAATTCTATTAGATAGTATGTTGACTTTTTTTTTATATATAAGTTATCAATTTACAATATTGTCACCTTTGTCTTGCTGTACAAACATGGTTTCACCAGTGGTTTTCATCGTTGAGAGTTGATCTTCATGTGATTGTGTGTCCGTTTGAAGGTCTCTAGTAGAGTGATGCTTCTTGTATATTTCTTGTTTCTACTCCCTTTTGTCTTCTCTGGCAGTTGGTTTTGACTTCTGTGAGACTGTTGGTTGTCCATGCGCTCTGTTGAGTCGTGTTGACTATGTCGTCATTTATACGTCTTGTAAGAATCTTGCTAGTGTTTTGGTATATCTTAATTTGGTTTGTAGATAGCAGGCATTGTATCGAATTAGGGAGGGGTACTTGCATCGCTGCTAATTTGCTGATTAGAGTGGCGCGTGGGAGATTATGTTTGCTGCAGTTGAAAAAAATATGGTTCAGGTCTGAGACTTTCTCCCCGTCTGCTTCGCATCGTGGAGAGTCCAATACTTTTATCCTGTGTAGGTGGCTGGGGAAGGCTCCGTGGCCTAACCTCATTCGTATTAATGATGTTGTGAGATGCCTTTTGGATTTAATGTTCTGGAACCACGTGTTCTTCTTGATTGTTGGTTGGATTGTGGCGTAGTGAGAGCCCTTGTGTAGTGACGATGTTTTCCAGTAGTCTTGTAGATCTTCGTGGGCTTTTTGCTTGACGCGGGGGAGGAAGTCCGTGTAAGGGAGTGGAAGTGCCAGCATCTTCCCCTCCTTGGCTCCCTGTTTGGCTAAGGCGTCCGCTCGTTCGTTATAGAGGAGTCCTGCATGTCCTTTGATCCACATGTACCTTATGTGTGAGGATGTGGTGAGAATAAGAGTAACGTTGGAGAAGATATTTGTCTGCCCGGAGCTGGCGTTGAATATCTAGAGGAAATTCAGCAGTCTCGATCAATAGGGCGTTTGTAGGGGTTGATCTCATTGCTCCAACGCAGATGCGGAGTGCTCGGAATTGTATCTGGTCTAGCTTACGCAGAGTTTGCTGACAGGCGTTGCCATAGACGATGCTGCCATATTCGAGATGTGGTCTTATTAGTGATCTGTAGAGCTGTAGACAGGTGGCCGGGTCTGCTCCCCACCATGTATGTGCGACTGAGCGCAGTATGTTGAGTGCACCGCTGGTTCTAGTTGTTATGTGTTCTACCTGGGGTTTCCAGGAGAGCCTGCTGTCTAATATTACTCCGAGAAATTTGACTGTTGCGCGGGCGGGGAAGGTGCATTGTCCCAGTTGAATTTGTTATTGCTGGAGAGGATTTTTCCTACGAGTGAACAGTACTGCCGTTGATTTTTGAGGGGCTAGATGTAGGCCATGTTGGCGTAACCATGTTATGAGTTTTTCCACGGCTTCCAAGATTCATCTGCGAATCAACTCGAACCATGTGGCGTATATATAGATGCATAAGTCATCAGCGAATTGTAGGGTCTTGATGTGGGGTCCTAAGATGTTCTCCAGATCGCAGGTGTATAAGATGTATAGTAGGGGGCTAAGTATTGAGCCTTGAGGAATACCTCGGTTAACGAGATATGGGCCTACTAGTGTGTTGTTCTTTTCTCGGAGGTATATTGTGCGTTGGTAGAAAGCTAAGTAAATACCGTTAAGAACAAAAGTCGGGATGCCCTTTGCTTGAAGTTTTCTCACGAGGAGAGAAAGCTGGACGTTATCGTATGCGCTTGAGATGTCTAGGAATAAATTGCAAATAATATACCATAGCTGTCCTATAATAGTAATTGGGACACACCTTAGTACTGCCACTTTTCAATATTTAATTTCTAATAATATCAGCTAATTAATTGCATTTCACGAACAGTAATCCAACTTGTTAGTAAATTAATTTAGTAGTTCACTGTTAACAACGCTGAACTGTCCATAAATAATCTGCGTATTTTTTATGTCAAAGTGTGAATTGTTTTTAGTTTAAATATGTATTTTAATCTGCTTAATAAAACAAAATAATGTAACTAAACGGCGCTATCAGTCTTTCTAAAAAAAGTT
This sequence comes from Vandiemenella viatica, assembly GCA_031002005.1. Lineage (NCBI taxonomy): Eukaryota > Metazoa > Arthropoda > Insecta > Orthoptera > Morabidae > Vandiemenella > Vandiemenella viatica. The sequence goes on from JARYHS010008074.1 coordinate 74,489,541, forward strand.
TCTTTTCCTCTTCCTGCTGTTTATCTGTTTATAATTAATGACTTATCTCCATGCATTTTGTTTTCTGAGATTTTTGTGCCTTCAGGTTTACAAACCCAAAATACCAACATAAATTTGGGATGAAACATAAATTAATGTTTGGAATATCACACACTTCAACCCGAGAGCTTTTCATGCTACAATCATAAAATTGACAATATTTACATAAATAAAGATGAATTTTCAATATTTGACAAAAAAACTCAAACAATAATAATCTTCTGTGGAAGTCTGCTGCAGCGGCTGTGAATTTTTTGCAGAACTCTACTATTCGCCGATTTCACTCCAGCGACTTTATTTCTCCGAGGTGAAGAAGTCATTTTCGAGTCGGCGGCTTGGCAGATGACTTCTTTATGTGCTTTTCGAGGCAATCGCATGACTTCTATAAAGATGGGTATAGAACATAAGCCACGAGATCAAAAACGGTGCAAGCCAGCGGTAAGGAGAAACAGGTGTTCAATGAATCAACATTAAGTCTGTATCTGCTTTTATTAATAACGGCAAAAATTTACAATACATTTCATAAAATGCAGCAGCAATGTGCTTATGGAAGCCATAGTACTAGTTTCAGATTTTTTCTTAGTGGAAACTTAAATTAAGAATGTAATTAAGTAACTGTTAGGCACAAATTTAATAATTTTACGAAGCAATTATTTTCTAGGTCCTCTATTCCTACATAAATCATTTGAAACATATATTCTTTAGTAGTAATGATTATTTTACCAAGATTTCTGTTGGTGTGAATTAAGCAGACGACTCAATAGTGCACGGCTATTATCCAAGTGAACACCATCTATAAAACGTTTTCTGCAGTATAAGGTATTACGAAAAACATGTGTTGAGACAGTAAGAAGTGGCTCGGAATCGTGACTTATTAGTCTGCAGCATGTTGGAGAATAATACTCACAGACCTTCTAGCAGTACTATACATTGCCCTTAACAGAATTCAATAAACCTAACATGGTGAGCTATATTCGATCAATGAGAGTATCACTTGATAAAGCTCAGGCAAGAATACCTTTGTTAAATAAATAAACTACCACACCCCTTACCCGCATACCCTATTGATTTTGCATCTGTGGGATTTTATAGACAATTATATTCGTATTTTTCTGGTCGAAATACCGAAAGTTCTAGACTTTTTTACATCACTTAGATATTTCCTTTGCCGTACGCATAAGTTATGTCAGTGCTTGGCACGTTTATATGGATAGTTAGAACTAAACTATTTGATCATTGTGTTTCCGAATATTATTTTGGGCAAAATACTTTGAAGGTAATTACAAATTACCAATGGAATATTCGACAATCGGATTCACTGGAAACAAAAATTTGTGCGCAGTATATAAAAGTACTGATACATAAGTGATAATGAATAATAGAAAAAAATCTTGCTGTAAGTAACGTTTTATTTCTGTTTTCATGCGAAAGGACGAGTAAAATAATTTGTTTACAGGTTATTTGTAAAGGTAACTACTGGATATAGGTCTAAACTTACGCTACGTAAAAAGAGTACACTAATTACGGTAATTAGGCGACTTTTCTTGGTCACCTAGAAGATGAATAGTGGTCAAACTCCCCTTTGCGGGCCTCGGTAGCGTAGGGGCTAGAGTGTTAGCTCCACGTGCATAAGATCGCCGTTTCGAGTCCGGCCGAGGGCATGGATGGTTAAGAGTTGTGTGCCATTTTATCCCTGCAGAACCATTTTTTTTTTTTTTTTTTTTTTTTTATGCTTTCGGCATCTTAGGCCATACAGCCAGCTCGATAGTAATTATATGTCACTTAGAGCTATTTGTTTCTCCAGTGTGAATTTTTCCAGTTAATTAGACACACCACAGGACGGACGTGACATTCACACACACTTGGAGCTAGTACTCTAGCCCCTACGCTACCGAGGCCGGCCCCTGCAGAACTTGCCACAGAACGGACACCTGGTACCTGATCCCACCAGAAGCTACTTGGGTTTGACCTGCCAAGGAAGTACTGGAGCCAACTGAATTGCGTCATGACATGCCACGAGCACCGCTGGGCGACTCCTATTGTGAGCACACCGTGGAAAATTGCCCTAGCAGATGTTTGCTGGATGGTCTGTCATCTCTCCACACTGCCGCTGGAGCCATAATCGTATCGCTACACTTCCTCGACGTCACCCTGTTGCTGATATAATTGTATCTGTTGTTAATGTACGAGAAATATTAAGTGGCATGATTTCCTCTTGCCGGCTCAAGAATTTATGTTTTACGAATACAGTAATGCGGGAGTCATTAGTAAAAGCTTACACGTTTAAGAGGCCGGTCTTCACGTAACGTCTTGACTGGCGTTTTACTTGATCAGGCAAAACGTATCAAACAAAACATCGTGTGTCGAAGGACGTTTTACCTGAACTGAATGAAGACGGACGACTTCCAGAAAACGGATCAGCGGGAGCATTGTTTTCCGCAATGTAGTCTTCACGGGTGTACCGCCGGATAGTGTTGTGGAAACACAATATTTCGACGGCTGGCTCTGCCGTCTTCTTCAGGTGATGAGACATGTGTAATGGTCGGCTGACCCACAGGTACTGAGAGTACCTGTGGGTCAGCCGACCATTACACATGTTCATCACCTGAAGAAGACGGCAGAGCCAGCCGTCGAAATATTGTGTTTCCACAACACTATCCGGCGGTACACCCGTGAAGACTACATTGCAGTCATACGCCGGGAAAGTCTTCGTTCTTACATTGTTTTCCGTCTTGATTGATGTTTTCCCTTCAGTCTTTATTCTCAGCTTGTGCGGAACTAAGATAACTATTATTTTGTTTTTCTCTTAGAAAAGATTTTACGCGGTGGTCTTTTAGAATCTAAGACAGTGATTTATTTACGGAATTCATTGAGTTGTATCCAAGTTATTCCTGTATACGGCAAGTTAAAGTCTAATGACTACAGTGACCGGGACAAGAAAATTAAGCATTTTCTTTGGCTGATAAATACAAAGGAAGCGGATGTGAAAAAACTAATCAATTCTTTTCGTTCAGTGTTTTTTTTTTAAAAGGTTGCTAAAAATTAAACAGTCGGCACGTTTTGGTGCTGGTGCCGATGATATTTACAAATCTTCTCTGTGGAATTTCGATCTTCTTTTATTCTTAAAGTATAAAGATACCCCAAGAGAAACAATTATCAATACAGGGTAGTTGAAGTTAACCACTGCAAATTAACTGAACTGTACATAGAAATGTACATATAAAAATAGAGTAGATTTATTTAATATCTAGGCAGTAGTAGTGCTAAATATAAACGAAAGAAATAATTGTTTTCAAAATTATCAAATTCTCCTAAAAGAGTTATAGTTGTCCTGCCAATGTGATGATCCTTCGTTATTAAAGTACATCTTGAATACATCCCTTACACGTTTCGCATCTTCCAGAACAAGTCCACGTCTTCGTAACTGAATATTGTGTACATTTCCTGGTTTCAGCATTTCGTATATAAAGCTGCGTATCCACTACGCGCGGCAAACCCTCGAACATTGGCTCGCGCATAATGGATACGCTATTGACACGCGAGCCAGCTCGAACATTGGCGCGGTCGAACATGCCGCGCTGCGAGCCATTCTCTGTCGGTCTCTAGGCGCGCGGCAAAGGCCCCCCACTAATTGGCTCGCGCGCAGTTGGGACGGCGGTGTCTTTCTTGGAGCTGGCTCGCGCGGCACAGCGACAGTTTACTGCCAGGAACAACGAAAAGTGTCGATTTCTAATACAGTTGTATGGTGCGAAAGATTTTTTGTGGAATAGTAAATGTGCAGATTACCACAACAAAACGCTGAGGGACGATGCATGAAAGGAAATAAGTTCAGCAATGGGCTTACCCGTTTCCGACTTAAGGAAGAAGATGGCTACGCTTCTGGCATCATACAGAAGAGAAAGCTCAAGAATAGCTAAAAGTCTTATTACTGGTTCTGGTAAGTATTTATTATTTGAGATTTATAACGATCCCCACGGTATAATTTTTCGATTTGTGATGTGTATGTCTACAATATATGCCATATGGCAGCCTGTGTGACAGAATATAGCACCACTCGTATTCCTTCTTGCGGAAGTCTCAGTAAAAATTGTCGCGAAAACTGTGCCTGCATTGCTTGCCGCGCAACTCTGGCTGGGTTGCGTTGCCGCGCGCGGCAGCCGCGCTTGTCAACAGCAACCCACGAACATGGGCTCGCGCGGCGATACCTGGCACCAAGCCAGGTATCGCCGCTTACTCGACAAGATTGTGGTATAAGGCGGCTATCGTTTCGACATTACAGTTGAGAACTCTAGATCTTCATAGTTTCTTCTTGCTACTAGAAATATTAGTTGTTGTTGTTGTTGTTATTAGGGCTTAGGGGCGCGTCGACGACGAGAAATATTAGCATAGCAGTCAGTCTCCCAAGGGAATAGATTCTCCTTCTCACAGCAGTGTCTTGTTTTTGTTTTTTAGATTATTTGAAATAAGGGTCCGTAACCATTCACAAATAATTACAAAGTCTTCAGGTTTATGAAGTAATTTCCAATGCAAATTCAGCTGAAATAACCATTTCCTCTTTAGCAACCATCTTCTAGACCATTATTACATTTTAATCTCATCAGACACAGTGAAATAACCGCTAAAAGTAATGCTTCACCCATGATTTCAATATAACTGAGATACAGACAGAAGTAAAAAAAAAAAAAAAAAAACCGAAGAGTGTGGACGCGAGCTTTTGGTCAGTTTTACCTGCCGTCTTGCCTGATCAAGTAACACGTCAGTCAAGCCGTTACATGTAGACGTTTAGCCTAGTACACCCTGGGATTCTTTGTCGCAGGGCTGCGTCGGTGCTGTCCCGATACAAAGTCACGATGTCCTCCGACACAGCTCCGCAGCAAAAAGTCGTGTCCACACTGTCAGAAGCACCCGGATTCAGTTTCAAGATAATTTTCTTGCTGTTAAGATGTCCGAGAATTGTACTTGCGGGAGTGTCAATCGCACTTATTTTGCTCGTTAAAAAAAGGATGCAGAAGAAAAAAGAAAGTAGCTGGTGGACTCATCAGTTATTTAAGAAGGGAAATATTCGTGTCCATGATCTTTTGGATATCCTCAAATTCGAGATTAGAAATTTTTTTGAGAATGACTGCAACTGATTCTGAATGTATTTTGAAAATGGACGGCCACCGGATTTCCAAATGGGAGACTAATTTCTCCTGATATCAAGTTTGCTGCCACACTCAGATTCCTTGTAAGTTTAGATTCCTACACAAGTCTAATGAATACTTTCAAAAGCAACTGATATAAAATTTCGTACAAGATGTATGTGAGGCCATCATATTTGTCTTAAAAAATACATTAAGGTAAGTATAAGTAAAATACATACTGTAATATTCATATCCATCAATATTCCGAGAAGTTTTTAAAATACGATTGCATGGGATAACATTATCACATTCTACAGCAGCATCTTGACTATCAGAATTTGGTGATGAATCTATACGTTCCGAAGCGCAAATACTGTCAGAATGTAACGTTGCTGAGCTAGGATTTCGTGAGTTTGAGACACGGGCAACAGGAACAGCAAAGGTCATATCCGAACTAAGAACATTCTTTCGACGAAGTTTTTTCATCCTTAAAACCTACTTTTTCTGTCTCATTTCAAAGTATGAATCTTCTTTTCCATTTCGACCATCGAAATTTTTAAATTTTCAGCTTGCTCCTTCGTACAATCTGTTTTCACATTTATATTCTTATACCAAGGTGATGACACGTCCCAAAGACAATGAATGGTCTGCAGATTTTCTATCAGTTGAAGAGTAATCTGTAACGATACTATCGATATATCGATACTTGCGGAGGCTAGATGACGGGAGACTGTCAAAGATAGTGGTGCGCGCGTGGTCTATTTTGGATGACGGTGTCATGTTCTAGTAATTGTATATTGGTTCAAACGAACTGTAGAAAGTGTGCCAACAAGTTTGGTAGCGATGTCGGCGGTAATTTAAGTGTAGCACAGGAATAAGTAAGAACTGTGGACAGTGAAGTCGAGTGTAGTGATGTGTGAATGTTGTAACTCCCGAAATAGTTGGTGTTCATTACTTAACAGAACCTTGCAGTTATCAGATTCACGAAGTCCGAATAAATTAGATATCTGGTGGATTACGTCGGCGTGCTGTATCTTCTTTGTGAACTCTAGCGTAATAAAAGGAAAAACTGTGTTAATGAAAGATTGTTTAATTTATTTAGTTGTGGCTCCTTTGAGTGTAAGTAATTAATATTGGGTAATTACCCGTGGCGACCGGGTTCAAACCGAATCTGAAGTAATTTGAAGTTGATCAGTACATAATGTATTAATAGTTAGCCTAGAAGCCATCATTATAAATAAACAGTTTAGGAATAACGTTACAAATCTCTATGGTCCACGTAATGATGGATGAAACTTTAATGAATTAAAGAAGAGAGCAAAACAGCACTTGAACTAATTATGCATAACCCACATCATTTCCGTGCGCACAGTTTGAAAGTTTTGAATCTGACGCAAAGTTAGAAACACGTCCACACTCCACTTGTTGTGTGACAATGTGTCCGTGAATCCCATTTCGAATGGGACGCAAATATTCAGCTCGGCGACACGCGGCACTTAATATTTAATGTGGCGACAAAGAATCCCTGTGTTTACAGGGCTTTAGTAATACGGCTAAGCTCAATGCCGACTTTTATTATATAAGCCATATGAATTGATTTGTTGTTATTTTGAGTTTTTAAAGACACTGTACTGTAAGACGAGAGGAATAGGGAAGAAAACGAAAATTTATGAAAGACTGCGAACCAATTTATGTGGATTTGTTGTCAGCAATAGTGCTCAGAGTTAATTGTGTGTAATATGTGAGGCGATGAATGGCATGAACAAAATACTGAAGGAAGATTTTGGACTGAATATAAATCAAAGTAAAACAAAAGTGATGAAATGTAGCAGAAATGACACCAATACTAGCAGATTAAATATAAATGTAATAGGAGAAGTGAGTGAGTTCTGTTACTTGGGAAGCAAAATTACAACCGATGGCTGAAGCAGGAATGATGTTAAAAGCAGAATAGCACTAGCACAACGAGCATTCATGAAAAAGAGAAAACTTTTAGTATCAAATATTGATCTAGGAATTAGAAAGAACTTTTTAAAACCCTGTGTGTGGAGCACAGCACTTTACGGTAGCGAAACATGGACTTTAGGAATACCGGAAATAAAGAGACTTGAAGCATTTGAAATGTGGTGCTACAGAAGAATGCTGAAAATTAGGTGGACAGACAAAGTGAGAAATGAACGAGTTTTGGAAATGATGGGTGAGAAAAGAAGTGTATGGAAGAAGCTTACAGGAAGAAGAGACAGGCTGGTAGGTCATATTTTGAGACATGCTGGATTGGTTAATTTGTTAGTGGAGGGAACAGCTGAAGGTAAGAACTGTAGAGGTAGACAGAGATTAGAATATAGGAAGCAGATAATTGAGGACGCGGGTTGTAAGGGGTATATAGAAATGAAGAGGTTAGCACAGGATAGGAAGGGATGGAGGATTGCATCAAACCAGTCTAAAGACTGACGACAGAAAAAACAAAAACAAAACAAAAAAACTGTAATACGAGAGGAGTAGGGAAGAAAACGAAAATTTATGATAGATTGCGAACCAATGTATGTGGATTTGTTGCTAGCAATGGTGCTCAGTGTTAATTGTGTGTAATATGTGAGGAGATAGTGGAAATAGCATAAAATTCGTAATGAGGACGGCTGGTAGGTGAGTTCAGCGCTGATGGTGGCCGTGGAGCTTGCGGCCGACGATCTTGACGACGAGCTCCGCGGCGAGCACGGCGGGCGTGGCGGCGACGGCGACGGCGGTGAGCACTCTGGCGGCGGGCCACAGCTCGTCCGCGCCCACAGTCACGTACAGCGCGTCGCGCTGCAGCGCGCACCGCGGCGGCTGCGCGAACCACCGCAGCCACTCGCGCCGCGTCAGACCCGTCTCGCCCAGCCACACCGTCCTGCCGACAATTCAAACACTGCAACTTCAACCAAGCAAATTACAGCTTGGATCCTGTGAAATACCCGTCAGCAACAAGCTAGGTATCAAAACATCAAACACAAAGGGATCAAATACAATGGATATGTAGACAGCCTAGCCCAAGAAGCCATCTCAAACGGACAAAGAATAGAACTATCACTCACTCCATGAGCATCATTATTATTATAATTGGCGAATCCTCCCAATAAATGGAAGACGTTAAGCAAATGACCCAATCAAGTTTTTTTTCAGTTCTTCTTGTTGTTCCAGTAGGCTTTCATTATTTCCGAGAAAGCTCACCGAGGTTTGAGCAGTGCGACTTTGCACTGCTACTTGCCATTCGGGAGGACCGGGGTCAAACCCGGTTCGGCCATCCTGTCTGAGGTTTTCCGTGGTTTTCCTCAGTCACTCTAGGCGAATGCTGGGATGGTTCCCTACAAGGCCAAGGCCGACCTTCCATCCCCCTTCCCTCCCCGTAGTGTAGTAGGCTCAAAAGGATCTCCGTGATCCTTCAGCAGCCCGCCTGCAGCTGGGAGGAATGAGATAGTAAAAAAAAAATCCGAGAAAGCTTGTTTGCATTCTTCCGACCACTTTGGTCTGCATTGTTTTTGTTTTGGTTGCTCAGTTATAACTTCCATTTGTCTACTTTGTGTCTGAAGGTATCTCTTTCTAACATGTCTGTTGCTCCTATGTTTGTACTTTTAAAGGTCCTTCCGAAATTCATTCAGCCAAGGTGTTGAATTTTTAAATGAACTTACTTTATCTATTATCTTTTTTGCCAATCGACTTTCTGGTAATCTCTTAAGGTGACCAAAGAATTTCATTCGCCTATTCTCGATGTCAATTACGATATTTGAAAACTTTTCTGTTGTTTTGATTGATTGTATAGTCTGTAACCATCTTTACTGAGTCTTGCCCCTAGAATTTTTCTAATGATTTTTCTCTCTACTTTTTTTTTATTTCTTCAAGGTCATGTTTTCTGTTAAGTGTTAATGTTTTATGACTGTGTTGTAGTGCCGTATTTTGGTCTGTCTTGACATGGATTTTTGTTGTAGAGATTTTGCACTAATCCTAATGCTATTTTATTTTTTATTTTTTTTTATTTTTTTTTGGAGGCGATTTTCCTGCGAGATTTTCTCAAGGCCTGTCGGTTCGATGAATTCTCCGAGGTATTTAAAGTATTGGACCCTGTTGACTCTACCATTTTTTGTTCTCGAACTTGCTATTTCTGTCTTTGAATATATGAATTCAGTTTTCTCGAATGAGATTTGTAACCCTACTTTTTCTGCATTACTATTATTATTATTACCCCGCGATTCATTAAAAGTGTGTGGTGGAGGGTGTATTGCACCTATCCGAAAGGGTAATAGTTTGGAAGGAATATACGGGATATGGCAGGAGGTGCCCGTGGGCTATTGTGAGGAACCATCCCAGCACTCGCGTGGAGTGATCTGGGAAAACCATGGAAAACCCAGATCAGGATGGCTGGAGTGCTTTATCGAAAGCTACTCCTGTCGGATTTTAAGTTTACACGCCCGGTAAATCCTTTCTATTCCATTCGCTACTCGCTCGTGGATAAAATGAATACAGAAAAGAATCGGTTCTGGCCCTGATTTATCTTATCTTATTTCCGCGGTCATTCCGAGATATGAATGTTGCTGGTAGCAATATTTGTTTGCTGTCATTCCGAAATATGTCAGTCACGAATTTTTCAAATAGGTTCTGTAGAGAGCAACACCTTCGGTGTTCCAGGTCTTCCCAACCTAACTCCTTCAACATCGCACTTACGCTTTCCCTCCAACTATCTATACCTGTCACGAATCGGGCGGCTCTGCAAGTATCCTGCAAGATATTAAACAGAGAGCAAGGAAAATATGGCAAACAGATTGGAACAATTCAATGCTCCGCAAAGGATCTTTTTACTGCCGCATCCAACCAACGTATCCCCTCAAAACCGTGGTTCCATAACTGGAAAGTAAACAGACAGCACTTGATCAACATTATTAGAAGCCGATTCCATCACAGCAACATTCCCAGCAACTTAAATCGGATAGGATAACCCCCTATGTGAGTGCGGTGAGTGACATAAATCACCTCCTGTTTTCATGCAAGAAACACGCTGACATTCAGGGCAGAATGATGAAAGAACTCACAAAGTGCAATATTCCTCTGCCAACCAAATAATCTATCATACTCTCGTCCGACAAACACGAAATATTCAAAATCATAATATCCTTTTTCAAGGACGGAAACATTCAATTATAAATCTTAGACAATTAGAAAACCCAATAGGAAGCGATTGGAACAAAGTTAGCACATTTGCAATCGTATATCTACCGAACAGAAATATCCTCATACACATCATCTAAACATAATACTAGAATGTGCGACCATTGAAAATGATTAGGGTACAAGGACTTCACATTGAGGAAAATACAGTGTCCAAAAATCCCTCTAATTATATATTTAACCCTGTACTGCGTAGATAAGAGATATAATAATGTAGCCGATTCCATGTCAATATATTATGGAATATAACCAATAATGTAAATTTGATGTTTAAAAGAATATGTAAAGAAACTGAAATGTAAATTGTTAAACATGTAATGAACTTGGCTGTATGGCCGACAAGGCCGAAAGCCATTAAAATAAATAAATATATAATTTCCTAAGCTCGCTCACTCACTTTACTCGATAGCTATTGGCTGGAGACCGGTGACGTCACACGCCAGCCAGCCTTCGCTCGCAAACTAACAGTGATTAGAGATATCATTAAAAGAAATTCCAGGTTATGTGCACAATTTAATATCTAAGCAACTGCTATCAAATTAATTGCCCTAACGCATTAATTAAGTTTACTTTTCGTAGCATTTCATAGTTAAAAAAAAATTATTGGTAAACTTTACTGCTGAAAAAAACGTTTAACTGCCTTTCAGTACAATAAAGCCTTTAAAAAAAAATTACAGATGGTTTCTGCTGTAGCCACGAATGGCAATTGTCATTCCCACCTAGGCTAGATTTCAATTTAATTAAAATGTTGCTGCTTGACCAAAGTTTATAAATTAAGGTTTATTTGCTTTTTATGCATTTTGCTGGCCACTTTCGTTAGTGTTTTTTGTTCATGTTTGCTGTACGTGAGCTATTAGGTTATTTAAAGTGCACATCAGAGCAAATATGTTACCGAATCGAATATTCTAGCAATTCATTTCTTCGGAATTGCTCAATTATTTAATAATCTCGCCATTAGAGTCTCTAGCCCTATGTGGCTTTTGCGTCTACCTCCCCTCCCCCCCCTCCCATACGTAGCACGTAGCTTTTCCCCCTTTTGATTCCAGAAGACATTTTGTACTGTTTTCTTCAGTCAGACTATTGTAAATTACATACGGAGATAATTAAATGAGGGAAATAAATATTCACATGCTATTGTGTGTTCTGTTCCTTATTTCAACTGTGAAAAATGTTATGAAAGGAAAGCTACGTGGTTTGGTTTGGAACCCCCCTCCTCCCATGTAGCCCAGCGTAGCCTTCAAGCCCCCCCCCCCCCCCCCCCCGCACCGAGCCATGTAGTTTGTGCACACTCCCTTACTAATAAATTTTTATTGTGTTTGGACGTATTTTTTTAAAAAATTACAATGAAAAAACATTATTATTATTAAGAGAGATTTTCCTCACTACAGAGGTTTTTCTCCAACACAACAATAAAGAATTCGGAACATAGATCTTGACTTCATCTTCTCAAAATATTCCTCCAGATATTTCGATCGTGTATATCTTCCTCTTCTGCACCAAGTCTTCTCATTGCTATTTGTACACTTTGGAGCCAGGTAAACACGGGCCGTCCTCTTTTCCTCGTTCTTTTAACTTCCCATTCTTGTACTAGTTTAGGTATCCTAGCGTCTTCCATCCTTCTTACATGGCCGTACCATCCCAGTCTTTTTCGTTCTATAACATCATACATTTATTCTTTCACTTCCATTAGCCTTATTATTTCGGTATTCCTTACTTTTCCTTTTCTTGATATTCTTGCTGATCTTCTCCAGAAATCCATTTCTAATGCTTTCAGCTTCTTGATATGTTTTTGTTTGATTGTCTAGCTTTCTGATCCATATAAGACTATACTTTCAAATAATGATTTGAATATAATTCTTTTTGTTCTATTCATAACACTCTTGCTCCATAGAAATGAATTTAGCATCCCGATTACTTTCCGACCATTAGAAATTCTTTTATTAATTTCCATATTCGATTTTCCTTCTATTTCTAAAATTGAACCCAAATAGCAAAAATTATTTACCTTTTTAATTTTTATTCCATCAATGTACAATTCATCCAGATCATTAGTAAGATATTCTGGGTTTTTTTTTTTTTTTTTTTTTTTTTTTTTTTTTTTTTTTTGTAGTTAATCTTCAAGTCCCATTTTTTATATTTTTTTGACAGTTGATTACATATGTAATTTGCATCCTCACCATCTTGTGCTATGACTAGTTGATCATCAGCAAATAGTAAATGATGTAGATATTTTCCATCTATTATTTCTAAACCCATTCTATTACACTTGTGGACCATGTTCTCAATTTTATATCTATATAAATTTTAAATAGGGTTGGTGACATAGGGCATCCTTGCAGCAGACCTTTACTTGTTTGAAATTTTTGTTATAATCAATGACCAGTTTTTATTTGGCATGTGGTATTTATGTACATTTGTTGTATTATTTTTACTAAGCAGTTATGTATATGTGAAATATGTAATGCTTTCCATAACATATTTCTTGGGACAGTATCATACGCTTTTTTCTAAATCTATGAAAATTAATCCTATATTTTTTGATTTTTCGTTGTATTTTTCCAGAATCTGTCGTAACGTGAAAATGTGGTCTATACATGACCTACCTGCCGTAAATCCACGTTGAACTTCTTGAGTCTTATACTGTGTTTCTAATCTATATGAAAAAACATATTCTTACATTTTCTTGTACGTTTTCAATTACCATCCCAAATGCCGAGACTATAAATAAGGGCCTGGCTTGAATTTTGTAATTGCGGTGTACTAACGTCCGTGAGAGCGTCTCGCGCATCTCGGAGTGCTTGGCGATGCAGATGGTGGTCTGCCTGGCGGGGAACATGGCGAGCTGGCGCAGGCTGCACTTCTCCTGCTCGGTGTAGCTGCTGTCGACCAGCTGGAAGGACGTGGCGTCTGCGTGGCAGGCGAACTGTCCGCGGCGCACCCTGGCCAGGCACTCCTCCGGCCGCACGAACACCTCGCGCCGCGGCCGCGCGTACACCCGCTCGCGGTACCAGCGCCGGATCAGCGCGTCGCTCGTCTCCTGCACACACCACAACACGGCTCAGCGGCTCCAACCAAGTCTTAGCACAGTAACGAATTCTACAATTATACACTGATATAGCTCTTACACTGAAGAGCAAAAGAAACTGGTATAGGCATGCGTACGCAAACACAGAGATATGTAAACACTCACAGTACGGCGGTGCGGTCGGCAACGCCTGTATAAGACAACAGGTGTATGGCGCAGGCGTACGATCGGTTACTGCTGCTTGTAGCGGGGTGGTGAGGGGTGGTTGCTATTATATTAACTATCCAACATTACTAAAGATTTTCATCTAACTTTAAGTTTAACTTGCAACCGAAAAGGGGGGGGGGGTGGAGGAGGAGATTAGCTAGGAGATGTTAATTCTAGCAATTTATATCAGGTTCTGACACCAGGTAATCTTTGATTACGCAGAGAATACCAAACTGCGATTAATTTTATACTTTCTTACCTCTTGGAAATAAAACTCCGTTCACTCTTCTTTATAGTATCAACTTCCGTTACCAAAATACTATATCAACATTATTATCATGAATCACAATACAATAGCAGGATGAGGGGCTATGGATTCTTTAGCCTACGAGTGTTATTGAGACCAAACAGTGCGGATTAAGTTACAAACCATTTAATATAAAAAACCTAACATACATTTTAGTCCGATTCCAACTAAGTGACCTGAAGAGAAAATGACACGTCTTTGCATCACTAAGCTGAATTCACTGCTCAAGATTATCACATAATTACTGCCTTTACTTTAACGAATGCTTCCTACAATCAAACACTTATTAACTCAAATAGACCTCTCTCTCTCACACATACACAACATTCACTGAAATGCAACGGCGACGAATAATTCTTATAACTAGCGGCAACTTCTACCAACACAAATAAATGGAAGCCTAATCAACCGAATAAGTTACACCGGGGCAGTTTGAGCTACTTTACGACATATTATCCATAAAAAAAAGCAAACCAAATACTTTAGAAATAACCGCAACAATTACTGAATAATTTCAGAGACAAACTGACTAACTTGGAAACCAAACTTATTGACTTGGAGATCAAACCGAGGCTTGCTGCGTGTCTTACCTTCTGTAAGCGACTACATGATTACTGTATGCTGTTCCGTAAAGAACGAAGAGCGACTGGAGCGCGCAGGCTAGCTTTGTACCAAGCCTAAAAACACTGACGGTAGGGCGTCACCTCGTGACTGTAGCGTGATACGCGCCTGCTCTCGCTGCAAGCAGCCACTTCCAAGCGACTTATAACTCGCACATACAATGACAAAATTTACGTACCTCTTCTCAAATAAAATTAAATCCTGTTTATTATCTTGGTTCCCTTACATGCTACAATGGCAGGTTATCACGATTTAAGTGAGTTTGAACGTGGTGTTATAGTCGGCTCACGAGATAAGGGACACAGCATCTCCGAGGTAGCGATGAGGTGAGGATTTTCACGTACGACCATTTCACGAGTGCACTGTGAATATCGAGAATCCGGTAAAGCATCAAATCTGCGACATCGCTGCGGCTGGAAAAGAACGGGACCAACGACGACTGAAGGGAATCGTTCAAAGTGACAGAAATGCAACCCTTCCGCAAATAGCTGCGGATTTCAATGCTGGATCATCAACAAGTGTCAGCGTGCGAACCATTCAACGAAACATCATCGATATGGGCTTTTATCGAGCGGATGGACGTGTACGGGTATGGAGATAACCTCATGAATTCATGTACCCTGCATTTCATCAGGGGACTGTTCAAGCTGGGGGAGGCTCTGTAATGGTGTCGGGCGTGTGCAGTTGGAGTGACGTGAGACACCTGATACGAACCTGACAGATGACACGTAGGTACACATCCTGGCTGATCACCTGCATCCATTCATGTCCATTGTGCATTCCGACGGTATTGGACAATTCCAGCAGGACAATGCGACACTCCACACGTTCAGAATTGCTACCGAGTGGCTCCAGGAACACTCTTCTGAGTTTAAACACCTCCACTGGTCACCAAACTCCCCAGATATGAACATTATTGAGCATATATGGGAAGCCTTGCAACGTGACGTTCTTAAGATATCTTCACCCCCTCGTACTCTTACGGATTTATGGACAGCCTTACAGGATGCATGGTGTCAATTCCCGTCTAGCACTACTTCAGACATTAGTCGAGTCCATGGCACGTCGTGCTGCGTTACTTCTGCGTGCTCGCGGGGGCCCTACACGATATAAGGCAGGAGCAGGGGCGAATCCAGGATTTTGGTTTGGGGGGGGGGCTTGAGCGGACTTTAGTTTGGGGGGGGCTTTAGTCGGCCATTGGGTAGTCTTTATAGCCTCCTCCGGCCTCGAATCCGTAGAGCTACAAAAAAAAAGGTCCCAAAATTACAATGTCGGGGGTGTCACTAGATACTTTTGGGGGGGGGCTTGAGCCCCCTAGTCCCCGCCCCCCCCCCCTGGATCCGCCCCTGGGCAGGTGTACAAGTTTCTTTGGCTCTTCAGTGTAATATTGTCCAGGACACGATTAGAACTTTTGAAAGGAAACGAATATTCTCAAAAAAACGTATATGTGTACAGGGTTTCAAAACACTGTGGATTGAATAGTACACGACCTACAAATGAGAATGATACATAAAATAGAGTCGTACAACCGCTGTCTAGGCTCACTCGATTTGTCACTCGCTGGTACTCGCTCCGTACAATCGGTACAGTCACGAAGCGTATCGCAGCCTAAAAATTGGTTAATCGTAGAATGAAGTAACTGAAAAACTAAAGAGTGAAGAGTATGTGTCTTCTTCTTCTCATTTTCTATGTGCTATTCTATCATTTTACAAGACTGCATACGCTTTCGTTCCGAAAATTCGGATACTTAAAGACCAGGCACAACTCTTTGACGAAAAAGTAAAAATCGGCAGCCACATTTCACCATTTCTGTGGCGATGTTCCAGCATTTCATAAAAAGCGCAACAATGTTTCTTTGAATATATGAATGATATTTTGGTAATGAACAATTACTTATTAGGGTGATATCACTTACATCATTAAAGTGAGTTCAATGTTGTCCATTAATAGATGCAAATCCTTACAAGACATCACATATATTTGAAATATCCATATAAATCATAAATCTACATTTAGTGTATTATGACAGAAACGTGCTATCGAACTTACCGACGGAAATGGATTACCGTTTGGATGTTTGCAGGCGTAGGGTGACTAAGGGTGCACACAAACTTGGTGAGTTTATGTATCTTTTTATGTATCACTAGTCTTTGGAAATTGCAAATTTTTCACATACAGTATTTTGAAACCTGATGAATCATTTAGGCTAACTCTGTATAATAATACGTATATCTTACATTTGATATCAATGTCCCTAAACTATTCCATAACATTTAGAATACTTTGATAATAGTATTTATAACGTATTTTATCTATCTTTCTAGCTGATAGAGTATTTGAAATGTTAATGTTTTGTAAGCCTTAGAAAGTAACAAGAATAACATGAAATAACTTTTTTATGTATGTTAATTGAGCGACTGAAATGTATTATTTCGGAAAGGAATAATTAACAGTGAAGCGGTTCTCTCTGTTATTAGTAAAACATGACTAATACGGACAATTTTATTTCGACCTGCATACTGGACGCTGTTAGGGGTCATCTTTGTGTCAGGTATGCGTCTTGGAGGAAGGCCCTCCCAGCAGCGTGCAGGTTAGAGATGGGTCGTTCGCGAGTGAATCAGTTCTTTAGACGCAACGGTCCCCTAACTTTATTGGCACACGACCCACTTGTAAGCAAAAAAAAAAAAAAAAAAAAAAAAAAAAAAAAAGCGACCCACCTAATATAAGAGTGTATCTAATGTCAGAATGGGAAATGTTGTATGACCTCGATACACTATCGACTATTCTATCCTACGAAAAGTCACATTTTCGTTCAAAGGATATACTATCAACAAAAACAAGAATTGATAACACATAAAACAGCAAACATATTATAGACCGGGAGGCGGTTGCACAGACGATCACCTCATTTAGTTGACTGATGAAATTCCACGATTAGAAGTAACTCGATCAGCATATTAAAATGAAACTGGTCTGCCAAGTCGCTTTTTGGTTGAAATCACCTGCAGACCTGATTTTAGTGGTTGATTGGTAGGTTTATCGTTGTGTTATACTGCACCCAAATGTATGAAAATGTGGAAGACTGGGAGCAGGAAAACACAAAATTGAACTTACCAGTCAACCACTAAAATGCGTTTTGTAGACGTTTTCCACCAAAATATGACTTGGGACATCAGTGGGATTTTAATTGGCAATTCGAGTTTTAACTAGTTTGTAAATTTCAGCCGTCAACTAGATGAACTGATGCTTTGTGCAGCTGCCTCCCAATTTATTAAAAAGATAATTAGAAATACTTCTAATTATTATAAAAACACAATTTTACAATCATTGAGATTTATGGCATTGGTGTTTACTGATAAAGGCATCGATATAGGGTTAACTCTGGTTAATGTTAACCTTAAGTCACTTTCTAAACAAATATTTTTTTTTTTGTATTCGTTTTTCAAAAACAATAAGATATATTTTTGTGGCAAAAACTTCGATTTATCCGCGACTCACGACCCACCAAAACACACGCCGCGACCCGTAGGTTGGGAACCGCTGCTTTAGAGCAATTCTTTTAAAAGAGCGAGTGAGCAGTCGCTCACTAAAAGTGAACGGTTGTTCTTCTAGGTGAGTCGGTCATAAGTCGGCTAATTCCGAAGATCAAGAAGAGCTTGTTCAAGTGGGCTAGAAAAAAAAAGAAAAAAAAAGTCTACTAATTTCATCAAAGTCGATTTAAGGGGGCTATTTCATCGAAAAGTGGGGGTGTAACCGGATTCTGAGGGGTGAGACAAAAAAAAAAAAAGGTCTCAAATAAAACTGAGCTGAGCTAGTGAACCGTTCAAAAGAACTAGTTCTTTTCGTGGAGTGATTAAATGAACACCGCTCTTTTTAGTGAGTCACTTTGCTCATCTCTAGTGCAGGTGCATGGAACAAAGAAAAGAGCCTAACGGCACCTGACTGACAGCGAGAATGGCGGGTGAGGTGGCGAACGGCAGTGCATGGGGGGCCTTCGTAGAGAGCGGCTGGAGTGCGTGCATGGAAGAGTCAATGATGAAATACTATTAATTGCTTATAACGGAGCGTGCATAAACCACGTAGCTCCATTTTGGCCTCCTGTGAACCCCTCTCCCCCCCACGTAGCCCTACGTGGCACTTACCTCAGCCCCACCCCCCCAAGTAGCAGGTAGCTTTTTTCCCCTTTTGATTCCAGAAGACATTTTGTGCTGTAATTTCTCTTCTCAGACTATTGCATATTATTATTATTATTATTATTATTATTATTAATATATATACAGGGTGTTACAAAAAGGTCGGGCCAAACTTTAGGAAACATTCCTCACACACAAACAAAGAAAATATGTTATGTGGACATGTGTCCGGAAACGCTTACTTTCCATATTAGAGCTCATTTTATTACTTCTCTTCAAATCACATTAAACATGGAATGGAAACACACAGCAACAGAACGTACCAGCGTGACTTCAAACACTTTGTTACAGCAAATGAACATTTCCTGTAACAAAGTGTTGCGCCGATGCAGCCCTGGGATGCATCGGCGCATCAGGGATTCCATGCGACGGAGGGTGGATGCATGTATCCTCCCTAACGGAGGACATTTTGAACATTTCCTGTAACAAAGTGTTTGAAGTCACGCTGGTACGTTCTGTTGCTGTGTGTTTCCATTCCATGTTTAATGTGATTTGAAGAGAAGTAATAAAATGAGCTCTAACATGGAAAGTAAGCGTTTCCGGACACATGTCCACATAACATATTTTCTTTGTTTGTGGAATGTTTCCTGAAAGTTTGGCCGTACCTTTTGTAACACCCTGTGTATTAGCATAAAGCCACGAAAACGCCACCAGTTGCTTAAAAGTTTTTATTCATTAAAACTTTACTGCAGTTTCGACAAGAATAAAAACTTTTAAGCACCTGGTGGCGTTTTCGTGGCTTTATGCATATATATATATATATATATATATATATATATATATATATATATATATATATATATATATATATATATATATATATATAAATTACCGTTGCTGACACGCAGCTATGCTCAAGATATTGCATATTACATACGGAGATAATTAAATGACGGAAATAAATATTTATATGCTGATAGGAGTTCTGTTCTTCATTTTAACTGTGAAAAATGTTATGAAAGGAAATCTACGTGGCCTGGCTCGGAACCCCCTCCCCCCACGTAGCCTAGCGTAGCTTTCCAGCCAACCCCCCTCCCTGGACCGAGCCACGTAGTTTGTGCAAGCTCCCTAAGCTGAGACAAGTTTTGTTGTTTGTTTCCATGTGAAAACCCTCGTTTGTAAGAGACGGTTGGAGCTGGACCACGGAGCCACCATTCGAAAACGATAACCATTTCCTGTTCGTTTAGTTTCTTAACACAGTGCGACGAGTAATTTTGTTTTGTGTGTGGAAAGTACAGAAACTCTTCCATAGGATCGGACGGCGCTGACTTCCCACAGTAGACGTCAATTATAATCTGGTAATTACATATAACTTTTGTCCGCAAGAACTAACTGAGCCAGACCGCGGTGCATTGAATCCGTAAGTGAAAACTGGTAAAAACTTGTGCTCTCTGACTTTTATTCGAGCAAGTTGGATTTTGTTTATGATCTGCCATTTCATTATTCATTTCATCATTTTTACGTATCATGTCGATGTCGATATTCCTGTTATGTGTGTTAAATAATTCAGATCATCTTTCCTTGTGTTTTGATGTCAATAAGTGTATCATTATCTCAAAAGTGATATAAAATTTCATTATAATTCAAAATCAAATATTTATATTTCTACATGTTGATTGCACAAGTAAATTCTGAATTCTGGAAGGGTCCCTTCCATGGCACCCAGGCAAGATTGAGCAAATGATATTACATACAAAAATTAAAATAGAGAGCAATATTAACAGGTGGCAATCCCTATTCGCGGGTACACTACAGCAGTAACCTCTTTTTTAACCTTTCACTGTTTTGTCGACTGACCTAGTTACTGATTACTTTAAGTCTCCACTAATGGTTTGAAATAAACATGCGCTGCAATGATGTAGGAAGAACGAAATTTGTAAAAGATTCTCTGAATGAAGATAATGTGTTTGGTGACCCTTCCAAACATACTGAATTATTTAATTTGATAACAAATGATATAATTTAAGGGGATAATTTAAATCAAGATGTGGATTCAGCTAATTGAGTTGTGCAAATGGATATGAAAATACAAGCATAGTACCCAATAGTAAAAATTTCAAAATAAGACAATTCGATTACGGAAAGTGACTGAAAATTTAAAAACAAGTTCTTTAACGTCTATGATTCTAACTACTGAAGTGCTTTTTTTAAGTTGGAGGCTGCTGGTGCGGGAGTTTTGACCAAACTATTAATGATACATACACATGAATGCAAGAAGATCATAAATACCATGCCCGTAAGCAACAAGGGCCCCGGTGCAAAAAATTTATTTTCGGCTCTCAGGCCAGATGGGCGAGCTTTTTTGCTTGTTTTGCTGGTAGGGGCCCCCTCAGCTGAGGCTGGAGGCCCCTTAGTTGTGCTTGGGGGTCCTCTGAGCAGTGATAGGGGGCCCCCTGAGTAGTGAGTGGGCTCCCTGTATCTTAGGGGCACCCTTAGACAACGGTAGAGCTAAAAAAAGAAGGTCGCCAGTTTGCCGTGAAGGCCCCCGTGGGCCCTCTGAACTGCGCTTGGGGGCTCCCTGAGGTATGCTTGGGGCCCCATGAGCGTAGGGGCCCCGGTGCACTGCACCGCCTTCCCTCATAGTAGATACGCCCCTGCCCATGAGTGAAGTTGAAGAAACAATGATGAAGGTAACAGGAGTGCTATATAATGAGATAGAGGAGGAATTGGTGGAGGAGTAGTTACTGGTTAGGAGGGACTCATGCAGATAATTGGTATTCACGAATTACAAGGGTAAATGTCTATAGAATACGAAACAAAAGATAAGGGTGCTGATTGGAACAATATGAGGTCCACGGTAGGAAAGTATATGCATATTCGCGGTTCAGAAGGCCAAATAGGATGGTCGTAATTTTTTTTTTTTTTTTGCTGTCGTCAGTCTTTCGACTGGTTTGATGCAATCGTCCATCCCTTCCTATCCTGTGCTAACCTCTTCATTTCTACATACCCCATACAGCCCACATCCTTAATTATCTGTTTCATATATTCTAATCTCTGTCTTCCTCTACAGTTCTTACCTTCGACTGTTTGGTCGTAATTGGTGGGTACTTAAATATATCAATCGGAATGAAACTGGATTAATAACACAAGGGAGAAGAGTGTTGGAAATACATTGGTACAAGAAAGGAGCTTTACACAAACGATATGGCAAAGCTCAAGAGGGAAAAATATGTTTTATATGTTCCCAAAAAAGTCTCATGATAGCTATTTACACATAACGGGCCCCAGGAAATTCCTTCGAACTTACTAGAAATGAGGTCGCCTTGATAAAAAAAAAAATTAAAAACCTGACCATTGCCAAAATCATCTACCCCCATTTTTAGCTTCTAACTGAATCTTCAAATTCAATTTTCATACACTTCCATATGTCCAAATTGTTTGAAATTTTGCCCATGTATTAACAACCGATGGCATTACAATAATTTCATATCTATGTCTTGGTATTCTCATTACTTTGACAGTAACAACAGAAACGTAGTTGAATGCGTTTATTCAATTTTTACACACCTTTAGACTTCCAGATTGTTTGAAATTTTACACCCTTTATAAAAACTGATGATAATACAATAATTTCATAGATATGTACGGGTGTTCTCAATTTTTGATTTATTTTGTAGAATGTAATATAATCTTTGAATCAATTTTCACTCACTTCAAGACGTCCGAAAGGTTTGAAATTTTTCACTCGTATTAAAATCCGATGACAATATAATAATTTTAGGGCTAAGCCCTGGTGTTCCAATTACTTCGATAATAACTACAGAAACGTCATTGAATGGAATGGAAGCTTTTAATTCAGTTTTCTCTGTCATCCAGAAGTGCGAATTGTTTGAAATTTTTCACACGTATTTAGAACCAATGGCAGTAAAATAATTTCGTAGCTATGTCCTAGTATTTACACTATTTTAACAGTAACAACGATTTAAAAAATTAAGAAACACGCCTTTGTAGCAATGTGAACTAAAAAGTTAAAAAAATAATATAGTTTATTAAAAACTGAAAACCAAATAGGTGAATACCAAGGAGGCTTCAGAAAAAATCGCTCAACAGCGGAACAGATCCACAACCTCAAGACGATCATGAGATACTGTACGCTCAGGACAAAGCAGTATGTGTCAGTTTTTGTGAACTTTAAGAAAGCTTATGACTCGATAGATCGGGAAGTGCTTTTGAATATCCTTAATGAATTTAGAGTTGATCTAAAATTATTGGCTATAATTAGATCCACACTGACAAACACAAAATCAAAAGTTAAGTTTTTAGGATGTCTGGGCAGATCCTTTTTTTAGACACAACTGGAGTCAGGCAAGGTAACGGTCTCTCTCCACTACTTCTCGAAAAGATCATTCGGACATGGTGAGCGAAATTAAATGAAATTGACAACGGCCCATCAAAAATATGAAATAAATCTTAAGGGATCACAATAGACACTCTGGCTTTTGGCGATGACATCACTATCGTATCAGATGACTTAGAAACTGCTAGGATCCAAATTGATTTGCTGAAGGAAACTTCTGATCAAACCGGCTTACAGATATCTTTTGAGAAAACTAAATTATTGACTAACATCAAGACATCAAGGATGCTCCACCGAAACTTCAAACCAAATATGGGGACATTAATCAAGTGGAGAAATTTAAGTACCTTGGTGTGATCATTATGAAAAACGGATTGGACAAAGAAGCTATTCGGGAAAGGAATCTCAAACTAGAAATAACCTACCAAGCTTCGCGAGAGGTCTACAATAAAAAATGTCTTTCACAAAATACTAAGATGATATGAAACAGTTCTGAAACCAGTAGTTTTGTATGCAGCTGAAACCTTATTCCTGAATGCCGATAAAGAACTTCTGGAGAACTGGAGAAAAAAGAGAGAAAAATTATTAGAGGAATTCTGGGTTCCAACTTCAAGAATGGCGTCCATCAAAAGAGATCCAACAAAGAAGTCTACAGCAAAATAGAGAAAATCACGGAGACAATCCGCAACAGACAGGCACGGTTTTATGGCCACCTCAAACGGATGGAAGAGAAAAAAAAAATCTTTAATTTATTTGATTCCAGACCCAAAACTGTAATGCCCTGGTTCGTAAATATTAAAGAAGATCTTGATAGGTCTAGAACCAGAAGATGCTTTTAACAGAGATATATTTCGGAAGAAGTTAATGACAAGTGGGACAAGCCAACAGAGGAGCGCAATCACGCGCATTCAGAACGAGTGAAGGAGTTCTGGGCCCAAAAGAAGACGAAACTCGATGCCAAATGCACAAAGGCTTAACGTGGTCCTAGTTGGCCTCAACGAATAAATAAATAATATAAAACTGAAAACATGCTTCCGTCGCAATGTGAATTAAAAAGTTAAAATAATCTTTAAATAAAGATTTTTTCAACAACGATAGGAAGTCCCACAATTCAGTATGACTTCTCGAATAAGCTTAAAATAAAAATAATGTCACTGACCAAAAATTAACTTTAATGTATAAAAACGTGGTGTGCTTTCTACTTATTTTCATAATGAATCAACATTTACAAACAGCTAGCGAAGTGTTGTTACATATCACATTCATTGAAGACAGTTTTGATCGATAACGCTGCAAGGAAATTACGGTGACCTGTTATTAAATAAACTACATTTTGCATCGCCATGCACTCATCATAATCAAAGCAATAAATAAACGTACGTATACGCACGATGATCAAAAGCGAAAAATAAAAAAAATTGTTTAAAAACCTATTTAACTCTAATAGAGAATCCATTAAAATTGGCCACCGTACTAGAAGAATAAAAAGAGACAACAGCGACCCAAAATTTATAACTTCATTTCGTTTGTGATGACATGTTGTCGTGCTATTCAACCGGACACAACATTCATTTATCACAACCCTCAAAAAACCTTCTACGATTCTGTGAAGCAATGAATGAAAAGTTATCCACTAATAAGACTACGAAACTAAAAAGTGCACTAGGCATACACAGTAGCTTTCCCAAACGAATGCTACAATTCGGGAGGACGGCGGTTCGAATCCTCGTCCGGGCATCCAGTTTTGGGTTTTCCATGGTTTCCCAAATCACTCCAGGCAAATGCCGGGATGCTTCCTTCAAAAGGCCATGGCCGAATTCCTTCCTATTCCTTGCTCCCATCCTTTCCCGTCTCTAAAGACCTCGCTGTTGAGAGACGTAAAGCAGTTAAAAAAAAACAAACGAATGCTACAATTGCGCAAATACCTAAAATTTCGTGCAAGTCATTTGAAATATTCTGTCGCACATACACCACATCGAAAACAATTCAAGCAACGTGAGGTACCAGGACTTTGAGACTCAATGAGATCAGGGTTTTTAATGATTCATCTTGTTGTTCAAACTTTCAACTTAAGGAATCACACGCGTATTACTGGAATATGAAAAGCACAGACGTTCCACTTCTGTCAAGGTCCTTGCGCAAGAAGATACAATGTAGGGAAACAATATTTAATTAGATCCGCATATGTCAACAGCTAGAGTAGAACTTGTAAGATTAATTATTATTACAAGGACTGTAACAGCCCACTCTCCCAAATCTGCAAGACGCTTTCAGACGCCTCCAGACAGTGGTGTACTCTATCGGCGGCGGCGACGTTGCC
This sequence comes from Vandiemenella viatica, assembly GCA_031002005.1. Lineage (NCBI taxonomy): Eukaryota > Metazoa > Arthropoda > Insecta > Orthoptera > Morabidae > Vandiemenella > Vandiemenella viatica. Next base: position 74,514,869 of record JARYHS010008074.1, read on the forward strand.
TAACCTTCGGAGAGAACTTCAGCCTCCCGTAGTTCTCATTATCATTCCATAAATAGTAAAGGCTTCCTTAACTACTGACAAGAAAACCAACAAATAGTTTATAATAGACTAATACTTTATTTTAAATTATTCTTTCCTTCATTCAAGCCACCGACCGATGTGTAAGTTTAAAGAAAAAAATTTGTCAGTAGATTCCCACTGCAACAAGGTTCCAAAAAGATTAACACCACATTTGAAATAACAGTAAGGTCCGAAAATTTCTTATATGTAGGTTTAGTAAGCTTTTCAAATCATTGTTCCCTTCAAATTCATTTCTACTTTCTTTCTCGTTCACCTCCACTTATCCTCGACACTATGTCAGCCTATTGTGCAACTTGACATATCATCTCAACTGTCACAAAACTTCTCCGTGCAAATCTAATTTTTCTGGTCGTGAAGCATACACAAATTTAAATATTCCAATCGCTAGAGTGAACCTTCTCTAGTTCGGGAGAGTGTATGGGCCTTCGGGAGCGTCCATAAACCACGTAGCTCCATTTTAGCTTCCTGTGAACCCCCCTACCCCCACGTAGCTCCATGTGGCTTTTGTCTCTACCCCCCCCCCCCCACGTATCACGTAGCTTTTTTCCATATTGATTCCAGAAGACATATTGTACTGTTTTCTCTTGTCAGACTATCTTAAATTACATCCGGGGATAATTAAATGACGGAAATAAATATTTACACGCTTCTGTGTGTTCTGTATCTCATTATACTGTGACAAATAACATGAAAGATAGGCTACGTGACCTGGCTCCAAACCCTCCTCCTCTCCCCCCCCCTTCCCCACGTAGCTCAACGTAGCTTTCCAGCTAAACACTCCACCCCCTAGACCGAGCCACGTAGTTTATGCACAATCCCTTCATAACACTTTAAACAGTCGCCACCCTTTCAAACCAAAACACTGAAATTAATCTATGGGTCTACAGACAATTATTCTGAGCCCTTTGAAAACCTTCTCAGTGACTTACGACCCTTAACCAACACTTTGCCAAATAGCTTACTTCCCATAAACGTTGATCAGAATTCAATTACCAAACCACAAAAAACTAATAATGTTTCACATCAATGGAATGATTTCTTGTACAACTTTTTCTCTTCCTGTGGGCCTAACATACGCTCCCACACTCGTTTGGCAATGGACTGCCACGCTTCTCCTAGCTCACCCCTACTTATAACATGCAACCCCAGCCGACGCCTCGGTAAGGTGCCGTTCTTCCACTAAGCACCCGATGGTGCAACTTTTCACCCTAACGCTTCTCAAACAATTGCGACACAGCCCAGTATGGCTCAAAAATGCTCAAATAAAGCCCTAAATGAACCCCCGTAATGTTACAAACTGTTCAGCCATTTAACATGAGAAACACCTTAGTTTTTGATAACTGTTACCCTCAGCTTACCTTACTAAGAAATCACACACCAAATCGAATGCAATGGTTTTGGAAAATCTGAATCTGGCTCATAGGATTAGCGTACAATGCGGCTCAAATATTTTGATAGCTGAACGAACGCGCTCCTTTCAGTACTCACGTTGCCGTAGTTGCGGTTGTACGGCACGTCAATGAGAGCGAAGTCCATGCGGGAGTTGAAGAGCGCCTCCAGGGAGTTGATGCTGGAGCTGGACATCTGCAGCAGCGACACGATGCAGCCCGAGTAGGAGATCATGTGGAACATCGACAGCAGCAGCAGTGACGTCAGCATGATGCGCGAGGAGGCGTTCCTCGGCGGGTTCACCATTCCTGTCACAACACCATACAAAGTTCGCTACAAATGGTCCACTGTGAGATGCTTGCGATCGAACACGCAAAGTATCGTTCCGAATCCAAAGATCCTACTGTGGTGGACGAGCGAACTTTTTTTCTTTTGTCCGCCTTGCCACTTCCGAGAAGGACATGTAAACTGTGGGTAACCTTTTAGTCATGTGAGCAGTAGCATCCTATTATATAAAACGCTAACGTGGCGTCTGCGTGCGTCGTCTATAGCTGCTTCACCTATTGGCTAAAGAACGGCCAATCATCAAACACCATATTACATTCGTACCACCATCTTGCTTTTCGTTTATTTACAGCTAGATGCAGAAATTTATATAAGGAGAAGAAGATTCAATATTTACGCTATTTTATCAGTTAGACGCAGAAATTCATGTAAGGAGAAGGGGATTCAATATTGACGCTATCTGTATCAGTTATTAAAACTAGGTTAAACCATAACCTAACAATTTTTTTGGCAGACGATAAGACACAATGAAGTTTATTAAAAACTAAGAGAAACGTACGTAATCGCGCATTGTATCAGTCAAATAAATAACAGTTATCCGTTTTCGAAATTATAAAAATGCATTTATTTAAATAAAATATAACCAAATATTCTAATAATCTAACCAGAATAAGGTACTCATATCACGAAAGATATAATTAAAAATGATTTCAATTTATAATTCGCAACTCAACAAAGATATTCTTGCAGCCAAATAGCGGCGAGCAGAGATAGAAAATTAATGCGAGGCAATCATACGTTACTAAGCTCTGTTACTAATGGCTCGTTCGCACTGGGCTAGTTATGAATAAAACTCTCAGTAAGTGAATGTATATATTTACATTTAATTACATCATCTCTGTACAATAAAGCCTCTCTTATCTCCCCCCATAAACTATCACTCCCAGCCTGTTGTTTTAATCCTTGCCTTCTACATTGCTTATGAATCACTGGTTAGCTCCCACCTGTCTTTCAGCTGTGAAGTCGCCTCGCTACATCACTTCGTAGTCCTCAGGCTGAATCTGCCGATAACGACCTCCTCCTCGCTTCTGGACTCTCGACCAACTCGAACGAATGGACCGACGCAAGACACCCTTATCAGCTCGTGCAGTCCAGTTTTGTTCAGCTCCTCGCCCCCTATCATACATAGTGGGGAGAGCCTCTGGCCAATAGGAAAAATTCTTTCCCTACCTAATTACTAGCATAGCCCGTGACTTCGTTGACGTGGAACAGACAAGATCAAGGCCTTTGTTTTTCACGTTGTAAATTACTAAATTTAGTAAACACTGGTATGACTTTTGTGATGAATCAATATCAGAGATAAATATCAATAAAATGTGTTTTGAGAATAGAACAGAAGTAATCTAAATAATTACATACGACGTGATTTTTAATCATTAATTTTTTAACAATCTGTACGAACGGTTTAATGATTCATGCAAAGAATAAAATGAATTTTAAAATAGTAAGCAGTATAAAAATAATATACAAAACTACATACACAAAATAATGATGAAGTATAGTTGTGTCCACGCCGATCCCAGCACTGCTTAAATCTTTTTTCTTTTATTGTTGTTGTTTTTTTTTTTTTTGTTGTTTTTTTCTATACTCCCGTTGAGCATCCCGTAATGGGGCGTCCATTAATTACGTGAGGTGTTTTTCCAGAATTCCGGGCACCCCCCGCCCCTCTCTGGTGAGACTTCGTGAGATCTGGTCCGACACCCCACCCCCACCCTCTGGTGATATTTGGTCAGACATCCCCCTGTAAAATGACCCCCCCGCTACGAAGGACCTCGCAACTTTTTGAGACCTTTTTTTTAGGTCTCATCCTCCCAAGGGCGGTTATACCCCTCCTAAAGTCGGTTTTTGCCCCTAAAATCGACTATCACCTCATTTTTTTTTTTTTTTTTTTTTTTCAGCGTAATTAATGGAGGCTCCCTCGCAGACTCTGTGACCAGCATGTAGTGATAACCCCCATGGAGGTAGGAATAGAGGGGAGACCAGGTGTCGCTTAAACTGTGAAGCAGCCTGTCTCCGGAGCCGCCATCTTGGTGAGTTCAAAACATCGGTCTGTTTTTCTTAAATTCTAATGTTTGTAGGTTATATCAATTAGGGTATTTATAAATGTGACTCCATAAGACTTCATATTTAGTAATGCGATGATTAAAACGAAGAAATTCTTCCGTTTTGTATACATTCCTTGTGTTTCTTGACCCTACAAATATGGCGACCTCCTACCCCACCGCTCTGCACTCGGCGTCACGTCGTTGTATGGAGAAGGTCCCTTGCGTGGTCTCCTCTCTTTTCTTTGCTCCATGATAACCCCTGCCTGCTGTGACAGGCATGGAGGAAGGAAATATATGGAGGAGAAGTGACGTTAAATTGGTGAAGCAGGCTCGCGCATGCGCAGTGGCGGCAGCGGCGATATTGCGCTTCCAGACAATTGCTATATTCCCAGTATATCCCGAAAACTAAGCAAGATATCGAAAAATTTTATTCTTTATTTTCGATTTGTCTCGTCGTGTTACATGAGAATCGATCATTAAATTTGACTTTTGCGAAATTTTTCTTCTCAATTTCAACCTCACTTTTGATACAGTCTATCTCTAGAACTAATTGAGATATCGAAAATTTTTATTCTTTATTTTTCATTTGCCTCGTCTTTTTAAATAAGAATCCATCATCAAATTTGACTTTGACCAATGTTTCCTTCTGAATTTCAACCAAAACCATTTCACATTTGGGACGGAATATCTCGAAAACTAAGCAGGATATCAAAAAAATTTTATTCTTCATTTTTTATTTGTCATATCGAGTTACATAATAATCCATCACCAGATTGCGGCGTCACCTTTATCCTAGAGTCCCCTTGAGGTTTTTGTAAATATTCCCCGTGTCTGTATGGAAGCGGCCATGCCCCCTCCACTCCGGCCATGCCCCCCCACTCCTCCTCACCCTGCTTCACTTCAATACGTGGTGAAGGTCTCTTGCGTCGTCTCCATATATTTCCTTCCTCCATGGTGACAGGATACTACCTTCCTCGCAGATAGCGCCCAGCATCACGATGAGCACGTCGCTGTAGGGGGGCGGCTGATCGTGTCGGGTGACGAGGCGCTGAGAGGCGATCACCAGCACCGACAGCAGCAGCGCGGAGAGGCTGAAGCACAGCCAGAGCGGCGGAGAGAAGGGCAGCGTGTAGATGTTGGTCACCGCCGCCAGCGCCGGCTCGCGGAACATGAACGTCGGCCTGCACACACCAGCCGACCGGCTGTACAAATCGCCTAGTGGAGGATATCAGATACGCCTAGCTTGGTGCCGACGCACCCGGCTGATGGGCTAGACGCTGTGTTACCGGAGGACACCGTTTTCTGTTGGAGGCCGTTCCTCAATACTGGACCGACAATTATTACAGTATCCGTAATTAACAGTAGAGTAGTTTATTTTGTAGTAGAGAAGGAAAAAAGAGAGAGAGAAAAAAAAGAGAGAGATTATTTGTTTTGTTGAAGGGCGTGTTATATAACGAAACATAATAATAATTGATACTGTAGTTAAAGACTTTTGTTGAACAGTAAACGATACCGTAGTTAAAGACTTCTTTCTCCTTAACATTTCGCTGCATTCAAGTCTTAGTCAGCTTATGGTATGCGGCGGATAGCCTGACAAAGCATTACTACATCAGCAGGAAGGTATAATGCCTACTAAGCGGCGGGGCATTGACTGCCAAGCGTTGCATGCCATGATGAAGAGGAAAAAGAGACTATTATTATACTTTATTATTGTTTATTTTTCTCACTTGAAAAAATTAAAATGATGTGGCAGCAAAATGGAAAGGAGACCTATCAAATTAAGTTCCTTACGTAAGATATAAAAGAAATTATACAAGAGGAAACAAACTGTGACTTGATAGAACAAAGGAGATGTAATACACCTCCTCAGCACCGTATTGACCCAAATAGGATTTGGGATTCACAGCCACCGGAAGCCGGTGGCGATCCCTCTGAAGACCCTGGACGGTCTTGGTCATTCCAGAAATCGCATAACCGCATCTGATGGGCCAGACCTCAAGGAATTCCAGAGGACGTGGACCCCGCTGAAGATCTATCATACAAAAACTGACTTTTATTCTGTAGTTAGCAGTAGCGTAGTAAAATTTGTAATAAACTAGTGGTGGTGGGTTAATTAAGGGGTTATGTTACTAATATTAGTTTTCTTTTATTAAAAAATGTAGTCAAGCACTTAAGTTTTTGCAATAAAATGTCTATACTTACAACAGTACTCTAGGTGTAAACAACAATTCACTTGATTTCACCAGGTAGCGGAAATCTATGTAACAACTTAATCATATTGTTATTGTAAATATGGCCTAATTTAGATACTAGATGTTAGGCTGTAAAAAGTTGTAACAAAATAAAAATAAAAATATAAAAAAAAATAATACTCCTAGCTTGGTTAGTTCGATTGTGGCAAGCGTACTCTATAGAAAACAAGTACACCTTGTTATGCTTTTTTTTTATTTCCAGAAAAGTCCCTAATTTGCTACCTGGCTCTTAATTGCTTCAAACATTTTCGTATTGTCTTCGTTACCCCCGCATTCTCTCTGTCTCGAGGGTGGTCGACCGTCCAGCTGGCGCGAGTTATTACTGTCTTGTTATTTCCGCCCGTCTCCATGACTGCTATCTCAGCCAGCTGAGAGCCTCGCCAAAACCAATATTATTATTACTGCTGTCGTCAGTCTCTCGACTGGTTTACTGCAATGCTCGCTCGATCTCTTCCTGTCTTAGACTAACCTCTTCATCTCAACCTACTTCATCAATTATCTGCTTCATTCATTCTAATTTTTGTCTACCTCTTCTTTAGCAAATTGACCAACCCTTCGTACCCCATACACAATTTCAGAGGATAAACTTTGGGTCTTTAAAGCAGTGGTTTCCCGTTGCATTCTGCATCCCCAAGCCATGATCATTTCTGATTCACCATATATTGTTAACAAAATATTATTATTCCGATCAACGAAATGCATAAATTCATGCGTTCCCTTACAAGGTAAGTTGCTGTTTATTTTCGGAACTAACATGAAGATAATTCCACACTTCATCAATGTAACTAGGGAAAATTCTTATGTTGCTTTGATTGTTTCTCGAGCATTAGGGAGAGTCAGCAACTAGCTGAAATAAAAAAAATTCGTGACTGGAATGATGACTGAATTTAAAATGGTCAGTCAGAATAATGCAAACAATAAAAGAAACGAGTGTTCAGTTAATGTAAACACAATTAAAAAAGGCAACCAGTTACAAAACATTCAGTCAAAAATAATGACGGACTGACGCTAAAGGGGGAAGTTGAATTCAAGACGGAATTAAAATTAAAATAACAAAGTTAGGTCTGGTGAACAGCAAACAAGTCAAAGGAGTCTGTGAAAAGGAAATCGGGCTTCATAACATGTATTCAGTTGTAACGTCATCATTACACTGGTGACTCGTCTCCCCAAGTCAATTAACAAAAGCGTTATAACGCGATGAGGCAGACTCGTTTCATGCTATACGGTTGGTCTACGACATAAATCATTATATCTGTACTGTGCTACGGACACAAATCTTCTCAATTTGTAAGTTGTGTCGGCTTGTACTGTTTCTGACTTGTTATTAGTAAAATATGTATTTTAATACATTAGTTAGTGATCTATTCAATATTCGTCTGGTTGCTGGAAATTAGGCAAAACCTACTTCAATACCTGAAGATATTATACAATTGTTGCCTCCTTTAAGAAATGAACGTTACCCTATGATAAATAGTCAGTAAGGAAGTAACTAATATGATATGTTGTTTATCTTAATTCATGCTGAGCGATGCAATTCAATAAAAAAAAGACCATATTAACAATGAATCTCATTTTCAGAGGAAGAAAAATCAAAAGTGAGCCAGAGAATGAAATAGAACTGGCGACGGAAGAAGGAAACTTAGAAGAGGAAATGAGGTTGCGTAATCGTAGTCCATAAATGGCTGAAACGAAAAAGGAAAAAAAAAAAAAAACGAATCTTCAGTTGTGGATTTTGGATTAATGATTAATGATGTGACTACTGATTCTTTTCGGGAAGCAGGTACTATATGTTTTGGATGAATGATGTGATTGTTGGTACTTCCGCACAACATTATTAATAAATCATTTGATTTATACTGCTGTAAAAAATCCAAGCAATGGCCATCACAAGCAAAGAACACCTTGTTAATTTCTGAGTTGAAGTAGCAATAACGTTTTTATTATACTTCACAGAAAGATGAATCTTAAATTTTCAGCAACAGAACATAAAATATCATTTGCATTATGCTACAAAAATAAACATTTCCCAATTTTGCTTGATGTTTGAAACTATTGGCTTTCTCAGCAACGAAGCGCTTCAAAGCATTCACCCCAACAAGGTACAAAAACAAATTCTGCTGTAGTAACCATATTCCCTTACGCTGAGCAGTAGCTACTGGTGCGTACATGATCTTTTTTTTATAAAACCTGATGGGACTGGACTGTCCGTTCAATCCCTGCAGCCTTCACGAAATAGTCCCGTAACCATGAGGATCCTCATTGATTAGCAGCTTGTATGAAAGGCGAATAGATTTTTTTTTTGTAACTGCTTTACGTCTCTTTTTAACATCGAGGTCTTTAGAAACGGGAAAGGATGGGGGGGCAAGGAATAGGAAGGAATTTGGCCATGGCCTTTTTGAAGGAAGCATCCCGGCATTTGCCTGGAGTGATTTGGGGAAACCATGGAAAACCCAAATCTGGATGCCCGGACGGGGATTCGAACCGCCGTCCTCCCGAATGCGAGGCGAGAACGCTAACCGTTACACCGCCCCGCTCGGTGGCGAATAGAGAACATACCACGCTTTTTTTACATTATTTTTTTGGTCAATGACTTTATTATTTTTTTTAAGCTTATTCAGAAAATTAAGTTGTAATGAACTGTGTAACATCTTACAATTGTAAAACGAAACCTTTATAATTAAAAATTATTTTTAACTTTTTAGTTCACATTTTAAGAAAGGTGAGTTTTTTTAGTTTTGTTTCATCTATAATTTTATTTTTAACTTTCTTATTCACATTGCTACAAAAGCGTTTTTGTTTAGATTTTTTAATTATTATATATTATTTTTTTTAGTCTAGAAACTAAACTGAAGATATAAGTACACTCGAGTCTTAGCATTTCGTGACTGACAATGAACATGCAACTTGCAACTATTTCACTCGCGTAACCTAGCCATTCCATCTAAAGTGCCAACATTACATGAAACTCATCCTGTTAGGTTGGAGCAATCAAGTTCTTCTATTTGAAGACCAAACAGTAACTTTACGGGACTGATAGCTACATAAGCTAGTCTGGCATCAAAGAAATTAATTGATCGTAATCTAAGCAGACTTTTTTTTTTAACATAGATAGGTATTTTGAATTTCGTGTTTCCATTTAGTGGACAGCTGCTTCTGAAGAAAGTACTGGACCGGACGCCTGTGTGCTTGCTACCTGCTTAACAATAGTGTTCGTTTGATTGCATAGGATACAGACGACTAATTGCTGCGTTGGCATTTCTCTTTTTCACTGTCAAAGTTATGACAAAACCATGACATACTTATGAAATTATTATGTGATCACCGGTTCTTTATATTTGTTCAAAATTTCAAATAAAACTTACTTCTGGGTTTGGGTGCAAATTAAAATGAATTATTCCATTACATTGATACATACATGCAGATTAAGCTAATAAGAGCTTGTTAAAAATACAATGATCTGGTATTTGTTTGAAATAACCTTAGTCGTTTCGGCGTTCGTCCCATTTCAGTCCTTTTTATTTTGAGTATGATGCTATAAAACATTTAGACAATTCAATTACAATTATACTGTAATGAACACTCTAAACACACATATATACACATAGTTAGCGTACAATGCCTGCAGCTGACCACTGAGACAGGATCTCCAGTCACAACCATTACAATGTCACTTCGAGGCGCTCCAACCATGTCACCGCCTCCGGCGTAGCCAAATTTAGGTCTTCCAGACTACCAGGAAAGGCTCGCAGTGGACAGTCCTGCACAATGTGTGACAGTTTGTAAAACCTCACCGCAGTCACAGTACGGAGAATCTGCCCAGCCCCAGGTGCGGAGAGTTGAAGCAGTTATTCCCGTTCTTACACTAAATTGACCGCGGTAAGTCAAATCCTGGTAATTTTGAGCTGGGATTGGTAATTTTCACTATGCCCTGTGGTGTTGACGATGTCCATTCCGCTGTCCAGCTATCTGTAGGGCTGAAGGAGTTAGATGCTGACTGACAGCAGTCTTTCAGGTATGGCGACGTGACTTCAGCCGTGTTTTGTATTCCCTAATATCTCCATGGATGGGAAGAGCCTTATTGTTCAAAATTCTCGACCATAATTTTGTTAGAACTTTTTGCCTTCTGATCTGAGGTGGTGGGATGTTGCTGAGGACCGGCAGCCACTGAAAAGGTGTTGACAGAAGTGAGTCAGTTATAATGCGCATTGTATGGCGAAGCTGAACGTCCACCAAGTGGGTGTGAGAGCTATTAAGCCATATGCTGGAGCAGTATTCAGCTGTGGAGTAAACCAAGGCTATGGCTGTTGTTTGTAATGTATTTGCATCAGCTCCCCATGAAGTTCCTGCCAGCCGTTGAAGTAAGCAGTTCTGACATTTAAGCTTGGCAGCTGTATTCTGAAGGTGACTTTTGTAGGTCAGGGAACTGCCTAATGTCACACCCAGGTATTTTGGTGTACTGTTAAACTTCAGCATCTGGTCTCTAAACAATATATTTGGATGGTAGTTCATTTGTTTGTTGCTAAGATGGGACGTAGATATTTCACTCCTCAAAAGATTTAAATTTTTTAATTTTTTTTTTTAATTTTTTTTAAAAAAAAAGAAAAGAGCTTATAACATAACGTCTACTAAATAATGAACTGAAGATTTTAGTAACTTACCTGAAGCGGCCGACGGGCTTGAGGTAGTCGATGACGTCGAGCCGGTCGGGAGTCATGGAGATTCCGCCCACCCCCAGGTGCACCTCCCCTCGCTGGATCTGGCCCACCATCCCGTTGTACACCCCCTCAGACACCTGCATGCCCCACTGGTCCGAGAACACGATGCGCTGTCTGAAACACAACACGCTCTACCATTACTTAATACTAACCCCACTGGCTCACGTTTAGAATTGAGAAACTCGTCTAGTATATAATTTCGTGAGCTCACTCATTCACTTACCTCGATAGCTATTGTCTGGAGTACTATGTCACGTGACAGCATTCGCTCGCAAAACAGCGACCAGAGATACCATCAGAAGAAATTCGTGGTTATGTCCACAATTCAATAGCTAAGCAGCAGCTACCAAATTAATTGGCCCAATACATTCATCAAGTTTGATTTTTGTAGCGTTTCATTGTTAAAAAAATATCGTCTGAAAAAACGTGGATCTGCTTTTCAGTAACATGTTGCTAATGAAAGCAACTTAAAAAAAAACTTTTACAAAATTAAATTACTCGTGGTCTCTGCTGTAACCACGAATGCCAATTGTCTTTTTTTTTTTTTTGTAACAGTTTAACGTCCCTTTTTAACAACGTGGTCTTTAGAGACGGGAAAGGATGGGGGCAAGGAATGGGAAGGAATTCGGCCATGGCCTTTTGAAGGAAGCATCCCGGCATTCACCTGGAGTGATTTGGGGAAACCATGGAAAACCCAAATCTGGATGCCCGGACGGGGATTCGAACCACCGTCTTCCCGAATGCGAGGCCAGAACGCTATCCGTTACACCACCACGCTCGGTGCCAATTGTCATTGGCTTAGGATAAATTTCAATTTAATTAAAACTTTCGGCAATGTCGTTGCTTGACCAAAGTTTATACATTACGATTTATTTACTTATTACGTATTTTAATGACAACTTTCGTTATTGGTCTCTATTCATGTTCACTCTACCTGAGTTATTAGGTTATTTTAAGTGGACATCAAACCAAACATGTTACCGAATCATCTATTCTAGTGATTGGTTTCTTCAGAATTGTTCAATTGTTTAATAATATGGAATGTGTATTAATTTCTCTGGCCGTTACAGATCCTATGACATGATTACATTATGAATGTTTACCCAGTCTCAATAATAAAACAACGCGATGCTTTAGAAGCGAACAGCAATTTTTAAATTTTGCAGAGTGAAGTTTAAGGGTCAAATACAAGTCAAGTTCGTATTTAAGCATTTATACGTTTCCGCTATCGTCCCTGTTTTTGTTTAATACCTACCTCTATTAATGCTTCTGAGTTCCTCAAGCTCAAGAGATTTTATTCATCCTGAAACACAGGTCAAGTTTATATTTGGTCAAATCAGGTCAACCTGTCATAATCTTTCATCCTAAAAACTGGAACTATTCTAGTCCCGTGACAATACACAATAAACGGTCACGGGCTACACTAGTTAAGATACTAATCTCAAACATTACTTACTATCTTCTAGACCGCAGTCAGGCGTTCTACCACCTGAGTTACACGCAAAGACTTAGGAATTCTATTATAACTGTGTTAGATTCGAATTAGCCATTTTGCCTTTTCATGCATATCGTCTTCAGACAATTCTCCCCTGACTGATACAAATAGGTGCATTCAAGCGTGCTTCCAACACAATGGAATGTGAAAAGGCTGTGACTGATCATTTCAGATTCGGTACTCTTCGCGGCCAAAATACCTACGTGAGGGTTTGCAGTCCGCTGTGGCCGACAAGTCAACTACAAACACAACAGCAACAAACTTTCGTTGCATACTTTTCAAATATGTGTACAAAATTTGGTTAACAAAACGAACTCGTTTTGTTTGTTCACTCTTTTAGCAATTACGAGTAAATTCGTAAGTACGTGCTGAAAATGAGTCTCCACACTAACCAGTCGATATTAGTGATTAAATTCAGTTTCACGATAAGCTGTCGTCTGATGATACTTTTTGCGAGATCGTATCAGATCAGTAATGTAATTATTATTTGTGTCGCCTTTCCTACTAAATTAAAAGTTGCAACCATACTACTAGATTAAATTTATTATTATTATTACTAGCCCCAAAGCCCGTAAAAATGACGAGTTGAAAGGAGTGTTCTGGCAATTAATTTTTTTTTCAATTGCATAGCTAAATAGAATTGTTGTAAAATAAAGCTCAATGTAATTCCTCGTCCCTTGTGCTGTAGCAAAACAGTTGTCAGCTTGGTCCAGGTTGCATTTCAGCATAACCACAAACTCCGCTAATATTACTTCTAGAAAATCAAAGCTGCAATCACACTTGAATTAATACGTTCCCTGTATAGCATGTTAATGTTATCATGCATCGTGATATAAATTTGATTCAAAATCTTCACAGGGTCTTATATATTTATTTTTCGTTATCTGTGATGAAAATAAATGTATTATCAGCTGACACAGCTTACGTGTGGCTGAAATAATGACCCCCGTAATATGAAGTCAGTGAAAACGAAAAATAAATCTAAACTACTTAAGACATGTAATATTAGTTTCAATTGTGATGTAAGACGCATAGATAGCGTTCAGTTTGGAACTAATTTCAATCAAATCAAGTAATGATTTCAGCAAAAAGTAGCCGATTTAAACAAAAATACTTTTCTTTCAAAGTTCTGGCAATTCATTTATTTGCAGTTGCTTAACTAAAAAGAATTGTTACAAAATAAAACTTAATGTAATTCCTGTACCAAAAACTTCCAGTTGCCATCCAGGTCCAGGTAGCACTTCAACCTAACCACAAATTACGCTAAGATTGCAGCCAGAAAAACAATACTTCAATAACACGCATATGGCGATATAAACTTGATCAAAAATCTTCACGGGTTCTGACACCTTCCATTTTTTTTAATATTCGTGATCCATATCGATACTACAATGCTTGAATGACTGACAGGGTTACATGCGGCTGAAATATGGCATCGGTAAAGGCAACTAAGAATTAAAAATAAATCTTAATAACTTAAGTCATTACACGTGATATTAGTTTTAAATTTAGTCTATGCTGTATAGATCGCAATCAGTTTCGAACTACTTTAGTAAAAACAAAGTAATGATTTAAGTAAGAAAAAACTCATAAAAGCAATTGAAATTACTTTTCATAAAAAAAAAATCTTATTACCTCCGCTGTAACTTGTTTAATGTAGTGTTCTTTGCGATTGCCAGTAGGAGGTAGTAGCCGATTCAAGCCAGAAACCGGGAAAACCCGTGACGTCACTAAGTGGTGGGGGGGACCTCCCTTGGCGGGCTTTTTGAATCAGCCAATGGCGGCCAAGGTCGTATGACGTCACACGTTAGTTCCTCGACCTGTCGTACAGATGGCGGTAGCTGCCGGGCTTGCGCATATGTTAGTTCCCCGATCTGCGGATAGATGGCGCTGCACCGTTAGTTCCCCGATCTGCGGATAGATGGCGCTGCACCGCTAGTTCACAGATCCGCTGGCAGATGGCGGTAGCTGTCGGGCTTGCGCATATGTTAGTTCCCCGATCTGCGGATAGATGGCGCTGCACCGTTAGTTCCCCGATCTGCGGATAGATGGCGCTGCACCGCTAGTTCGCCGATCCGCTGGCAGATGGCACCATCTCCCAAGGGCTTAATTTCTTTGGGCGCAGATATTCCACTCCCCCAGGATAGAGAAAGCCAGCGGGGGGGAAAACCCAGCCCTAAGGCGTATTTGAACAGGTGTCGACATGTACGTACTTGCTCGGCCGCCGAGACCCTGTTGCGACATGTGCGATAACTTGCATAACTCTCGCTAGAGGTCAGCACACGGTAGAAGACATTTGCCGCTAGATGGAGCGGGTGTCCAAATATGCGTGAAATATTTCGGGAGTCCGACAGGTTACGAAATGGCTCCATTACAGAGCGATACAGCTAGGCCATCCACCATTGTGAAAGCATAGCTGGCGGACAAAGAAATTAGGGCGTCCAATACATATTGCAGAGTCTCAGGCTTCATGTGTCCTGCATTCCAGCAGGATACATAGGAATTCACTGCGGTTCAAGAAGAAATTATTACGAGATGAGAATAATTATTATATGTCAGTTTTCGTAGAACAAATATAAGAATCTTTTATGGTAGCCTAATCCCTCGCCAGAATAACGTGTTTTAAAAACGAAAATCGAAAATTTAGTTTTCATTCTGGGCGAACAGAAAAACTGCTTGAGTCTTTGTATTTAATTAAAAAATAAGACATAGACCATGAGAAAGCGTAACTTTTACGTTTAAAACGTGATAATGAACTATAGAATGTCCTGACTTAGCTCAAATTCATATCTATAAAATGCAGTTCTGATATTCGAGGATGTTTATAACTCTGAGCGAATATAAGCATCAGTAAGGTGTGATTCCAATATAATTAATCGTTAACAGCGTTAATGATAGAGAGAATTCAACTAACGACCTTGGTAGCGTTGGGGCTAGAGTGCCGGTTCGAGTCCGGCCGCGGTGTTTTTATTGAAAAAGCCGTTCCAACTCGTCAATTTCAAAACGAAAATCAAAATTTTAGTTTCCATACCTAGAGAGGATACCTGCCTTGAATAAAAAAAGCATAAATGTTTCCTTTTAACGTTCTATATGGGGAAAAAAAGCGTCATAAACTCCAGATATAAAACCGAGGAAGAATTCTATGTGTACCTGTTTTCATGAAATTATTTAGCGTTCTTGCCTCGCATTCGGGAGGACGGAGGTTCCAGGCATCCACGGTTTCCCAAAATCACTCCAAGTGAATGCCGGGGATGCTTCCTTTAAAAGACCATGGCCGAATTCCTTCCCATCCTTTCCCGTCTCTAAAGACCTCGCTGTTAACATAAATTCCGTTCATCGAAGCAGGCAGACATTAAAAATTAATTCACCGACGAAGAGACGGGAAACAAACTCACTTTTTCATTATGAACAATATGACCTTTACAGGGCAAACGAGAAGGCCATCAAGATTGCGGAATTCTGGTCACATTCTATATAATTGTGTTTATAGTTAATATTAATTAATTAATGTTATTTGTTTATTCAACTTGTTATGTCCTGGACACGAGAAATATAAATAAAAATATAAATACCCCTAATTTAATACATCCTTTAAAATACACGGACTGTAGGTGACACTCGTGAGTTATATTATATTGTTCATAATGAAAAAGTGAGTTTGTTTCCCGTCTCTTCGTCGGTGAATTAATTTTTAATGTCTGCCTGCTTCGATGAACGGAATTTATGTTAACAGCGAGGTCTTTAGAGACGGGAAAGGATGGGAAGGAATTCGGCCATGGTCTTTTAAAGGAAGCATCCCCGGCATTCACTTGGAGTGATTTTGGGAAACCGTGGATGCCTGGAACCTCCGTCCTCCCGAATGCGAGGCAAGAACGCTAAATAATTTCATGAAAACAGGTACACATAGAATTCTTCCTCGGTTTTATATCTGGAGTTTATGACGCTTTTTTTCCCCATATAGAACGTTAAAAGGAAACATTTATGCTTTTTTTATTCAAGGCAGGTATCCTCTCTAGGTATGGAAACTAAAATTTTGATTTTCGTTTTGAAATTGACGAGTTGGAACGGCTTTTTCAATAAAAACACCGCGGCCGGACTCGAACCGGCGACCTAGCCCCAACGCTACCAAGGTCGTTAGTTGAATTCTCTCTATCATTAACGCTGTTAACGATTAATTATATTGGAATCACACCTTACTGATGCTTATATTCGCTCAGAGTTATAAACATCCTCGAATATCAGAACTGCATTTTATAGATATGAATTTGAGCTAAGTCAGGACATTCCATAGTTCATTATCACGTTTTAAACGTAAAAGTTACGCTTTCTCATGGTCTATGTCTTATTTTTTAATTAAATACAAAGACTCAAGCAGTTTTTCTGTTCGCCCAGAATGAAAACTAAATTTTCGATTTTCGTTTTTAAAACACGTTATTCTGGCGAGGGATTAGGCTACCATAAAAGATTCTTATATTTGTTCTACGAAAACTGACATATAATAATTATTCTCATCTCGTAATAATTTCTTCTTGAACCGCAGTGAATTCCTATGTATCCTGCTGGAACGGTTTCGATAGCAGGACACATGAAGCCTGAGACTCTGCAATATGTATTGGACGCCCTAATTTCTTTGTCCGCCAGCTATGCTTTCACAATGGTGGATGGCCTAGCTGTATCGCTCTGTAATGGAGCCATTTCGTAACCTGTCGGACTCCCGAAATATTTCACGCATATTTGGACACCCGCTCCATCTAGCGGCAAATGTCTTCTACCGTGTGCTGACCTCTAGCGAGAGTTATGCAAGTTATCGCACATGTCGCAACAGGGTCTCGGCGGCCGAGCAAGTACGTACATGTCGACACCTGTTCAAATACGCCTTAGGGCTGGGTTTTCCCCCCGCTGGCTTTCTCTATCCTGGGGGAGTGGAATATCTGCGCCCAAAGAAATTAAGCCCTTGGGAGATGGTGCCATCTGCCAGCGGATCGGCGAACTAGCGGTGCAGCGCCATCTATCCGCAGATCGGGGAACTAACGGTGCAGCGCCATCTATCCGCAGATCGGGGAACTAACATATGCGCAAGCCCGACAGCTACCGCCATCTGCCAGCGGATCTGTGAACTAGCGGTGCAGCGCCATCTATCCGCAGATCGGGGAACTAACGGTGCAGCGCCATCTATCCGCAGATCGGGGAACTAACATATGCGCAAGCCCGGCAGCTACCGCCATCTGTGCGACAGGTCGAGGAACTAACGTGTGACGTCATACGACCTTGGCCGCCATTGGCTGATTCAAAAAGCCCGCCAAGGGAGGTCCCCCCCACCACTTAGTGACGTCACGGGTTTTCCCGGTTTCTGGCTTGAATCGGCTACTACCTCCTACTATTGCCTAACTAAATAGAATTGTTGTAATGCTCATAACCTCATTTCTTAATTTGTACGTATTTCGGTTGTAGTTTACACAGCGATACAGATGGGAGTTCTACTGAATGAGGGATGTCAGAATTAGGGAACCGATTAAAGTAAAAATTAGACTTGCGCATAATAGTTCGCGAAGGGGAGCGCTCAGTTTAGTTCGCAGCTTCCTCGCGAACTAGTTCGCTCTTTTAGTTCGTTAGTTCGCGTCTCGAATTCAGAGAAACAGAGCGTTCGCTCGCCTTGCTACCGCTACTGCACGCGCTATTTTGTTTGTTAAGTCAGTTTTATTAGGACATAATAATTTTTTTGTCGTTTCTAAATGGAATTTAATATGACCTTCTTAACAAAAGTTATTGCTTAATAATAGCCCTTTCAAATTACATTAGCATGAACAGTTGGCGCCGATAAACCAAAGTGCTCATTTTCCTTTACACAAATGGGTAAATTGAATAATTGTGCTGTTTTTACTATTTACTTTACATGCATTCGTAGAATATTAATTTTTTAAATGGATTTGTTTATTAGTTCATGGAAGAAACATTACTTATAAAAGGCGCTAATGATCCTGCCGTCGACGCGCCCTTATAGCCCAACAACACAACATTAATTATAAAATATTATAAACGCGTTTATTTTGATGAATTAAAATACTCGTTTATAAGTAATCGGCTTTTTTATATAAATAAAGTTTTGGAAATGATGGACAAAATATAATTCTACTATTGGCTACAACTTAAGTACTATATGACAGAAATAGTATTACCTATATTATTAAGAAAAATAACATTAATACTTCCAATGTGATATCTAATAATTAGAAATATAAAAATAACAGTGACCCTTGAATGAGAAAGTGGTAGCAATAATGAAAGTGCGTAAATTTTCAGTGAATTGGAAGTCATTGAGCTATTATTTTATTAGTGAAGGGGAGAATAATCCAACACACATTCACAATTTTTTGGCGACGAATGAAACTGATGAAGACACAAAAGTTAAAATCTATTTGAATTTCGCAAGTCATTTCTTTCATCACTTTCACAAAGCTGTTAACTAACAGACTGAGATAAGTATTATATTATGTCAGCTTTAAAATCAGCACTAGAAAAATGTAAAAGATACTGTTTCTTTGGTTAAGAAAACAAGAAAAAGCCTTTAGAAACCTAATTCTCCACAGAAAGTGATAATATAAAAAAATAATGCTCTAGTATTCGTTGATAAATGTCTGGAGTATCTTAGTAAATAGTTAGATTTTAATGAAAGTAATTGGCTATACAAAATCCAAAAATTAAATTCAAATCACAGGGTTTCATTTGATGACTGTGAGACTATATTAGAGGTTATAAATTTGCGAGAAAAAATGAATATCAAAGTGAACAAACTTTACTCTGAAATAACAATATTATACGAAATCCAGGTAAAAGTAAGAGAAGTATTTCATGAATAAAATGAGCTTTTTCTCGAAATTAATTTGACAACTGAAAGCGATAAAGCATATGACAATTTAACTGTAGACAAAAAAGAATTAAAGATGAAAGAAGTGCAAAAAATATAGCTTAAAAAATGAAATAGTAAAAACATACCTTTTACCATTTTCTACTCTTTCGTAAAATATTATATTTTTGAAGTGTAGCAATTTTTATAGGTTATTCTTTTTAAAAAATTCCTACCATCAACCGAAAAAATATTGGAAACCCTTTCGGCGAATGGTGCTAGTTCGCGAACGGTACCGCTCTCTATAGTTCGCGACCGGGAGCGCTCTGTTAGTTCGCGAACTGTACCGCTCTCTTTAGTTCGCGACCGGGAGCGCTCTGTTTAGTTCGCGAACTAGGTCCTCCAAGACAGCTCGCTCGCTCGCTTTGCTAGCGCTACTGCACGCGCTCTCTTGTTTGTTATGGTAGTTGTGGTTATCGATGGTTGTCTTTTGATTGTTAATGGGATCAAAGTGTATTTTATTTTCACATTCCATGTTAAATTTCCGTTTGTGACTTCTGCAATAATTATTAATGTTGAACAATTTATTTTTCTTTTATTTTTATATCTGTGTCTTCAGTGAAATGTGTCCACAAGGAACTGTGTTTCATTTTAGATAATAAACTAAAACAAAAGTTGGTCTTCGGGAAAGGATCGAACGAACTAACGAACTAAGGAGCGAGAGATCTGGGAACTAGTTCGCGTAGTTCGCCTATGGGAGCGCTCTTCCGAACTAGTTCGTTCGCGAACTACACAAGACTAGTAAAAATAACTTAGGAATCCAGAAACCTTATGCTATACCGCGTGTTATTGGTTTTATTCCTGGTCCAGGTCTCAATCAGCACGATAAATATGCAACTGCTGCCATCCGTATAAAAATACCGTAGCTTATAAAAGCAGCTTCAATCTTCTTCTAGTATATAAAAATGAATGTTGGTTTGTTTATTTGTTGGTTTTTCGTCTTCTATGCGTTCCTTTACCATTCATCCGATTACGATGAAACTTTGGTGAATTATTCTATGCGTGCTTGGGAAAAAAATCCAAAAAACTCACTCCCTCTCCTCTATGCGCCCCTCAATTTCTTCCGATATTTTTATCCGATATCGATCGAACTTGGCACACATAAGCTTTAAAACAAATAGAAAAATACTGTCTAGTTTTGTTTGCAAAAACCCGCCCCTTCCACCTTTGCCCCCACTCCCGAAATTTTTGACAGCGCTCTTCATACAAACACATAGTTTTTATCCTATTTTGACGGAATTATGCATATGCATACATTAAAACAAATAGAAAAATATTGTATGAATTTGGTTTACAAATACTAACTCCTCCCCTCCTTTACCCACCCTTAGTTTATGCCATCGCTGTTCCTAGAAAAACATAGCTTTTATTCGATTTTGATACTACTTAGCACAAATGTATTTTAAATCAGATGGGTCTGATGGCTCCTTGGTTACGTCACTGACTTCCAAATGTCTGTGGTCCCAGGTTCAAATCCCAATGTGAGCAGTCGTTTTTATGAGCTGGATTTTAACGTATGAACAACGCTGGACCTTCTGTGGCTGAGATTCCATGTAATCTAATATAATAAAAATAAATGGTGGTTGGTTGGGTTTTTTTTTTGTTTTTTGTTTTGTTTTTGTGTTTGTTTTGTTTGTTGGTTTGTTGGTCTTCTATGCGTTCCTATACCATTCATCCGATTACGATGGTTGGTTAGAGCCTACCGAGAGAGCATACTAATCAAATGATCGTATAAAAGTCTTAAAAATTCCTGCTTACACTAGAATTTGAGACTGGGACCAGGCCAAAAAACGTTTGAAATAAAGAGCTTTAAGCACTGAGCTATCAAACCGCTCTGTTTTTAAACACAGGTGCGCTAAGCACTATCAAAACCGAACAAAAACCATTGGTTTGTTTTTGCAGATAACGAAAGAACAAAAATATTGTATATCCCAAAGTACTAGAATAAACTATTTCAATAATAATTTAATTCATAAAAATCCTTTAATTTGAACACTAAATTGTGTCTGTTTTGTATATGTGTGCCCACTTAAGAAAGAAAAAGGGGCATTGCAACACATGCCGGGAAAAACTAGTTTTTTTTTTTTTTTTTTTTTTTTTTTTTTTTTTTTTTTTTTTTAAAAAGAAAAGAAAAAAAAATCATCGTGATTTAGTCTGTAAAAAATGTGTCATTTGTCTGGTTCTATCTGCATTTTGACAAAAACACAACTTCTACTAACTTTGCTGTTCAAAACTCATAGATGCTATTACCCGCGCACGAATACATGGATTGTATTGCGATCTAAATTTGACCTACTGGAAACTGTTTACATGTATTTAATATAGTGATATCAGTAATAAAAGCAACTAATAATTAAGATATATTAATTTAAACACAGTTCATACTTTTATTTCAGTGTTTCGGCAAATCATTCCTTCCAGTATATTATAACAGTGACTTAAAATATCTACATTAGATATAAATACCTTGTAAACCAATCAAAAATGACGCGTTGAATGCAGTAGGCCTAGTTTAGCAATTCGTTTCTTTGCTGACTGAATACAATTTTCGTCAAATAACGTTCATTATCTTGAAAATGATATGTAATGTTAACTTACGATAACAACAGTATCGCTATAAGTAAAATCAACATCAAAAGAATTTTAATTCAGAAAAAGCAACTAATAATTAATATGTCGATTTAAATGGAATACGTAATTTTCTTTCAGTGTTCTGACAAATAGAACGGTTATTAAATAACGTCTATAACCTAGAACAACAACATATCTGATCGCAAATTGGACAAAAAAAGATGAAAAGCGCCAACCTGTGGGGTAAACCTCAGGTATGTACACCATATGAAAATATTAGTATAATCCGTTTCACTGTTGCTCCGCGGCCCACAGCTTTACGAACCAAGAAATAAAAGTTACTTCCACTTTTGATAGTATTTTCCTCCTAGTGTCTGCTGTGCCATTGGCACTCTCGGTGAGCTTACTTCACTCTAGAAACAGCTGCCATGTTGCTATATTACCCGATAAACATGGACAATTACCTGTAGCGACCCAAAGGTAGAGTGCCACAAGAACTTGCGGGTTCGTCTTCGATCAACTACTCCCTGGTTAGTTTTACCAAAGATATGTGATTCTATGACCGAAGCGATCACGTGCCTACTAGCATATAGTAAGTAGGGAATTGGTGAATGTGATAAATAAGCGCAATTAGAAGGCTGGCTGACTTTAATAATTGAAAAATGAGGAATACATGGGAACATACATGAAATACTTCTTGAAAATAACTGGTATCTACTAGTTACCTATCTCAGTGCAAACCATCAGTCAAAAGTAACCTTCCCAGCCAGCAGAGAGAGAGTTGGAACACATTACCTTGTCATAAAGCCAATTACGCTCACTCTGGTGATCTTACATGCTGCATGGTTCACAAAACACTCCTCTCGAAGCCTGGACTCTACTGCGCTCCGCAGCGGTCCAGTGAGGTGGAGGGGGCATCACGTGCGCCTTCGGATTGGCTGAAAAGGCCTTACCATGACGTTTTTCAAAGCCAAGGTTAAGGTGCCCTTTCTCACGCGACGCTCTTGCTAGCCTCTAGACCAGTGTTTCCCAACCTTTTTTGGGTCATGTCCCACTTTCAACATATTTTTGCCCCCCATACATAATTTTTAATAAAAAAAATTGTTTGTAATTAAAGAAACTGATATAGGATGGTTTTTGAAAGAAAACACTTTAATATGATCATAAAACACAGTAAGTAAAATTAAAAAAACATATGATGAAATACTAAAATTCAAATTCAAAAGATTTATAATAAACATTTATTATGGCAATTTAGTGTGATCCTTTTAAGAATTTGCTTTTTTGCTATATTTTGTAACCATATCTGGCATTGCGTTTAAATAACCCAAAGAGAAAACGGTAAAGTCGTATGAAGTCAATTTCTAAATTGCCCCCCCTAAAAAACCAAATTGCCCCCCTGTGGGGCGTGGGCCCCACGTTGGGAAACACTGCTCTAGACTAAAGCTGAGTATCAAGAATCGGGTAACATCTCCGTGCGAGGCCTGGGAAAACTTACTTTCACTGACATCCATTAATTCTACTGAAAATCCTTACAATCTATACATACCAACAGATCACCTTAGGATATCATACTGTAGTAGAATGTCAGTGAAAGGCAATGGAATTTCTCGTCGGCGTTTCGTCTAGAAGCTGAAGACAACTGTCATTCAAGCGGCTCATAAATGTGGCAACAAAATAGGAAATAAATACTCCCATATTAACTGGAAAAACGTGTGGAGAATCATCTTCAATAGGACAATTCCATCTGATAACCAAACCCCTTGGTGCAAAGTAGTCAACGTGACCCTGGCTACCAACGAGAAGCTACACCGCATACATCTTAAGGCAACCGATAGATGTGACACGTGCGGGAACAGATACTCTTATACACAGATTTTCTTGTGGAAAATCGGAATCAATCTGGATGTGGACAAAACGTGTGGCAGCGTATATCTTACAAAAACCGCCCGGGGAAGTACTCAGTAAAATTTTAGCAAAGCCGGATATCAAGATTACCCCTCCATAAAAACACATTTGCTTAATATGGATCCTAAGTCACTCAATGCAGGATATATTGCGGAAGACACCCCAGAACATGGAAGAATACCTGTCAATGCTGAAATTAAAACAATGGAGTCTAAAGAAAACTGCGAAATATAAAATAAAATTCGGAGGCTATCTGGAGGAGATACTCAAATACAGAAAGAACACCTGCTAAAGTAACAAGACAATAAAAAAGAAATAAAATAAAAACCTCAGAGTCGATACACCTTGGTTACATAATTAAATACTGAATATTTTTTCCAAATTAATGACACTAATATATTTTCATGTTCTCTACCAATGAATGACGAGGAAAGGGCTACAGTTTGTGGATTCGCCACGACATCGGAAGAGAGAGCGAAACAAGAGCTGACCAGCGTATGAAGGTTCTGGGTTCACGTTAGTTCGAGACGCCTGTTTGGGAATGGTGACATTGGTTGAGGATGATGGTGGTGTGTGTTTATAACGGAAGGGGGAATGAACTATAGTTGTTAATTTTATCAATGAAGTGTTATTATGTAAATTGTTAAAGTCTTATGCTGGTTTTCATGAATATGTTTTTTCGCAAACTGGTGCGATTAATGATTTCTAATAAAGTTTTGTTGTAAAACGAAAAAAAGAGAAGATTTGAAAATAGGTTTGTACTGACGTGAAATTGTGCCTGGCGGCGAACAGCTTGCTGATGGCGTAGTGCTCCTTGCTCCAGGTGTCCAGGTGTCGGTACCGCAGGTCCTCGTAGCGGGAGAAGTTCGTCTCCAGCAGGCGCTGCAACCATTTTAACATTTCTCTGTTAGTTTATAAAGAACTAGCTTTGCCCGGCATGCGCTGCTTTCTAAGTGGGTACACATACATAAATCAGACATATTTACATTTTTGTGTTTGCTTTAAAGTATAAGTGTGCGAAGTTCCTTCAAAATCGGATCGAAACTGTAGCATTGTATAAAGAACATTGACAAAAATTATGGGGTGGAAAGGGTGAGAGGGGTTGGGTTTCTGAAACCAAATGTAGACACTATTTTTCTGTTGGTTTTAAAGAATGCGTGTTCTAAGTTCCATCGATATTGGATAAAAACTGTATAAAGAACAATGACAAAAATTAGGGTGGTGGAAAGGGGGAGAGGAGTTGGGTTTTCACGAACAAAATTTAGACAGTATTTTTCTGTTTGTTTTAAAGTATGCGTATGAAAAGTTCCATCGATGTCGGATAAGAATTGTGGGTGTGGGCAAACATCATTCACAAAAATTATGGGGTGTAAAGGGGAAGAGGGGTTGTGTTTCTGAAAACCAAATGTTGACAGTATTTTTCTGTTGGTTTCAAAGAATACGTGTGCAATGTTCCGTCGATATTGATTATAAACTGTGTGTATGTGTAAAGAACAAAGACAAAAATTAAGGGGGTAAAAAGGGGGAGAGGGGTTGGGTTTTCTCAAACCAAATGTTGACAGTATTTTTATGTTTGTTTTAAAGTAGGGGTGTGCAAAGTTCCGTCGATATCGATAATAATTGTGGGTGTGTGCAAAAATCATTGGCAAAAATTATGGGGTAGAAAGGGGGAGTGGGGTTGTGTTTCTGAAAACCATATGTTGACAGTATTTTTCTGTTTATTTTAAAGTGTATGTTTGTAAATTTCCGTCGAAATCGCATAAAATCTGTGGGTTTTTTAAATTATGAAACCTTCGCACACGCGCACTCGACAACTCACCAAAGTTTCACCGTAATTGGACGAACGGTGTAAAAGCGCATAGAGGACAAACAAACAGACAGACAGACAAACATTGATTTTTATATATAAGATAGAATATATCAGTGACCGTCGGTTGATCAATTTCCGACTCTGTCATGTATAGGTAGCAGAGAAAACATTGACTGCACTAACTAGTTTTTTCTCAAATAATGTCCATAGTATTCTTCGGTCGAAGGATTATTTCCGACAACCATCAAATATGACTGGATATTGTGGGCCATTTCCTCAATTGCAAGTTAATCAATTTTTTATAAAGGTGAATAACACGCCAATGCAATTGAATTTTGTTTTATTTTGGTGTCGTACGCGTTTCGCTCTATATCAAGAGCATCATCAGCGACATCTGTTAGATATTTATTCATTTATTTAGTTACATTTGATTTACAAAACAATATAAAGTTGAGGTGAAATTAAATCTACTTACATGTTACTTTTTTCTCATGATCAGGCTTAGCTTCTGTGTGTATGTTTTGTAGAATTTGCTGAAGGTATGAAGCACTACACTGCACTGACCAAATTTCACATTGATACTATTATTTACCGTTTTCAAAACATGAGAAAGTAAACACCACGCCATGTTTTTCACAGGTCCATAGAGTGTATGTTTGTTTATGTTTCAGGTTTCATTGTGGTTAGAGGTCCTTGGTTTTACAGTCTGCTTTGTGTTATCTTTGTTGGTAGGCGGGGATTTGAAATGATTGTCTTTTTGTGGATATTTATTTCTTTTTTAATGTGGCATATAGTGTCTGATTAGTTAAGTTTGTATAATCATTTATGATCTGCTTTCCTTCAACTAGTGCTTTTTGGATGTAATAATTTTCCTGAAATGTTAATGCCTGTGGTCTGCTATTGTTTATGGTGAGTATTTGCATGTCTCTGTGGATATCTGTCGGTTGGTGATTGTGTTCTAGAAGGTGTTCTGCAAATGTGGAGTGGTTAGTGTATTTCAGTGCTCTTAGGTGTTCTTTGTATCTTGTTTCGAATTGTCTGCATGTCTGGCCAATGTATTGAGCTTCACAAGATACAAAGAACACCTAAGAGCACTGAAATACACTAACCACTCCACATTTGCAGAACACCTTCTAGAACACAATCACCAACCGACAGATATCCACAAAGACATGCAAATACTCACCATAAACAATAGCAGACCACAGGCATTAACATTTCAGGAAAATTATTACATCCAAAAAGCACTAGTTGAAGGAAAGCAGATCATAAATGATTATACAAACTTAACTAATCAGACACTATATGCCACATTAAAAAAGAAATAAATATCCACAAAAAGACAATCATTTCAAATCCCCGCCTACCAACAAAGATAACACAAAGCAGACTGTAAAAACCAAGGACCTCTAACCACAATGAAACCTGAAACATAAACAAACATACACTCTATGGACCTGTGAAAAACATGGCGTGGTGTTTACTTTCTCATGTTTTGAAAACGGTAAATAATAGTATCAATGTGAAATTTGGTCAGTGCAGTGTAGTGCTTCATACCTTCAGCAAATTCTTCAAAACATACACACAGAAGCTAAGCCTGATCATGAGAAAAAAGTAACATGTAAGTAGATTTAATTTCACCTCAACTTTATATTGTTTTGTAAATCAAATGTAACTAAATAAATGAATAAATATCTAACAGATGTCGCTGATGATGCTCTTGATATAGAGCGAAACGCGTACGACACCAAAATAAAACAAAATTCAATTGCATTGGCGTGTTATTCACCTTTATAAAAAATTGACCATCAAATATATTCATCACACTATCAGTCAATTTACCACTCATAACCACGATCTGTAAAGTAGAGGAAAGTAACGGACCCCGGTCCCTAAGTCGGACCCTCCGGTTGCTTGGTGCTGCATTCTGTTGATATCGAATGAAATGATGAGTTTTCAAGTTTGCAGGGTTGCGAAGAGACAAGCATCCCGCCAGTTATGGCTTCAGTAAGAGTGAAAGGTTTTGCAGAAGTGTATTAAACAGCATTTTTATAGTGTTCCAAAGTGAGAAAGTAACAATCTGTTCACTTCAGTGTTTTTTTGTAAATATTGTTCTGTATCACTGGGTCATTTGTTTACTTTGGCACCTACCCAACATTAAAAAAAAATATATAAAAAAATATCCAGAAATTACTAAGTCGAAGGCGTGCTATGTGGGACCTCTGGAGATTCAAATTAATATTTCGTCAGTTAGTTCAAGTGATTTGAAATGCTATTTCAGATAGCCAAAACTAATAGAAACTTTTTTTTTTTTTTTTTAGAAAACTGGATATTTATGTTGTTAGTGGAAGAACTTACTAGCCTAGATACTTTTCACTAGGGAACGGATTATATGCAACACAAAAAGCGTGAAATATGCATGTATATATTGCACGAAAAATGCTTAAAATATGCATGAAAATTGTCAAAAAATGTCAAAATATGCAATATTATATAATATAAAAATAGTATTTTTAAATTTTTTATGTAGAAATCAGCATGCAGTTAGTAAGTAGTTCAATAAAATTTATAAATTCGATAGTTAACAATTATTTAACTTTTTTTTAGTTAAAAACGTAATAAATGGGAGACTGTTCCAAATATTCAATAGTAAGATTGTTTCTTCGATCTCTCAAAATATTTTTATAAGTGGAAATGGACCGTTCCACATTCAGTGTTGTAACTGGGGAATATTTGAAACTGGGTGCTTTGTTAACAGTTATTGTTTCTGAAAAAGTTCATCCAAACTATCAATTTGACACAAAAGGTTTTGTTCAAAATATTTTCAAACTTTACGTTTAAGCAGGAATACCTGTGGCAATGCGGATTTTATTCATTAACTGAATAGAATCAGTCAACGTCAAACCTTAAGTTTCAAGCTTTTTAATACTTTTTTTAATAGGTATGTGTGAAAAACAAATACTAATCACAGCTATGGCTTTAATATTAGAATTGTTAAATGCTTCCTTTTACTGACAAACTATCATAGCCTCTCATCTATCAAAGTCGTTTACTACACCTTTAATGGCCTCGAAATGTTCATTGTAAAACAGTACAGCTTCAACCCACGTCGCCCATCGAGTTACCACTGGTTCCGGAGATAAGGGCACATTTGGCAATTTTTTTTATAGGAATTATTACGAGAGTGTGCCTTAAGAAACGTTTTCTTTGTTGATCAGATCTGTTTATTTACTTTTCCAAACGTGGATCGTAGTTCTTCAGTGGGTCGTCGTTGACTAAGAGCTGTGCTGATAGTATGTTTTGCCAGTTAAAACGTAAGATTTTATTTATTAACTAGGTAAACTTCCAGAAAATATTGTAAATATAGCGAAAATATGCATCATCACTAGGTTTCGGTAAAATATGTAATAACCGGTGAAAATAGGCTTAATATGGAAATGCGTATGCAAACATGCAAATGAATATAATCCGGTCTCTACTTATCACTTTCATACTGCGTGTCGAGTGAGGGCATCGAGCTTAACTATACCTAGTTAAAAAATAAGTGCCTCCGTTGATAGTTGGTCGCTCATTCCGCCTCAGCTGTTTAGCCTGAAGGACAATTTAATGCAATCTTTAGGCAAGGCGCAAATTGAGACGCGTATAGCGCGTGTGACATGACATGACACGAGCGAGGTGACGCACGCGTGAGACACGCGTAGCGTGGTGGTCCGCATATTGAGACGCAGTTTCCAAGTGGCGCGCGTACCACTCGCGTCTGAAAATATACGACATGCGAAGAAGACATTTGTAATTTTTTGGAATCAAATGATGCCGAACAAGGAGTTTTGCTTTGTTCCTTGCTGAATAAGAATTTTAAATAGCCTAATGGACAACAGTCTATTCATTTCCATATGGCATCAGAAAGAGCGCGGTTCGTCTAGAGATTAAGGAAATGGTGGTTTACTAAGGGTTTTAAGTGGGGTATGAGGAACTGCAGTAGGTGGTATGATTGGTAATGCGAGTGGTGAAGTAAACAAAAATAAAAGGAGTACGGTCTAGCGCCTTTTATTTTGGTTTATGCATGTAGACCGTTGGTATAATGTAACGTCCAGCCTGTAGTAACATTACTATTTATCTGGTTTGGTCTGATTAACATGTAATTAACTTTTAATAGTTCACATCCAGTTTTATATCTTCGTTTTCATAGGAATTCAAAACATAGTTTTAGATTTATTATGTTATAACGGTACATTTCCGAGACGTTAATAATAACAATAAGGAAACTAAAATTAGTCCCTGGGTGGCAGACATTTAAATACAGAGGAAAAGTTGCGGAGGTAACTGGCGACAGAGGAAGGAAACTCAAAAGGCCTATGTGAGTTAGTGGCTCACAGCATTATTTTTGAAAATTTACTGGTCCTCGGGTTGAAAAAGGTTTTTGATACGCTGCCATAGAAGCTTTGTCAATGCGAGCAGGCAATATTGTTTCTGTTTCTTAGAATCTCTGAAGGAAAATTACGTAAGTTTATGAATCCACGTAACAGGAAACGATTCTCAAGCGAAATGTGTTCCACTGTCGTCGTGCTCATCGAAGACAGTGCCGGATAAGAAAGTATGGGGCCGTAGCCACTCTCAAAAATTTTGATCCCTCTGTTTTTGAAAATAACTATCTGTATTTTATAAGTACAAAGAAAAGGTTTTGTAGATGACTAATAGAATTTATGATATTTTTTTTATTCTATTAACAAACGAATTTTACAATTTATGATATTTTGGAAAGTACTTTTATTTATCATACACTACAATGAAACAAAAAATAATAATTTCCATGCTTATGATATTACTTTGATTGTTTTATTTTGGATGATTTGATTTTTTATTATTTTTATTTAGTGAAAAAAGTGAACTTTCCGGGGGCCTTCAAAAATCAGGGGCTCCAGGCTACTGCCTATTGGGTAATTCAGCACTGCTTGTAGATCAACTTGTCGGTATTTGGCTAATCACTAAATGTTTACCGTTTGGTCAATTTTAAAGTTTTTATCATTGATTAACTGCAAAATCGTTTCTTTAATCCGGCAGTAATTGCAGGTAATGAGACTTTCACACGTTAAAAATCTTTATGTTGCGAGAGTCTTACTCTGAGCTGTTTTTCACCTTTCACTTCAATAATGATCAGTAAACCGTCGAAACATTGTTGTCACTACTTGAGCAAATCACTACCGCCGCCACTGACTTTAAACAACAAAATCATTTGGTTTCTGTGTGACAATTTTATCACATTGTGATTTTACATTTAGATACTAGATGTTAGTCTATAGAAAGTTGTAGATAAATAAATAAAAATAATGGCGCAGCGTCGTGGTGTGAAATGCAGGTGTTTCGGCAGGAATGCTTCCAGAACGTAGAACGTCCGGAGATGGGGAGATAGTTGTGTTTATGAAGTGTGCTGAACAGATCCCTTCGCATTTGTGCCCTTAAGGTACGCCGCGCACACTACAGCAGGCCGCACTGCATCGCATCGCATCGCATCGCATTGAGCGAAAATGCTGCAACGCACATCTGGACGCAGCGAGTCGCATTTCCTTTGTCACCGCCTTTGGTTCTCGACGATTATTCAGCCGCTTCTGCACAGCAAATGGACACATTAGACAAAGGGCTCTTATTTTTATATATTCATTGAAGAAAATTAAGCAGAAAAGGCAATGGGTTTAATTTAAAAAGGAATTTTCCGCATTTCTTAGGCACATTAAGTGGCAAACATGTTACAACAGTTCTACAGAATTGCGGTTCTCTTTATTTTTAATGCAGAAAAATGAATGTTTTTCATGGTTTTAATAGCCCTTGCAGTTGCAGTTGTATTTTGGTCGCCGGAGTATTGGGGAAAAAAATTACGACGGCAAAATCTTTAGCCACAACAATTTAGGTGAGGCAATGGCTGCAGGAAAACTGAATTTTCACGTTGAGAAGTGAGATAAAATGCAGTATGTAATAGTAGTAAAGGAAGCTTTTCCCCTTTCGAGATGAGGCCTATTTCAGAATATCAGATAAAATGAAATGAAGAGAAACGAACTTTCAATTACAGGCTCAATAAACTATGGAGGGTGATCGATAACTGCTTTGGTGTTATAAGTAGAAGGTTTCAAATCTGTGAAACAGGAATGTCGGTTTTACCTAATAAGATAAATAAAATAATACTAGCCACGTGCTGCATTTATAACCTTTTGATTAACGATATTTGAATTGGGTTGCAGAAGGTAAGAACGAAAATGACAACAAAGAAATTTCAATATTTGACACACAGGTTTCTAGGTTACATCAGAAATCATTAATATTTGGAATAATTTCAGAAAATATTTTTAACCAATTAGGTTAATTGTTAACACGAAGCTTTACAAGCGGGATTCAAAGAAAGTGATAGAAAATTATAATACACACGTAAAATAAACCAAAAATAAAATACGAAGCATGACATACCTGGTTGTTTTAACTAGTTTCCTATTTCCTCCCAAATATATATATATATATATATATATATATATATATATGTTTTTTTGTGTTATTATGTTTTGCGTCTTGTAAATCATAAAACTCTTTGAAAGTCATTACTAATGAGATGCAGTGCTCTTTATCCATAACGTTTGAATAGTTTAAGTTGAAACATACAAGCAAAGAACAAATGACCATGAGCTAGAAATTTTATAATTTTTTAATCTTTATTAAAGTTCATAAAGTAATTAAATTTTCAGATTGTAATTACTTACATTTTTTTTAAATCATCTACCTTCCTGCGTGCAAATTTGCAGCCAATTTTGATGACCTAATGGACTTAATTCACAGAAATAGGAACACACAAGTCAGTCAGTGCTGTTGGAGCTCCTATCGCAAACATGGTCGCGACTGAGCGCATCGAGGCGCACAGGCGGAAAAATACGCCTGGCCAAGCGATCCTACAATGCGACGCGATGCGGCCCGCCCCGACCCGACTCGACTCGCCTCTGGTGTGCGTTACCCCATTAGCTAGGCATACACACACACATTTGTGACATTTGTGCGCCAGCAATTCCGTGGCGATCCATATAGACGATAAAATGTGTGTGTTAATTGTCTAACGACGAGCCGCATCACAAGCCAAAGAACAATCGTTACGTATTTGAACGTGGCGAGCAAGCGCGATGGTAACCATACACACGGATATCTCACTTAACAATTTACTCGCGGCACAAAAGACTTGGTTAGTGTCTAACAAGTGAAGTAAGATAAGCAGAGAATTTGTAGCTCATTTAATTGTGACATATTAGCAACATACTCCATTGTGAAAGGTTAAACCAAAAGAGTATGCGAACAGAAGTTTAAAAAAATTAGGATTAGTGCATTGATAGAGGTTTGTGAGAAATATTATGTAAAAGTTGATAGTGCATTAATAAAAAAAGAAAATCCACTCTTTGCGAAGTACTATATAAAATATATAAGAAATATATAAAAAAATGAAAATTCGACAAGAAGTGGAATAGGCGAAGACAAAATCTACAAAACTAATTTACGATATTACTACGACTTACTACTGTTTATGAGAAATCAACACGAACCATTGGACAGTATCAGCAATATAGGAAGTCTAAATTTTGAAGGGGAAGATGTATCTGTGCATTTATGGAATACTGAAGAAATCGAAGAAAATGTTTTTCAAATAGTACAATTAGCAGTATATGATCGTGTTTATAATCTTCCTGCAACCACTTTTTTTTTATCATACTGTCCGTTTCTTTTTCTTTTTTACAGTTCTAATATAAGCTGCTGCACGAATAAATATATTTTTTTGTTTAGAACTTAAAAACATGATTCTTTTCAATATTGTCACGTCGCTTGTAACATAACCTCACTACATTTGGGTCGCGATGTTTTGGAATTCCCAGTGAGCCGCGAGCCAGGAAATCATGACGGATAAACCCGTAGACCACTACCATAAACACAACAATTTGAGCGCGGCGAGCCAGCTGAAAGACAAATTTGTGGAACTGATGTTCCTGTGTATGGGCTCTGTCAAGTATAGGCTCGTCGCGAGAATATCCGCACGTAAATGTTTGGTGAGCTTACTCGCGCGCAAATGTGTGTGTGTATGGGCAGCTATTAGAATCAGTGTAAGCGATTGCAGACGCATTTCTGCGTTGCGATGCGACGCGATGCGGCCCGCTCTAGTGAGCGCGTACCTTAACATGTAGGTCGAAATGTCCTGATTTCCTACTAGGACGCGGCGCCTCCCGGACATTATAGAAGTTTTGTGATATGTAATTTGACTAGACGCGACAGAGCCACTAACCACTATGCCGCCGTTGACAGTAATGCCGAGGAAGTCGTGTCGGGGCGGCAGCGTCGGCAGCTGCTGCCCCGGCGACCAGCAGGTGGCGGGGGTGGCGAGCGTGGGGCCTCCGCCCACGCCGTACGCCTCGGACAAGCAGAAGGCGCGCCCGGCTCCCGGCGTGGCCAGCGTCACGCGACTGTCGAAGGGCAGTCGCGCGGAGTCCAGGGCTGGGGACGCTCCACTGGGGGGCAGCAGCAGCAGCCAGTGCCACGGCGCCACCACCAGCCTCAGCGCACCAGCCTGCACGACACAGTTCATACTAGAGATGGGCAAAACAGCTTTTTTCCAGTAATACGTTATTCAGTTATTGCTTCTTTTATCTAACCGCTTTTTTTAACCGTTAGAAATAACGTATAGTTATTTTGTTCTGAAGTAATATCTGTGGTGACGCTACTAAAATCTCTGCTCAGAAACGCTCTTCGCTTGTTGAAAAAAGCCGGAAATGTCAAATAACCGGATGTGACGAATATAGCGGCCCTGACGTCACGAAAAGCCGCTTATTAGCGTTATTTAGCGTTTAACGATACGTCACGAATAGCGGCTTTCAAATAAGCGGCTTCCTAATAAGCGGCTTCCATAGTAACTGTCAGAGACTTTATATACGCCTTCGACTTGTGTTTATGTATTTGTTTAATAAGTCGCAGTGATGCCTTGATAAATTAATATAGAATTTTAACACGACCAGCTTTAGCGGTTTGTGTATAACGTGATTTACGGACGTACGATTAAAAAAAAAAAAAAAAAAAATGCGAAGTGGGCAGTTTTGATTACGTGTTAATATATTTTTCTGTTTGAAACTAATGAATTTGTAGTATGAGTTTTTATGACTATATGCAACAAATACAGAAGATTAACTTTGCTGAAAGTAAACAATTTTTCAGTCTGGCTATTAATTCGCATTAAGTTTTGTGTGTCCCAATAACAGACCAGCTGCAATTTAAATATGTTGTTCAGACGTACATAAAAGTAATTTGAAATGTAAATATGATTTGCTGTTTTAAACTAATTGACTTGTGGAAATACTAGCGCTTTTCGATGGTTTCTCCATCTGTTGGTAGCTATCGCAGTTAATAACGGTTAAAGGTATTAAAAAGCTGTTTACATAGGTGGTGTCCTCTAGTGATCGCTATCGAAGTTAATAACGCCTTCAACTGGCAAAGACGATATAACACATGTACACAGCTGTAACAAAAAGCATAATCAAGTGGTTTTTGATGGAAGGATGGATGCTGAAAACCAGTTTAATGGTCACTAAATCGTAGAGAGATGATAAATTTTGGACCCTATCGCAAATAACACCTGCAAAGTAGTATTTAACGTCGTCAGCAGTAGCGACATCTGTTGGGCGCTATCGCAGTTAATAACGGTTAGAGGTTGAAAAAAAGCGGTTTACATAGGTGGTGTCCTCTAGTGATCGCTATCGTAGTTAATAACTATTATTTTGCGATGGTAGTGTCATCTAGTGGTATTTATTGCAATTAATAACGGTGAGAGAGGCAATAAGCGGTGACTGATGCACTCGTAGCGGGCGGTCGACGAACATTTACAGCGCTGTCAGAAAGGGAAGTGCTGACCGTTATTTGAATAACTCCAGTTATCGTTTTGGCCGCTACTTTCTAAACGGCGTTTTTAAAATAACGGTTATTTGTAGCCGCTTAGTTATTTGTGACCCATCTCTAGTTCATACCTGAGACTGGGACCAACACTCACACTTGTTCCAGCACTATAGAGCGGGGTGCGGGGAGCGGTTGCGATCAGCCCCCGCATCCGGGATGACCCGGGATCCAATCCCCTTCCGGCCTTCAGATTTGCGTATTCAATGGTCTCCCAAATCTTTCCACATTTTTCGATTGCCGGGATGATTCCTTCAAAAGGCCATGACCAAATTTCTTCCCGTTCCTTGCCACCCCAGTCCTTTCCCGCCTCTAAGGGGGCGTCCATAAATTACATGAGGTGAAATAGGGGGGGTTCGGCGAAATCTCACCAAGGGGGAGGGGGGGTCAACGCAAATCTCACGTGAGGTTTTGGAAATTTTTGTTGGACTGTAGAGCTAAAAAAAAAAGGTCTACAAATGACGCGAATTTAGGGGGGTATTCCGTCCAAAAGTGGGGGTGCAACCGACTTTGGAAGGGTGAGACCTAAAAAGAAAAGTCTCAAGATTTCTAAGGAGGGGGGTCTCACGGACGACCAGATCTCACCAGAGGGGGGGGGGGGGAAATCGGGCCAGATCTCACGAAGTCTCACCAGAGGGGGGGGGGGGACAGGATATCCGGGAAAACACCTCACGTAATTTATGGATGCCCCATAACGACGTATACGAGGCATGAATACAGTAGCAAAAAAAAGAATTGTTCGTTACCTTTTTCGGTACGCGGCATCTATATGGAGCTGACTAGCCGCATTACATGCGACACCCATGTGTTGTCATTGTACACCATGGACTTAATAGTCTTTTCATGTTACTTTGTCCGCCAAGCAGAGTTATGTAAATTTTCTACTTTTTTTCTGACCACGAAAATAGGAAAAAAAGTTTCAGACCCTACCGCACGTTAACTGCATATCCACAATCTGAGAAACATAGCCGTGCAGAGTGATATAGCCGCATCGTGTATATCAACGAAATTGATTAGTTCACTCGATGTCCTGACGGTCAGTGGGGAAACATTGCATTAAAGGAGATCACATTATTTCATGCGCATAAAAAATAAGTATGTGAATTTTTTTAGGTCAATGTTTCCTATAAATTTTTACCGTATCTGGGGAGGACTATGGATTGGGTTTGTTGTTTAAACAACATTGCGTTAACATCTACAGAAAATTAAGGACAAAGCAAATTAGCTGAGATACAGTTCAATTTTCTCTCCCTCTCTGATGACCTTACATGTAAATCCTCAAATACCTAAAATCGAAGTACTACACAGGAAATAACTTTTGTTTCTGATATAGCCCACGTTATATTGAAGTACCATTAGTCGTTGAGAAAGAAACTCTGTCATTAGTAAAAGGATTTATCGTTGCAAGATGTTAAACAAAAGCAAATTCTTACTAGCAAAAAAATAAAACTTTTATTTTTAAAACAATGATCTTATAAAATAATTTTTAAAACTATGTGCGTAGAGCGCAGAAATACGGAAAGTAAGAAATCTATTTTCAGAAGGACACCAAAAAAAAAAAAAAAAAAAAAAAAAATGAAGCACATGAAATGCAAAAATAATGTGGGAAAATTATGAATAAAGCCAACAGGGAATGGGGACAAGGAACGAAGGTAGCAAAGAAAAAATGTAGCCAAAATAATAATAATAATAATAAAATAAAAAAGATACAGAATACCATCTAAATTGGGTAAGGAGTTGGTGACAAGAAGTGTAAAAAAAAGCCAAAATTATAGTAACATTTTAATTATATATCAAATAGTTGAGTAGATAAAGATAGTAGCTTGGAATAGAGAATGATTGAGGTTTATATGACATAACTGAAGAGAGAAATAACAAGGAAAAAATGATTGTTACGTATCTATCTCCATGCCAGAAGAGTGATTTTCCTTAATGACATCCAAACAGAATCGTACTATTTTTTATTTTATTGATTTTAATAGCTCTCTGAATGAAAGGTAGTGTGTGATATCTATTATGAGTTTTTGAAATAACTGGGCAAGATTGATGACCAGTCTGTGTTCATTCGTGGCCGATTAGAGCTCACATGTTCAAACGACGAGAAATTGAGAATCATGGTTGCTGAGGAAGCATTCCTCTGATTCTGTGTGATATTGGTGGATACACCAGCTCTGAGTTTCAGACATCTGGATTGATAATTCCGTGATGTTTTGATGAATAATTTACATATACCTTTATTTCTCAACATTATCTTCTCTCAGCTCAATCCATGGCAGGTCCCAGGTTCGAATCTTGGTCTCGGGTGGAATTTTTACGGGTCTTCATTTCTGGACAGCTGTTCTTCGGTAATGAGAAGATGCTAGGACGCTCCGGGGCTCAGGTTTTTATTTTTTTGTTTACTTCTTGCTTTACGCCTCGTCGACGTCGTGGTAATTAGAGGCGGGATAGGACTGGGAATAAGGAACAGGTAGGAATTCGGCCATGGCCTTTTTTGAAGAAAGCATCCCGGCATTCGTCTGGAGTGATCTGGGGAAACCATGGAAAACCCAAATCTGGATGCCCGGATGGAGATTTGAACCGCCGTCCTCCCGAATGCGAGGCTAGAGTACTAACCGCTCACCCACCACGCTCGGTCCGGGGCTCACATTTTGTGTTAAACTGTATTACCAGATTAGGTTAGTTGGTTACCATAGAAGGGCATTGCGCAGCCGGAAAAAAACTCTGTTAAAAAGTCTTTGAAGACTACTCGAAATTGTTATTGTTAGCTCAAGACACGTAAGCCAAGGTTGCTCCATTTTTTGTTACACCTTACAAAGATCAAAATTCGAGTTTGGTTTTACCGTTATGTCATCAATGGGCATGAATTTTTTCCCTCCGAGCAAATTCTTCAGATTTCTGAAAAGAAATAATTCGCTCGGGGGGAAATCTGGAGAACAGGGTGGGTGAGGTAGCGTAATTCCACAAATTCGAAACTAGAATGACAACAGCACTGTGTTTTAGGGAGAAAAAATTAATACGACATAATGGTTTGAGGGTGTATATTAAGAGGTATGTATACTCCGCAAGAGTTCATATCCAACAAAGTGCATGGACGAATAGTGAATTAGGACACGATGCGCCTTGTTTTGGTGTAGCCATTCCGTGTGCGCGCAGTTCAGACACCTGTTGTAGTAGTTGCGCCGTCCCTGGACACGCCAAGTCGACGACGACAGCGAGCGCGAGGCTGCGAGGCGGCGAGCGAAGCACTAGTGACAGCTCGAGGCTGTGGTCGGGGGCAGCCAGGGACCACTGCAGCCCCGACGAGCTCAGGCGGCGACCAGTCCTCAGGCCACCTGTAACCACACACCACGAGAAATGGATATGCCATCATGCAAGAGAACTCAGGTGGAGTATGCACAGCGAGTTGTTACGAAAAGGGAGCGTCCGTAAACTACGTCGCTCGGTCTACGGAGGGGTGGTCAGCTAGGTGGGCTAAGTGAGGGGAGGGGGAGGTTCTGACCAAAGCCACGTAGCTTTTCATTAATATAGTTGGTCAGAGTTAAAATAAGATACAGAACACACAACAACGTGTGAATATTTATTCGCGATATTTAATTATCTCCATGTGTATAGTCTGACGGGGTGTAAGGGTTTGGGAGAGACTATACTAGTCTTTTCCAACCAAATGTCAACCTCTCCTTCACGTGGTGCACCCTGTTTGCACGGACGAGGCTCTGGCGACTGAAAGATTCCCGGTATAAGGAGTCACCCACTGCTTGCCAACGGCCTCCGAAAGGAGGGCGGAAGAGCGGGGAGCGGTTCAGGGCACCCTCTTGTCCTTGGGGTTGGAAACGGCCCCTAAAGGCGGATGAATCAGAAATGATCAACGGCATGGGGATGCAGAAGGCAACGGGAAACCACTGCATTAAAGACCCAAAGGGTATCCCGAGGACATGTAATCCTCTCAAATTACATATATCATAATGGCTTCTTCCTGGGTAAAATATTCCGGAGGTAAAATAGTCCCCCAATCGGATCTCCGGGTGGGGACTGCTCAGGGAGGAGTCATCAGAATGGATAGAAACATTCTACGAGTCGGAGCGTGGAATGTTAGAAGTCTGAATAGGGCATGTAATGAATTAAAAGGTACAGTGCCATTAGGCACTAAGTGATCCCACGGTGTGTGTGAATATTGCCGATGCGTCGTGTCAACGAACAGAAACGTGACGGAACTAAAGCGTCCAGATTTGCACGCACCTTGGGGGGTGCTGACAACGTCCTACTCAACGTGGACATAAAGCGGATTTATAACCCCCATAAATAACTGAGACCCGCTTTCTATTTTCGCACGTTTCGGAAAGTTCCCGCCGACTAGCAAAAATAAACCTTAGTGACGTTTCCTAGTAAATGAGTGCTTTATGAGAGTAGGGGAAGACGATCCAGCCAATAGAGAAGCCGCCTCAATTTATTGCCGTGTTGGTGTTTTTTTCTTGTCTGTTCTGGGCCAATGTGACGCTGGCCCTTTGGCGCGGATTGCGGTGATTCGCCAAGAGCCGGACCCGACATCGCAGTACGAGAAGTACAGAGTCTTGCTCGGAGGAGAAGAACGGACGACGAGACATTCTGGTGCAGATCTTCATCTAGTACGGCCGAAGTGATTTTCGCGGAGTACGAGTCGGCAGCTGGGACACTGCATCACGCGGTGCGTTCGAGGAAGCTGAAAGACCGCATGTGGCGCGGGTCTTACCTGGTCGCTGACCTGGGCTGTGAACAATGGTAAAAGCTACGGCCCGGACGGAAGCTCATGCAATCATTCCACCCAGTAATGACCTATGATGTGATGATTGTCTTTCATTCGATATGTTGTTGTGTTGTTGAAATATGATTTTGGTTTTCTTTCGATTGTGATGTGGTTTTGTCGAATTTTGGTAGTGAATGGTAATGGATCTGTTGAGACGATTTCTCGAGACTGGTGTGTAATGGTAAGATTGTTT